>JANRMT010062841.1:24882359-24896952 GCA_026402145.1 Polypterus bichir lapradei | reverse complement strand
TGGCTCTCCATTTGTCTCAGTCCATTGTCATGATGTTTGCCTTATCCCAGGTCAAGCCCATCACCTTTAGGCCATTTCTTACTGTCCTTTTCCATGTCATTATTGGTTGTCCTCTTTTGCTTTTTTTTCTCCCGGTGGAATCCATTTCAAAGCAGTCATGGGGCGACTTCTTTTTTGGCATTCTCAAGGTATGACCCAGTATTCTTAGTTGTCTTTCTTTTACCATATCACTTAGAAAAGATTAATCTGCTTTTTGCAATATTGACTGATTTGTTCTTTGCAATTCTGACTCATTGTTATCTCTGTCTTGCCAGGTGACTCCAATCAACCTACGTACTGTAAGCATCTCTGCTAGAACATATCTAGTTTATGAGCGATGCCTCTTGTCATCCTCCAGGTTTCACTAGTGGGTATGACTACGACATTGAACACTTGCATCTTGCTCTTGAGGCTAAGTTTTGGTGATGATCAGATCAGTTGTCGGAATACTGAAGCTGCCTTACCCATCCTACAGTTGATGTCCAACTGCATTTCTCCCTCCCTGTACTGCCCACAATGGTACATCTTTGCAAATGAACAAACTTACAGTAAAATACAAATCATTAATTAGATGACATTAACTACTTAGACTTGCAAAATCATTTTAAGGTGATATATGACAGATGGTTAGACACGACACAGGTTCTTTACCTTTTTGTTAATGTGTCTTCCTTTTGACATTTGATAAACACCCCCTAACCTCACTCTGTCCCAAATCCCTACCACCACATAGGGGGCACATTAAAGAAAGTAGTTTGAAACGAGGAAAACTGAAACAAACGAAAGGTTGGGGCACCAGGGATGAACTCATTTAATATCAAGCTGGAAAAATGTATAACTCTTTGAAAAATAAGGATACATCCGCATTGACATGAGATATGACATTATTGTTATAAGAATTCTGCTGCCCTTATAGTAGAAATGGCTAATAGAGTAAGACATGACACTCAGGGGCTTCAAAGGGTGGTCGATGCATTATCTTTTGTATTGTCTCATTCATACATCTAAATTGTCTACACAGTACACATAACAGAAACTGACATGCATATACACTACTAAACTAAAGAGTTATTGGCTCCCACTTTCTGTGGTTGGTTTCTTTTTAAATTTAATTTCTTTCCATTTGCTACAACACAAATAACAAAACAATAGCAACAACAACACAGCATAGAGTTGTAGACTTTGACTGCATTGCTAAAGGGTGATTGGATGGAAAGTTTGTCTTATTTGCATATTCTTAGAAAACTAAGGAAAAAAGAAATCTTGGGTACATTTTAAATGCATCATTCTGTTTCAATTTCAGTCAGTCAGTCAGTCAGTCAGTCATTATCCAACCCGCTATATCCTAACACAGGGTCACAGGGGTCTGCTGGAGCCAATCCCAGCCAACACAAGGCACAAGGCAGGAACAAATCCCAGGCAGGGTGCCAGCCCACCGCAGGGCGCACACACACACCCACACACCAAGCACACACTAGGGACAATTTAGGATCGCCAATGCACCTAACCTGCATGTCTTTGGACTGTGGGAGGAAACCAGAGCACCTGGCGGAGTCCCACGCAGACACGTTTGTAATTATATTAGGGCTAGTCAGTTTATTTTTAGGGACCTAAATTAGGGTATAAATATATGGAGGGCTGTGTTATAAGATTATGATTATATTGTCACCATCACTGTAAATTATCTATTATGCTGGCAGGTTGTAGAAAGTAGAAAGTTACTCAGAAGTGAGATGTATTATTATGCAAAAGAACTTCTGTGACATGGATTAGATCATTTTAGAAAGGGTCACCATAGAGTAAGCCCTCTTTTTATCAAACCAAAAAAATGCTTTCTATTCACTGGCCTTTGACTTGCACTATGACTCAGATTATGGCTGTAAAACACACACCACACAGTAACAGAGCAACCAGAAATGTTTAGGCCTACAGATTCTCTTGAATATCAGTAGAATTATAATGACAATAAGCCATTCAGCCCAACAACCATGCTTATCCTAGTTGATGTGTATCTCACATATGCCCATCCACTTTATTAATATTATTATTTAAATTAAGGGAAAGGATAACTCATCTGACCAGATTATTTTTTCTACAGCTAAATAACCTACTGTTCAAAATTCTATATTAATTGCAATTAGCACCATAGCCTGGCCATCTCTGTAATGTTTGTAATCACATATTTGAAAAAAAATACTTAATTTAAAATAGAAATACAGTGGAAAATGCAATTTTTCATGTGTTGAGACATCTAAACTTTGTAGATATTCAGGTGGAATAGAGGAGAAAACAAAGCCTAAGAGTTGACAGGGGACATAGATTATCATTAGGAATCGAATATTTGTCCTGAGACCTAAAGAGAAATTTTAGGGTGAATATAATTAGGAAACATGAAATATTCTGCTATTATTTGGCTTATCTTGATATATCATGAAGCTATTTGCATGGAGTTTACTATACAGAATTCAAACAACAATGGTCCATCTGTAGCTTCTGGACAAATTTGGATTAATTTTTGATGTTTTACCAATTTCTTTTACAATTCACTCTATTGGTCATTACATGATGTTGTTGGACACGACAATATGAGAGCATTGCAATGCTGCAGGCATCAGTGTGTGACATCACTGGCCTACACATCATGGAGCCAACAAAAGGTCCTCATCTGAACTTTGCCACTGCTTGAAGGGGAGACAATGCTTGTTTTTTGTTGAAATGATTGTTGGTTTAAATAAGTTTCTCTCATGAAGAAGCTAGTCTGTATCACTCCAAGAGAGGACTACCTAGGCCTTAATGTGTTCAGAAAAATAAAAAATTCAAAGTATTGTGCTTTAAGGGTAAAAAGGTGTAGTGGGTAAAGGAGCTAAGGAAGTAAAAGTGTTTGTGTAACAAAACTAAAAAACATAAATTTAAGTGCAAGCAACACAGAAATACTTGGACAGTTGTAACAAAGATGGACTTGAGGTTGTGCAGCGCAGATAATTCAAGGAAGACAGCTACAGTGTATTCAAAAAGTATTCCAACCCCTTCACTTACTGCACACTTTATTATATTGTAGATTTAATTATAAATATATACATTTACCATTTTTGCCCATCTGCGTACACTCTATAACCCATAATGGCAAAGTAAAAACACGTTTCACATGCTGTTGTTTCCAAAACAATGAATATTTTTTAGCAAAAAATGCATGTGTTTTGCACATTTTGAGTATACGATTGGATAACAGACATGTGGATCATGCAACATGCATTACATGAGAATTTGTTTCCTTTTTTATGGACTTTTTAGACATCATTTAATGTTTTATAGAATTGGCCACAATTGGCTTCTATTATATCATAAACTTTTTACTCTCGTTCTGCATGAATACATGAGAATAACATTTTTCTCTGCCTCACTACAAACCACATGGGACAGTGTAATATAAAATATTACTTTTGAGTCGAGTATTCCATTAAGTTGGATTGCAATTGCTATCACACACAAGTGTGATTGTCTTCACTAACCATCAAACATCTATTTTTCTTATATATGAAACAGTGCAGGTATTTATTGAAATACCTTTATATATACTGACTGCAAGAGTTAATTTTGCGTATGTCATTGCTAAGCCTCTTTTATTCAGTTAAAACAACTCTTTTACTTTTTGGTGAGAACATGTGCATGGATTAAAGGAATAACAAGTCAAGTCAAGTCAAGTTGGGGAGAATGCACTGGTACAGTGCGTTGCCACACCCACTACACGACGAAACAACTCGAGATGCCGGTTTGCAACCCCCCAGGAAGACACGTGGTCCAGTCCCAACCTGACCCTCTATCTGCCATAGCCAGGTGTTACGTGGGTGACCCCTTGGTCTAGTCCAGCCACTTGGGTCCCCAACAATGAGAATCTTGTGAGCCAGATCACAATCTGGGAAACGCGCTACATGGCCGTAGTGCCATAACTGATGCTCCCTCACAATGCAGGTAATGTGCTTCATTTGGGACTCCATGAACAACTGTTTGACACAAAGTCAAACCAATAGTACCCAAGGATTTTCCGGAGAGACACAGTACCAAAGGAGTCCAGTCTTCATCTTAGGTCACTGGATAGCGTCCATGTCTCAAAACCATATAGCAAGACAGGAAGCACCAGGGCTCTAAAGACTTGGACCTTCGTCCTTTTGCATAAATATCAGGAGCGCCACACACCCCTTTCCAGTGACCTCACAAATATCCACCAAATGCTCTCCCAATCTGTCTACTGACTTGATAAGAATAGTCACCAGAGACATGAATGTCACTACCATGGAAAGTAAACCTCTCGACAAGGTTGACACTCTCTCCGCAAACTGACACACTGCTGATGGCTGTGCCCAAGAGGTCATTAAATGCCTGGATCTAAAGGAATAACCCAGCCACAAATTATATTTTTATAATTTTTTACTTACGTTTGTAGTGATGGGCAAAAAACATTTTAATCTATTGTTTTCATGGAGAATGGCGATGATGTAGTTATTTACAGAATAACTTGCCTTTGCAAGTCTCGTCTCATTGTACTTTGATGTCCCTGACTCATCAATCAAACAGTTCAACAAAAATAAAAAAAAATATTATCAATCCATATGCTAGATATTATTCTCTCCGTTACACTATATTACTCTCCAACTAAGAGCACATTTCAGGATGTGATACCAGTCTGCCACAGGGCACATATGCATTCACACTGGGACACTTTGGTGACCCTAAGAGAAATGACAGTATGCATCTTCATAGTGTGAGGAAACACGTGAATTAAGGGGAGATTATAAAATTCATCCTCATAATGAGAAAAGCTGTACTGCCCTCTATAAGAGAAGCTTATCTAATTTAAAACTTTTTTGATATTAATGTAACTGGCTAATTATCAGATTATTACAAATTCAAGTTAACATTACGAGTCAGTAAATTGGGAGTGTGTGGATTGATTTGCTTTATCAGTCCCTTGCCCTAATATATTAAGCACAAGGTGAAACACATACCTCAGCCAGTTATCAAATATGGGTAAAAAAGGTATTCATGTATAATTCCGTTTATTTTGCTACAATCTATTTTAGTTTTAATTTTTACTTTTTGTGCAGAGTCTTATTTTTTTTTTTTTGGTCTTAATTATATACTGTACCATCTCTAACAAAATGCTAAAGTCTATTTGTGTGAGGGCCACTGTGATACATTGAATATGCTCTTTATTTTTCTTAGGGAATACTTAATGGCATAAAATGTTTGCTTTACAAAATTATTACAGCATTAATTATGCAATAGGTCAAACTAAGTTAGAACATAATGGCTGTACATTTATAATAAACACTAGTGGGATTTGTCAGATGAACATTTATCAGCTTGGATCCAGAAGGAAATTGTGCAGGATTGTAAAATTAAGGAATAAGTACATGTTAGGATACAAGAATAAGAATAAATAAAAATAAAATCTGTACAATGCTTAGGTTACTTAGCAGTGTGTAATATGGGATAGTCTTTACCTGACACTCCACCACTGATCAGAATGTATGTTTGTAATCTACATAATCATTAGGGAAAAAGTAATTCATGAACACATTTTTGAATTATACTGAATCTTTAAAAAACAGACTTACAGTATAATGCATAATACCAATTTTAAACCTTTTCTCATTGCAGACGAGTGGCTTCTGGGATGGTTTTTGTGACTGCACATTGACACACATGTGAGCTTAGGGAGCATTTGAAAAGCCCAGGTAATACCCACAATACCACTCTACGGCAGGAGGGGCGCTGACACTAGCAATCTTTCCTTTCTCCTTGTTGTGGTGTGAAATTTTTGTATATAATTTGAAAAATATTTTGTATGTCAGACAAAGAAAACGTAATACCGTGTGTCCCCGAAAATAAGACCAGGTCTTATAGGAATTTTTGCTCCAAAAGATGCACTAGGGCTTATTTTCAGGGGATATCTTATATTTATTCATGTACAACCATATACATGTATCCAAATACAGTCATGTCATCTACTTTTGGAATATCGTCATAACTCTCCACATTCAAACCCTGAATTCCAGCCTGAATTTCTTGCTACTCCGTCCGCTTTTAGGATCCTCCAAGATCAATGTGCACGCGCTTTGATGTTTGATGAATGGTTCGATGTGGTGAAGCAAAATGCCGACATACAAATGCATTCGTGGTGCTTTTATATTAAAGCATCGCATATTCCCCAAAGTAATGAAACAATATATATTTTAAATGTCTCACATACCATCTTCTGTGTCGTCTTTTTGTTTTGCACCTTCACAATACCCTCAGAATGTATGGTGGCGTATTTGAGCCACAGAGAAAAACAAAAAATAAGGACATAATGAAAAGGTCTATTTTGTGATTAAAGTCAAAATTTTGGCTTTAAACTTGAAATGTCCACTTTAACCTCATAGTTTACTTTATCATTAAAGCAGACCGTCGTAAACGTCATCGCAATGTGCTTCTACTGGTAAGATGCTGGAGAAAAAAAATATCTGCAGGGTGTCACAAAATGACACAAAGTCATCAAAAGGTTTGGGGCAGCCACCCGTATAATGTGCCCTACCTGCAAAAGGGTTAAGTAACTGTGAGATGTTCACAAGTCCGAGTCCAAAACAGAACTGACTTTGGTTGCCAAAGATGGCGGCTTTATATGCCGAGAATGAAAGTGACGTCATCAGTGGCACCAGAACTGGAAGCTACGTCATCAGGAGCTCCTGGACCGGACATGATTTCATTAGTGGCGCCGGATCCCGGAAGTGCCGTCATCAGTGGCACCGGAACCATGCGGGATTTCCCGTAGATGGTCTGCAAGGGACTGAGAAAAAAAGTCAGTGCACCTCGCTGCCCACTGGTCTGGCGTGGAATTACTATCATTCAGGCCCTTTAGCTGTCTCCCAATCGCACGTGTGTGACAAGGGGTTCAAGGCTAAAAGACCACCCAGCTGCCACTTTGCATTCTACCCAACTTACATGTACTTAAGTTGTTCCTTATTGTTTTTTCTTAAGCTTTGACCTAGAAGATTTGATGCAGTAGATCTCATCAACAGTCGAGGTATCTACTTTTACTCCAGTATCACATGTGGCTGTATAGTACTTTGGTGCAACATGACACCACCAAAGAAAATGGAATAGAAATTAGGGAAGAGTATAGATTATTTGTAATTGCAAATCCATGAAGAATATAATTCTATGCATATTACATATTTTAGAATTAAAACTAAATGCAACTATGAAAAAGTCAAATTAAGAAAATGGGCTTGCAGTTTAAAAAAATGTGTCACAGTATTAGCCTGGTGTATTTTTATTAGTAAAATGTTCTAGATTTTTTGTGTATAACAGCAAAAGGCTGTCTAACCACATCTTTTATGCTTTGCTCCTGGAATAATGAGCTAACTGCTATTAGAAAATCTAAGGTTACAAATAGGAATATAAAGGGGCAGGCTGTCCAAGATAGAAGATGGAGCAAGCTTATTTAGAGCTTTATATACCATTAGTATTATTTTAAAATCAATTCTGAAGGACACAGGTAACCAATGTAATGATGATAGAACTGGTGAGATGTGCTGAGATTTTCTTTTTCTAGATAAGATTCCTGCTGCTGCATTCTTAACAAACTTCGACTGACTGATGTCTTTCTTAGGTAGTCCTGTTAGAAGTACATTACAATGTTCCTTAAAAGAAAAAAGGAAGTCCTAGTAATTTGGTTAATGTGAGATTTTAAGTTTAGGTCAGGGTCCATGAATACACAGTAAATTCTTTGCTTCTGCCTTGAATTTTAATGCCAAGGTGTTGTGGTGTGAAATTTTGCATATAAGTTGATAAATATTTTGTATGTCTTTATTTGTAACTTATAACACTAATGCCTATCATTGATAAGAACATCAATGGTTATGTGGTTAAGAACCCCTTCCCCCCTTTTTGGAATGTGTCTCTTTGTAATTTTATAACAGGGTTGGTGGAAGTGCCTCAAACTAGTTTGGCCAATATTTCTAGGACTCTCTCAATCAACCCCCATAAGAAAGCCAGACTGCCTAGCAGGCAAGCTTCACCGTAACACATGGTTTTGGGGGCAGATGTGAAGGTGTTCTCTGCCCCATTGGTCTAAAGTATGGCTGTTTGGAATTGGCTTGTATCAGAAGCCTTTAAGTACCATGATGCCCTATTGGCTGTAGGGGTTGGATAGAACATCTATACATTTGCTTGCTTTACCCCCCCCCCCTCTCTCTCTCTCACCAAATGATGAAGGAGCATCTCACACCATGAACTGAAAAGGACAACACAATGAAGAGCACAGCACGGCAGCCATAGTGAGACAGGCATGCGGACTGTTCTGAAGGAAGCTGACCAGAAATGATGCCTTCACTAGAGACATTTTAAGTAACTCACAAGTCTGTGTGCCGCCTGAAACTACACATCAGCATTTATCAGGTTGTATGGTTGCAAATATTCAAATGTACTTTGCATATTATTATTATTTATGAATATTATCAATAATACATTATTTAAATTGTAACTTAACTCCTGCTTGTCATTTATTACACCCCATTGCCTGAGGTTATAGATGTAGATGGGATGGTGGGGAGAGGTAATATGGTCCAATACCTTATAAACAGTGGTAAGTCTGTGAGATTTGAGGCATTCTGACAAATGCTCAATATTAATAATACAAAAGGGAAAGTAGAGTAATATTTTACTCTACCAAGACAAAACACAAGGTAATCAAGTTTATATTTCAAAACCTCACTATTTTGATTTTTGACCAACAACTAAGATTTCTGTTTCTTCCATATTTCACTTCAAGAAATTACCACTCATCAACTCTAAAATGCAAATAAGACATTGGATGAGAAGGCCCAGAGCTCTACGTCTAGATGCTATGCTAAAATTTCGGCCTATTTCTAACCTGCCTTTCTAACCACGTATAATCCTAGACAAGGCAGTCATTACGCATTAAATGATCACTTGAATAAACATTCTATTCTTGACAAGTTTCAGTCAGGGTTTAGAACAAATCATAGTACAGAAACTGCACTTTGTTACAGTAGTAAATGACTTGCAGGTAAATGCAGACAGAGGCTGTGTATCTGTTCTCATCCTCTTAAATCTGAGTGCTGCATTTGATGCCATTGATCACAATATTCTTATAAATCACTTTTGTCAGTGGGTGGGCCTCTCTGGTAATGTCTTAAATTGGTTTGAGTCTTATTTAACAGGTAGAAAATTCTTTGTTAGTTGTGATAATTAAACTTCGAAGACACATGATATTCTATATGGTGTCCCACAAGGACCTATCCTGGGTCCACTTCTCTTTTCAATCTACTGTACATGCTTCCTCTAGGTCCGATTATCTCAAGTTATAACGAGAGCTACCACAGCTATGCTGACAACACACAACTGTATTAATCAATAGCGCCTGATGACCCCAACTCTCTTGGCTCACTGACCCAAAGTCTTACTCGTGTTTCTGAGTGGATGAGTAGTAATTTTCTCAAACTAAACAAGGAGAAAACAGAAATCTTAGTGATTGGCAAAAATGGATATAATGAGGATATTAGAAATAAACTTGATCCATTATGCTTGAAAGTTAAGACAGAGGTAAAGAATTAAGGGGTAATTATTGACTCTGTCCTAAATTTTAAATCACATATTAAACAGATCACTAAGGCCAGCATTTTTTTACTTAAGAAATATACCAAAAGTTAGATGCTGAAAAATTAGCTCACGCTTTTGTTTTTAGTCTAGATTACTGTAACACACTCCTCTCAGGACTACCCAAAGAAGACATTAATCTATTGCAACTAGTGCAGAATGCAGCTGCCAGAATCTCAAATAGGAAAAGAAAATCCGAGCACATCACCCCAGTTCTGATGTCACTACACTGGTTACCTGTGCCATTTAGAATTGACTTTAAAATACTGTTTATGGTTTACAAAGCCTTAAATAATCTGCTCTATCCTATATTTCAGAATGTCTTACACCTTACACTCCAAATCGTAACCTTAGATCTTCAAATGAGTGTCTGCTTAGAATTCCAAGAGCTAAACTTAAAAGAAATTGTGAAGCAGCCTTCTGCTGTTACGCACCTAAAATCTGGAATAGCTGACCGATAGAAATTCACCAGGATAATATGGGGGAGCATTTAAAAAAAAAAACTGCTGAAAACGCATTATTTTAACATGGCTTTCTCATACCTTGATATTCTGTATATGCATTTCCCTGTTGTTCTTTTTTTAGTTTTCTGTGGTGCTGATCAACGCCAGCACCACCTGATCAGGGCACCATGGATTGAAGGCCAGAAGTCCACATGACCATCATCATCAAATTCTTCCACGTGAAGCCTGAAAACCATGAGAACTGATTGAGATCATTGATGTTAGGTAAAATGACCCGTGATGGTTGGGTGGTCTTGTGGCCTCAGAACCCCTGCAGATTTTGATTTTTTTTTCTCCAGCCCTCTAGGGGTTTTTTGTTTTTTCTGTCCTCCCTGACAATCGGACCTTACTTTATTCTTTGTTACTTACTATTGCCTAATCTTATTTTTATATTTTTCTTTCTTCATCTTGTAAAGCACTTTGAGCTACATCATTTGTATGAAAACGTGCCATATAAATAATTACTGTTGTTGTTGTTTTATGTGTCATCTGCATAGCTCTGTTAGTTCTCCTTGTGTTTTATGATGATCTGGCTTAATGGGAACAGGTACAGTAGATTGAAAGCAACAGCAAGCCCTGAAAAAAATCCTTATGGTACACTGTATACAATATCACGGATTCCCAAACTACAATCGCCATAACTAACAAAGAATTTTCTACCTATTAAATAAGACAGGAATCATTTAAGATAATGACAGTGTCTTAGTTTTATTTCTGGGACTGTGCTTGCTCTTGTAAGTACTAACATCTCTGTCCATTTCGTACAATCAACACACATACTAGGGTGCGTACAGCAGCAGTGGCCTCATCCATTTGAATGGTGGTAATGGCCCTCTCCTGCTGATAGTCTGCTATTCTCTTTTCCTAGCCTTACCAAATGTTATGCCAAAGGTGTCCTTGTCCCAGCAGCCTCTTGCCATTCATGTACTCATTCACAAGCCAATAATATTATTTTGGCATTTCTTTTTTGTTGATCTAAATATTGCGAACCTCCTGTAGACAGGCAACCCGGCCAGGAAAGGGAGCATACATGGAAGGAAGGACCAGAATGGGTGGAAGGACAGCCCATTAAAAAAAAGATGTTGATGGAGGTTTTTTCTTCCCCCAATACGCTAGATGACAGCAGCCCTGGAGGTTGATGTACAGTAGGGAACCAACAGGGACATGCTGGGATATGTAGTCCGGCAGAGAAGCCCTGCTGGGGTCACTGGGTGCCACGAGACGGCGCTGTAGAGAGACAAACTCCCTATTATGATCTTCCCTGTGACCTGGAAGTGCTTTCATTGGGCAGTCGTTCTGGCACCGGAAGTACTCCTGGGTCTGTAACAAAAGGGAGCTGGGAGGTAGTGGAGCAATGCTTGAGTGGAGGAGGGTAGTGTGGTAGGAAGGAGAAGACCTGTATTTTGCTTGTGCTTATGTCACATTTGGAGGTATTTAAAATATAAAACCTTCGATTGTTTCAACCTGGGACTATATAAGTGTGTTCATGTTGGGGATTGGGGCTCACTGACACCCTGGGGTTTATTACACTCCTAATCTAAATTGTTGCTTTAAAGATTTTAAAATTTTACTAATATGGAGTTACATTGCTATTATTTTCCTTGAGTGAGTTTCCTGTGGTTAAACTGTAAAATCTGGTTATGTTTAACTATTGCCTCCAGCTACTACTTCTTTATCAGATTTATTCTCTCAATTCAGTATCAACCCTATAATTTGATATCATGAACAATTTTCCTGGCAATCTACTTCTCGGCTTCTTGCGGTTGCCATAAACCATCTGTTTTGACCTTCATGTGGAGAACTCTTTTTTTTTAGCTGAAAACCAGACATGTATCAAGCAATATTTACTGACAATAGTTTACCTATTTATTCATTTCTCTTTGTCACAGCTAAAATAAACACAATATTTTTGTTATCACAAAAACTTTTCAAATTACTGTATATATTAAGGAAGAATGTCACTTTACCTGAAATATCAGTGTAGTTTACAGATGTAAATTATTAGGATTAAGACAGATTTTAAAATGTAGGGGGGGTTAATGGAGAGTATACGCATGTTGCTCCTTGGAAGTTTTATTTGAAAGATAAAATAAAGCATTATTTCTGAATATAATTAAAGCCTTTAGTTTTCTCTTGTACAGTATGAGGCCTTTTCTTAAAAATAATGTAAGCAAATACTTATCCTCTTAACTCCTTTTGTTGGTTTTGTCTGTGCTCATCCATATTCTTCTTAGATAAAATATTCTGCCATCAAGCTTTAGATGCTGCTCATTTTAACAAATTTGTTATGCTGTTAATTGGCTACAGTGCTCTCCATGATGTTTGGCACAAAGCCTCTAATGCAGGCATCTTCATCTTATGCTTGTTTCAGGGCCTTGTCCCCTGAAGTCTCCTCTTCAGCATATGGAAGACTTGCTCAGTTGAATTTAAATCAAGTGACCGGCTTGGCCATTCAAGAATTTTCCATTTTTTAGCTTTGAAAAACTCCTGTGCTTCTTCAGCATTATGTTTCGGATCATTATACTGTTGTAGGCTGGAGCGTCGTCCAACAAGTCTGGAGGCATTTACTGTAACATGAGAAGATTAGATATTTCTATACACCTCAGAATTCATTGTGCCATCAGCAGTTGGATCATCAATGAAGTGAAGTGGGCCAGGACCCCTGGCACCCATACATATCCATGCCGTAACACCCACACCACCATGTTTAACAGAAGAGGTGCTCTGCTTTGGATCTTTGGCAGTTCCTTTTCGTCTCCACATTTTGCTCTTGCCATCACTCTGATGCAGGTTCATCTTTGTCTCGTCTGTCCACAAGACCTTTTTCTAGAATTCTGCAGGCTCTTTTAAGTCCTTTTTCACAAACTGTAATCTGGCCATCCTGTTTTTGTGGCTAACTTGTGGTTTACACCTTGCAGTGTGACCTCTGTATTTCTGTGCATGAAGTCTCCTGTTGATAGTCGTCTCTGACACATCCACATCTGCCTCCTGAAGGCTATTTCTGATCTGTCAGACAGGTGTTTGGGGCTTTTCATTACCATAGTGAGGATTATTCTGTCATCAGCAGTGAGAAATTCCTTGGTCTACCAGTCCCTTTGTGATTACTGAGCTCACCATTGTGTTCTTTCTTCTTAATGATATTCCAGACAGTTGATTTGGGTCATCCTAAGGTTTTACCGATTTCCATAATGCTTTTGTTCTTGTTTTTCAGCCTCATAATGGCTTCTTTGACTTTCAATGACACAGCTCTTGTCCTCATGTTGAACAATGACAACTACAGACTCCAAAGGATAGAAGCAGACAGATGGATCTTATGAAGCAATGAAACACATTTGAGGAGTCACAAGCACATGTGACACCAATGGTTCCTAACATTATTGTCCCTTGAAATGGTGGAGCAATGTCTAAAAAGTGTTGTCTGAAATTGTTTGATTTGAAATTTTAAACCGTGAAGCAGAGGGGTAAATCAAGGAAAAATGTGTCTTTGTCCCAAACAATATGGAGGGCACTGTATGTGTGGGTCTATGTAACAAACAATCTGGCCATGGGAATAAAATAACCTTTTTGGGATTTGGGTCACTCCAAAAGCCTTCTACAATAAAACATTTAGGTTCAGAAAGATTTTTTTGATAACATGATTTATTAAGCAATATACTGCAATAATTAGACCAACACTCATTTTCAAGTAGGATAGTTTAACAGTGGCGGCACGGTGGTGCAGTGGTAGCGCTGCTGCCTCACAGTAAGGAGACCCAGGTTTGCTTCCCTGGTCCTCCCTGCATGGAGTTTGCATGTTCTCCCTGTGTCTGCGTGGGTTTCCTCCCACAGTCCAAAGACATGCAGGTTAGGTGCATTGGCAATTCTGAATTGGCCGTGTTTGTGTGTGTCCTGCGGTGGGTTGGCACCCTGCCCAGGATTGGTTCCTGCCTTGTGCCCTGTGTTGGCTGGGATTGGCTCCAGCAGACCTCCGTGACCATGTGTTCGGATTCAGCAGGTTAGATAATGGATAGTTTAACAGTTTAAGAAAAGTAACCATTAGGAAAGGAAAGATTGGGATGTAAAGTAAACCAGGGACTGTATAACATATCATTTTTATTTCTACCAAAGCAACCAAGCTGTGTGTCTGAGCTTTTGTCTCAGTAGGGTTCTTTTTATCTTATAGTCTGCATTACAGATTGAATGATAACTGAAAAGGTGGTCTGTTTATTAAGAAAATAATTGGAAAAGCAGGAAATCTTGTTAGGAAAATGAAAAAATATATGTTTAATATGTTATCTATACTAATAAACGGCAAAGCCCTCACTCACTCACTCACTCACTGACTGACTGACTGACTGACTGACTGACTGACTGACTCATCACTAATTCTCCAACTTCCCGTGTAGGTAGAA
>JANRMT010062841.1:24843280-24877359 GCA_026402145.1 Polypterus bichir lapradei | reverse complement strand
ATGTGGCGCCCGGAGAGCTGCCGGGAGGACAGCCGGCACTCCCGCCACGCTGGGGCGTGGCCAAGGAGGGAATGCCGGGAACACCTGTTGCTCATCCGGGAGCATTATATAAAGGGCCGCCTCCCTTCAGTCAAGAGTGGAAGTCGGGTGGAAGTGGACGGAGCTGGAGTGAGGACTGGAGGCGGCCAGGAGGAAAAGAGGCACAGGACTGTGTGGCCTGGACAGTGGGGGAATTGGTGCAAGAGGCACTGGGGTTGTGAGTGCACGTTATTTGTAAATAGTATTGTGAATAAACGGTGTGTGGTGGAGCCAACGATGTCCGTCTGTCTGTGTCCGGGGCCAAGTTCACAAGGGCTTCTGTAAAAAGCCAAATTTCCCCCTGGAGATGAATAAAGTTCTATCTAATCTCCTCAATCTGATTTAAGTGCCCCAGGAGTAATAACTTGAAGGATGCTAGATGGTTACGAATGCTATGGAGCCACGCAGGAAGCTGGAGATGATTCCCCACAGTATTGTTTGGTAACAAAGAGTTCCCACAAGGAATAGTGGGATCTCAGTGTTCACAATGGAAGGACAGGTGAGGTCAGAGGTTGGCTCCTTATGTGCTTATTGGGACTTAGCAGTGCAATAAAAACATGAGGCCTGCAAAGAGAAACTTCTGGCGGTGCTCTTGGTCTTAAAAGAGGTTCTGCAAATTGCTCTGGAAGTAGTTTCAGTGCCTCAGTACCACTAGATCATTGAGCTTGTGGGTGGCAAGTAATGTTGGTAAAGGTTCAAACTGGTAGGAAGATAGTGCAGGCAGATATTTGGCGGTGAAGGGGATAAGATTTTTTGAGAGTGTTCGTGCACTTCATTCTCGGACGTTGGATTTGTGAACCATATAGATGACATATAGACTTGTTTGGCTGTGTTAAGTGAGGCAGCAGCTGTTTATTTAGTTACTTTGAATATTTCCACTATTTATGCCTCCATTTTTATAGTAAGAGCTTGCATTTTTATTAAAGACCTTGTTGGCATCACTTTGTTTACGGTGAAAGAGGCTAATGGATTGCTTCCCATGAAAACATTTAAGTCTCTTCTGACATTTTCTTTTTTGAACACTTTTGACTATGTAATTTTCTCTCTGAAACAAATACAGATACTGACAAATAAAAAAACATTCAAGCAAACACAGGTGCAAACAATATGGCAAATTGGGAGTAGTTGCTTCAGTGTTACGCCTTTGCTCTCACTAATGCGAAGTGGTGAAAAAAAACCCAGAAGTTTAAAAATCGATGTAAAATCTAATTAGTCAATCATGTGGCAGCAGCGCAATAAATAAAATCATGCCGATAATAGGTCATCTGCTTCAGTTAATGCTCACATCAGACCATGGAATTATTGTTGGTGCCAGATGTCAAACTCTGGTTTGAGTATTTCCATAACTGCTGATCTCTAAAGTTTACTCAAAATTGTAAGAGGTTAGGAGCACGCTCTGATACAGCGCATTGCCACACCAACCACATGACAAACCAACTCAGGATCCCAGATTAGGACCTGAGTGCAGCCGTGCAATGGGTGACACCTCAGCACCACACTAGTTCAGATGGAATGGAACAGGGTGAGGTTTTTTAGGGTGGCTGGATTGCCAATTCTGCCACCAACCCCCAAGTTTTTCCCTGCAGGGCCTACATGGAGGGCTAGATGCAGTTTAACGTCCTACCCAAGACGAGTATGGTAATGGTAAGAAGAATCAAAAACATCCAGTGAGAGGCAGTTGGGCAGATGGAAATGCCTTGTTGATGAGGGAGGTGAGAAGACATTGGCCAGACTGGTTTGAGCTGACAGAAAGGCTACAGTAACTCAGATGATCACTCTGTACAACTGAGGTGAGCAGAAAAGCATCTCAAAATGCACAAATATTGAGGCAGATGACCTATAGCAGCGAAAAAACATGTTGGGATCCACCTCTGCCATCCAGGAACAGAAAGCTGAGGCTGAACGGGGCATACGTAGCCTGACCAAAACTGGACAGATAAAGACCAGGAAAATGTAGCCAGGTTTGATAAATTTCAAGATGGAAAGGTCAGTATTTGGTGCCAGCAGTATAAATCCATGCACCCAATCGCCCTGTGTAAACAGTCCAGGCTGCTGCTGGTGGTGGTGTAATGCTGTGGGTTGAATGTTTTATGTGAATTATTGCTTGGCATATTGAGTATTGTTACAGACCATGTGCATCCCTTCATAGCCACAATCTACCCATCTTCTAATGGCTCTGCTGAGATGGACTGACACTCAGTCAAGGGTTTATTCCTACCTTGGGCCTTGTCATAGCTGGGATAGGCTCCAGTGATCCCCTTGTGATCCTATTCAGGACTAAGCAGGTTTGAAAATGGCAGCCTGACTGACTAATGGCTACTTCCACCATCATAATGCACCAGGTCACAAAGCAAAAGTGGTCTCAAATTGATTTCATGAATGTGATAATGAGGTCAGTGTTCTTTGTTGGCCTTCTACGCCACCAGACCTGAAAGCAATAGAACACCTTTGGATTGTGGTAGAACGGGAGCGTTGTAGCATGGATGTGCAGCTGACAAACCTGCAGAAATTGTGTGATGCTATCATGTCAACATTGACCTGAATAAAAGGAATGCATCAAACATTTTTGGGAATCCATGCCATGAAGAGTTGAGGTTGTTTTGAGAGCAAAATGAGTCCCTACCCAGTATCAGTTAGTGTTTCTAATATTTTGCTGAGTTAGTGCACATTATATATTGTAGAATGAAGGGCGGACACAGATTGATAGGTTGGAGGACCAACCTTCTTCTTCCTCTTCATCTTTTCTCACTTCTATGTGGGGTCAATGTCCTTGATCAGCCTTCTCCATATAGCTCAGTTCTGCACCTCCTCGGCAGCCAAGCCATTTTTCTTCAGATCTTTTATTTTATCCATCCACCTTGGCATCCCTTGCTTTCTCTTCCCATCATTCTTTTGCCAATGTATTCATTGTCTCTCATCATCATATGTTCATACCAATTCAATCTACTTTCCTGTACTTTCTTAGTTACTGTATCTCTCCCACTTTTGTTGTACCTCTGATTGTCTAATTTCTTATTCTGTATTTTCTTGTCCACACATCCGTCTCAGCCTTCTCATTTCTGTCACTTCTAATTTCTTCTCCTGCGCTCCCTTTACTTCCAATGTTTCATATTCCATAAATCATTGATGGTCTTTGCTATTTGTGATTCTTTGATCACACAATACTCCTGATACCTTCTTCCAATTGTTCCATCCGCACTGCACTCTATGGATTATCTCTGTATCTAAATTTCCATCTTGGGCTACCACTGATCTGAGATATTTACATTTTTCCATTGTTTTCAATAGCTCTCCCTATATAACCTTTGGCCTGGTAGGGGCGGGGCTTGGTAGGATTGCGGTGCGTGTTCAGACCTTCTCTAACTGTGGCCCTATGGAACTGTGGAGGGAAAGATAGTTAAAGACAGTGGTATCGTTTACCTTATCAGAGTCATGAAGGAGCCCCCTATTCACATGTATGACAATCTTCACGTGGTGATAGGGTCCTTCACTATGTACAGTATATATTTGAATGTGAACAAAATCTATAAAATGCAAAATAAATACAAGTATGTCATCCCCTGTACAATACATAAATATTGGCTATATTCTTATACACACATGAAGGACTCAAGGCACTGTGGACGCTGGCCCAGAAACACACAGACGGACATCTTAAGTTCACCCAACACACGCTTTATTGACACAAATATAATACAAAGTTCACGTGCACACAAACCCCAGTGCCTCCTGCACTGATTCCCCAAGGTCCAGGCCTCACAGTCTCTCAATGCCTTCCTTCTCCTGGCCGCCTCCAGTCCTCTCTCCAGCTCCGTCTCTCTTCCACCCGACTTCCGCTCCTGACTGAAGGGAGGCGGCCCCTTAAATAGGAACCCGGATGGGCTCCAGCTGCTTCCCAGCACTTCTCCGCAGACACGCCCCAGTGTGGCGGAAGTGCCGGCTGCGCACCCGGAAGCCCTCCGGGTGTCCCCTGTCTTCTTCCCCCCAGCACTTCCTGGTGTGGCGGAAGTGCTGGGCTCCAGGGTTGTTCAGGCACCGGGGCGCCACCTGGCGGTGGCCACGGGTCCCTACAGGGCTGGGCTTCCAAGCCCTTTACCCGTGGCCCCCAACGTAACCAGGGCGGTCGCCCCCTCGCGGTCTGGAGGAGGTACAAGCCCTCCTCCGGTCCTCCTGGGCGTCCCGGCCAGGCTCCAGCCCCGGCCGGATGCCACAGCACATATAGATTTAAAGACAAAACTCTGGATTCTTAAACATTCTTAAAAAACAAACCTACATAGGTGAAGTCAAAGGAGTTGTAGTTGTCTCGTGTGAGTTTATCTACCTTTCTGTAAAAAAACTTTTCATACTTAGCATTATTACAAGGCGGTTTGAGTTACAGAACACAAGACAACCAGAAGATTACATTTCTCCAAATTCTCAGTAGTTTGATACAAATTTCTTTTACAGTGCTGATTTGGATTTTTTAATGGTCAGTAAGCTGACCTTGAAATTGATAGATTAGCAATTCGGTTGCCAAGAACTATAGATTAACCTTGTTTTTGCTTTTATTAGTGTCAGCCGCTGGTGATGGATTGCTTCGGATCGAAGAATCTCTAGTGGACACAGTGAAGCTGTGCGCCGCTTCTAAATCCTAAAGGTGCCCTCCTTCTCTTTTTTTTGTGTTTTGTATGGTGACTCAACTACACACCTACCTCTGATAACTTCAACAAAATGATGGAGTTTCTTTGCAGTTGGGCTAAAATTAGTAGAGAACACCTTTAGATTGCTGGTTAGTTTTTCCTTGTTTAGGATTTCTCTGTCCCAATAATGAGTTACTTCTTTCTTAATTAAAGCCATCTTCTTTCAGGCACACATTCACTACTTAACAAATTTATGTAATTAACGCTGCATTCACTTCACATAAATAATGTTGATTATTAATATGGTCAGCAATCAAAATCTATTCAAAGCACAGTAACATGATTTCTCTATAAAAAAATGTGATTAATGACCAACATTAAATCCAAAGCTCGGTGCTAATAACAATTAATTAATGTGTGCTTGTAACCTGAAAATGTTCACAATGTCTTTTGTCTCCTAGATACAGCATTCTGCATGCAGTATTACAGGACCACCACATTCCTTCAGAAAAAAAAGAAAAATTATAGTAGCTGAGATAGTTACCTAAAAATAGACTGAATTTCAGTTTTTGTGTATTAGTATTATTTTTACAAATGCTAGATTATACATTTTCGCTCCACATGCACATCACACCTTCAAAGGACGTTGTGTGAGAAATCTTCATATATTATTCTTATTTTATACATTCACCCAAGGGTATGTATGGCAGCAGTGCAAACAACAGAAAATGGAAAAGCACATCCAAAATAAGATGGGTGGCTGCATAAAGAGGTGGTGAGCACACTGCCAAAAATTAAATCCAAGCAAGTGGAAAAGTATTTATTTCAAAACATTAAATCTTGTTTTCCTTATTGTAAGAATTGCTTACTTTAAGAAATCTTCTCAAGTAAATTTTGCTTACCCCATTGGCAGATTCTTTTGCTAAATAAAAGCAAAACAACTCCCGTTTAAAGGGTTTTTTTTTTATCAGGTTTTTGCATATGCATTTTTTGCAGTGCATAAATTAAGATGAAATGCGGTATGTGGAGGTGGTGTGTGCAAAATTGGAGAGGTAGAAGCATTATGCAGTAGTCCACACAGAATAGTAGCAGCAGCAACATTAACAGGTGAACACGTGCAATAGTGCCACTAAACTTATGGAAGATCATGGGTTGGTGGTTAAACTTGTCAACCTCCTGAGTGGAGGTTTGGTGACCATAGTTGTATGCACAAACTAGAAAACATAATCTACCTCTTTTATTTTAAATATATGGATGTATGTTCAATAACAGTGTACAACAAATTTTGCTTCCTGAATTTTTTTTCTTTTACAATAAGCATATTTAAGATGAGCACAAAGGTAATTTCAGATTGACAATATCATGCAGGAGAAACATGAAATTAACTTTGCTTGAATTTAGTGTGTTTATCCACTTAATGATGCTGACACATTGCATTAGTTCAATTGAGTAAAAGGGTTTTGCTGCCGACTTTCCTTTGTACTTTTCTGTGCAATGCTCCTCATTTCAGTATCCACCAACAGTCAGCCAGTGTTGATGAATTCCACTTACCCTGATATTTTTTTCCATCATTGCAATGTACTGGTGAAACATTTCACCATGTTCCTAACTGACTGCACCAAGATAAGCTAAGCTTCAGCGACATGTTGCACTTCATGCTTTTGTATGTTTGAAGCATGTTGTCAACCAGCCGGATGTAGTTTGGGGCTCTGTTACTGTCAAAATAATTCTCAACAACATCTTTGAATGCCTTCAGTTTCCTTCGGGCTCACTTGCAGATCTTCAAACCGTTTGCAACTGATGATGTGACTGATCTGTGGATCAACAAAAATGCCTTCCATAATCTTGGTATCAGTTACTCATGGAAACATTGGTCTCAAAGATCAAAATCATTCACCTTTCTTGTTCATCATTTTTGTGAATTTTTTCAGCAGTCCAGGTTTTTTATAAAGGGGAGGCAAAAAATCTCTGTTGGGTCAACAAGTGATTTATGTGCCACAGTTTTATGGAGCGGCCAGTTCTTTTTAATGTAATGAGACTCTTTAGCACGGTTGTCCCATTCTGAGCTCCATTCCTAGTAGCCATGACACTACTGTTAGATCTTCACTGATGTTGCCATTGTTACTGTGAAACTGTATGTGTATATTTATAATAACATACCGTACCGTACTGCTTAATCCAGTTATAATGCAAGAGGAAATGATAAAAATTGGTGATTGCAATAAAATAGAAGATGAAACCAAATGTAAAGGTAAAGTTTATAATCAAGAGGCCAAACTCCATAAGATACAGCCAAAAGTGTTCAGGAAGCAAATATTCATAATCCAATGTAATTGTTTTAAATACTACACTATACCATCCTATATTTATGAATGCCTTTCACCTTACACTCCAAATAATAATCTTAGATCTTCAAATGAGTATCTGCTTATAATTCCAAGAACTAAACTTAAAAGAAGTGGTGAGGCAGCCTTCTGCTGTTATGCACCTAAAATCTGGAATAGCTTACCAATAGAAATTCACCAGGCTGATACAGAGGAGCACTTTAAAAAACTGCTAGAAACACATTAGTTTAACATGGCTTTCTCACAGCTTCATTTTAGTGTAACCCTGATATTCTGTATATTAATTTAATTATCACTTTTTTCATGGCTAAGAAATCTGTACTAACCCCTGCTTTCTCTGCTGTTCTCTTTCCAGTTTTCGGTGCTGGCGACCTGCGTCACCACCACCTGATCAAAGCATCACGCTGTCCCTACATTGACAGATTGAAGGCCAGATGTCCACATGACCATCATCATCAAATTCTTCCACGTGAAGTCTGAAAACCATGAGGACTGATTAAGATCATTGATGTTAGGAAGAAGGCCGAGAGGGGGCTGGGTGGTCTCGTGGCCTCAGAAACCCTGCAGATTTTGTTTTTTTCTCTAGCTTGAATTAACATGCAGTGTCAATCAATGTAAACATTTACTCTGGTTGATTCATTGACTTACACCCAAATGACTTATATAAAATTAAAGTTTATTATATTATATTCTGGCTCTTCTTATACCTTTTGAGATGAGCTACCACCCTTGAAATTTCTGTGCATATAACAACTGCCCATTCTGGTTGTTTAAAGGGCATTCTGTTGTTACAGGACATCTGCAGATTTCTTATTCATCTCTTAGTCATCTTTCAGTACATTTTGTAGTTCACTTGACCTTTACCTGATTTTCTGATACACCTGCAATGGTTTCTGACGTTTATTAATCCTTTGTTATTTCTTTAAATGAAAGCTTTGATACCCTAAAATTATTTTTCCACATGTCTGAAACTCAAAAATACACATTATGAGAAGGATTTAGGAGTCACAGTGGGCTCTATACTCTCTACATGCAGACAGGGTTCAGAAGAAGGCTAACAGAATGTTAGGTTATACAGCATGTTGTGTAGAGTACAAGTCCAAAGAGGTTATTCTCAAGCTTTATAACACACTGGTGAGGCCTCATCTGGAGTACTGTGTGCAGTTTGGATCTCCAGGCTAGAAAAAGAACAGAGAAGCACTAGAAAAAGTCCAGAGAAGAGCAACTAGGCTGATCCCAGGGTTCAGGGGATGAGTTGTGAGAAAAGATTAAAAGAGCCGTGCCTTTTCAGTATAAGCAAAATGAGATAAAGAGGAGACATGACTGGAGTGCTTATAATTATGAAGGGAATTAGTCCAGTGGATCTTTAATCCAGTTATTTTAAATCAGCTCATCAAGAACAAGGTGGTAACTATTAGAAACATCTTATGGGTAAATGTTTTTTACAAACATTAGGAAGCTTTTCTTTACACAGAGAACCATAGGCACTTGGAAGAAGCTACCAAGTAACGTGGTAGACAGTAGGACTTTAGGGACTTTTAAAATTCGACTTCATGTTTTTTTAGAAGAATTTAGTACATAGGACTGGCAAGTTTGGTTGGGTTGAATGACCTGTTCTCATGTAGATTGTTCTAATGTTCTGAGGTTTGCTCGGCCAGTGATGGACTGGTGCCCTGTCCAGGATTTTTTTCCTGATTTGCACCCTATGCTGTGTTGCATAGTCTCCAGCTCCACCACCAAAACCCCATGACCCTGGTTTGAGTTAAGCAGTTTAGAAAATGACATGACATAATGTGCAGTTTGACACCATTGGTTTGTGGTTTAGTATTTCACACACATATAGGATCTGAATCAACTCTGAAAATATTTGGCTATGTCAGGTTTTATTTTTTTTTTACCTAATCCAGATGCTGTTTTTTGGCCTACCTGATGAGAAAGACAGTGCAGTAAACTGTGCAAAATGGCAGGAAGTTAAGTGTAGTAGGTAAAGTTCTGGCTTAAAATCACTGCACTGGGGCACTGGGATTCACTTTCAAACCAAAAGGATAAGCACCCCCCTTCTTGCCTGACCAACACCCCTTGGCAGCAGCACCCCAAGCTTTTCCTAGATGGTGTCCCACCCAAGTACTGGCAGAGCTTGAACATGTTTAGCTTCATGTGGATGACCTTTTCTGAAGTGCATATGGCATGGCTATGGGCAAAAATTGGTAAAATGAACAATACTAGCATAAAAACAGTGTCAATATTACCCTATGAAAAAAGAAAAGGAACTGAAATAAGTTCACCAACTAGCTATTAATATTAGTTCAAACACAATTAAAATGATATAAATAAGTTAGAACTTGGAAAGGAACTGATTTATTGTATGACAGGAATGCGAATGGTACATAATAGGCAAGAAGATCAGGGTCTTGCTGTGTGACTGTTTTTGTCTATCTGGGACTGAAAGATCAGGGGGTAAGGCACTGAACCCTCCTACCTCCTGACACCACTGTCCATTTTTAAACCTATCCAATGTTTATATCAGTTAGGGAAGCTGAGCCTTTCCTGTGTTACTAATTACCGTATATACTCACATATAAGTTGGGTCTTGAAACCTGAAAAAACTATCATAAAATCAGACCCTGACTTATACACCCGTTCAAAAATGCGACAGTTAAATTTTTTTTTTACATCTTTTTGCCTCCAATCTCGCATCAGTTTCTCAGATGCAGCGAATTTTGTTGTAGCAGCTCAGTTACCAATTTCTTTCGCTACTTCAGCAATGTTTAATTTAAAACCTTGCTTCATATTTTTTTCTGATCGAGTGCTCCATTGTAGATAAGGGATGCTCTTACGATAAAAGTGTATGAGGGTGTGAGATACAAAAAACACAAATCAGTGTAAACGTTGCTTTGGAATAGTTTGGGTATTACCGTGTGGTCACGTAGGTACAATACATAGAAGAAAAAATGCAGTGTGTTCCATGGTTACTCTCTCAGGTTGCCGTTAACATATCATAATCTCTTGGACCAATAGTGTGAGTTTTCCACATTCGACTTATACGGCCGACATTATAAAATACCAGAAATTATACGGTAAAAATTAAGTCCCAACTTATCTGCAGGACAACTTATCTGCAAGTATATACTGTAGTTCAAACACCACGTAGCAACAGGTTAATAACATCAGTTCTTTATAATAATAATTTTCAAATAAAATTAGTTCAATCAATCCAGTGTTATACAGTATATACTTACATAATTGCTGTCCCGTTCCATTTATTTCCAGAGAAGTGACTTTTTTTGTACTCTGTTAGTTAACTTACCCAAAGCAGCAGAAGAAGGGCACTGCTGGGTGAGCTGTTTGCATGTGTGCGCTCTGTCTGGCGTTTGAGTCACTTCCACCGGGCATCCTCGTTGCTGTCAGACAAGCAAAAGAGGAAAATCTACAAAATATACAAGTTCAAGCAACCACACTCAAGGTAAAATTGAAACAGTGAACTAATTCCTAGTTGAAATCACACAGAATGTTTCTTCATATTAAGATGGGCTTTTCATTGAGAAATTTTGAAAATTTTTAATTTTACACCACACAGTCTCTTTGAGATATCTGATCAAAAATTAAATTGTCTCAGCAAAGAATAAGCAGGCCACATCTCAGCTTTAGTCAGATGAAAGCAGTTCTCCCTTTCCATTAGTCAACGGCAGTTCATTGATAATATAATATTTCTTATGTTCTCCTTTTCTAAAAATCCTGAAATGTTTACATACAAGTATAATGTTTAACAATGACATCATTTTTGAAAAGCAACGTATCCTAGGAAGTACTGGCATAACTGATTGACCCACGCTGGTTTATAGAAAATAAAAAGTCATGTGTTGGGAACTGACAGATATAAATTTAGTAAGAACTTTTGTAAGCATTAAACTTAGTGTGAATTAGGTAAGTCAAGTAAATAGTGAAATAAAGGCATATGCCATATTTCTTTTTAATTGAGCTCAGAGAGAAACCACCAATATTTAGTAATTCAGAAAGACAGAGAAAAGGAAGAATGACGAACAGAAACTGCCCAAGGTCAGAGAAGGTAGAACAATGTTGTTTGAAGGCCAGTTAGGAAATAAGGGAAGCCAAGAATGAAGACAAGTGATAAGCCGAGAACAATATTGATGGCCAAAAAGGGCCCGTGAGAAGCCAGCTGGAGTAGGAAGTCAGAATGAACAGCGAATTAATTGTTTCAAATGAGGTCAAGATGATAAGAAATGGTTATATAAACTGTGATTTTTGGCTTGTTCGGGGCTCAGCTCACTTTGGCCTAATTGGGTTGAGTCTGTGTGATTGTTTACAGTAATCCCTCCTCAATCGCGGGGGTTGCGTTCCAGACCCCCCCGCGATAGGTGAAAATCAGCGAAGTAGAAACCATATGTTTGTATGGTTATTTTTATATATTTTAAGCCCTTATAAACTCTCCCGCACTGTTTATAAATATTCCCCGCAGAGTTATACAGCATAATCCCTTTGTATTCTCTTAGATATTAGGTAAGATTCATTGAAATTATGTATATAAACACACTCTTTATATACAGTAAAACCTAAATATTATTTTAAAGATATTGAGTGTCTCCGATATCACATATGTTACAGCCATTACGATAGACAGGTCACCAGCAATAAATACGTACAATACAAGAAAAATAGTATACAGTAAATGTGTGTACAGTGACACTAAGCGTACGTACATGTACTAAGCACTGTAAGAAGAAAATTAATTATGGTTACTCACCAACAATGACACGATGACTTGTCCGATAACAATGAGTTTAATTTTACTGCACAACAAAGGAGAGCGTTACAGCCCTTGTAAAGGAGCCACTTCAGGCGATTGTGTAGCACTGCCGTTGTTCTTCTTCTGGCAGCCTTCAATCCAAATCCCTAAAGCAGATTCCATCCAGACTACTGCCTTATTACATCCACTTACAACTCGTTTTGCACCCTGGTTAAAAGGACGCTGCAGCCGTAGATCTTATATTCCTTTCCTACTTTTTAAATAAAAAGAATCGTAGCCTTCAACAAATCCAAAACGTTTACCTTTTCGGCAATCGTTAACATCTTCTTCTTGCGCTTGGGCACGGCCCCTGAAGCAGTAGCAGATTGTTTTAGGGCCATAATGAAGGGCTTGACTATGCCCAAAGATAAACACTAAAGAGCACAACTCTTTACACAGCGAAACACGTTGATGCTGAATGAGTGAGACGAGACTTCCTGGTTAACACTGCATTCAGCACGCAGGAGCTCAACTGCGTGCTCTGATTGGTTAGCTTCTCAGTCAGGAGAACTTAACTGCGTGCTTTGATTGGTTAGCTTCTCAGCCATCCGCCAATAGCGTCCCTTGTATAAAATCAACTGGGCAAACCAACTGAGGAAGCATATACAGGAAGTAAAAAGACACATTGTCCGTAGAACCCGCGAAGCAGCGAAAAATCCGCATTATATATTTAGTTATGCTTTCATATTAAAATCCGCGATAGAGTGAAGCCGCGAAAGTCGAAGCGCGATATAGCGAGGGATTACTGTATTGCAATAAAATGAATTACTCTGTTTGCCTATCCTTTGACTCCTAGAGCCTTCTTTCAAAGTGAGAATCTTTAGCGTATTTTACGCCCCAACAGTTTCCAACACTGAAATGTAGCTTGACAGGGATAATTCCTGCACACTCACACGTACCAGGGCCCTTCACAGTCACTAAGTAACCCAACATGCACATCTTTGGGATGTAAAATGAAACCACAGAGAAAACCCAGGACGGCACATGGATAATGTGTAAACCACACAATCAGTAACTGGGCCGCGAGTTAAACTCATGTCCATGGAAGCTGTGTGTCAGTCGCTCTTACCACTACTCTACTGTGATGCCCTAAAAGCAGCCTATTACATAAATATGAAGTGTTTGACTTATATAGGGAGGCCCAGGAGTCAAACCTCACTGAATAGAGATATAATAGCAGCTAAAATCATACTGAAACATTGGAAACAAAATCATTTGTACAGTGGAAGATTTAGAGAATACTACATCATGGTGTCCTACTTTAGTGTAATTATTCCCTTAAGGTGCTAGATCTCCATTCCAGACACAATCGTTCTAAGATAGATTAATATTGCTTGACTGTTATGATTGCATTTAAAACATATGAGACTGATTGTCTGCTTGGGAAATTGGTGTAAATGCAGGCCAGAGTAGAATGTGCCGTATATGCTTTTTTGTTCTTTTTTTATGTACATATTGCTTACATATACTACACAAAAAGGAAAAGGAAACAGACTAAGTAAAAAAAGAAACAAACACAAAGAATAATGAAAAGACACATTCAATGCTTAAACTCCCAACTAAACAAAGGCATCTATAAATATTTATTTATTCTTTGTCCTATTATTATTATTGTTGTTGCTATTAATCCATTCATTCTTAAAAAAAAAAACTGGTTAAACCAGGTGGGTGGTTCTGTGAACAAGACACTATTAATATCATTTGAAAGACACATTTGCTGACAGCGACTATCAAAAATTAAGGAACTAAAGAGGGCAGCACTCTCTTCCTATGACCTTTTGGGTGTTCTATTAATGTATTATTTGTCTCCTACCCTCAAACATTGGAAGTATCAGAGCTTTTAAAATCCCTTGTGGCTGGCACCAACTATTTCTACTTCTGCTGAAGTATTGAGATTACCAGTTGTCATAGGTGGAACTACCAGGAGACAGCAGTATCACTCCTAAACATGTAGGTCTAACACCATAGGCCTTATTGTAGACATCAGGGAGCATCTCTGGGATCAACATCTTCTTTATGTTGTCACACACACACACACGGGAGGCAGCTAAAGGGTTCAAAAGAGGGTAATTCCATGCCGGACCTGAGGATGGCAGAACGCATTAATTCTTTCTCTTCTTCCTCTGCAGACCAACCACGGGAAACTGCACCTGGGCCCGATGACGTCACTTCCGATTCTGGGACCGATGACATTATTTCTGGTTCCTGTCACAGTTAAGTCACTTACTTCCCCCCTGTCCGGCTTTAAAACCGCCATGTTTTGTCTGCTGAGTCAGTTCTGTCTTGAACTAAAACTAAAAGACCTGTTTTTCTACTTTTGCATTTTTTAGCCATTTTTTCAAGTATAGGGGGTGGCTGCCCCAGTCCTTTTTGTGGTGTCAGTTCATGTTATTTCACAATGTCTTTTGGCTTGTAGCAATGTAGTCCCTTACTGTGTGTGCCCTTTGTAACATCTACAGTACCTCTGCATATTTACAGGTTTGGACACTCAGTTACATTCATATATCTCAGCATCTCGTGTGCTTTCACCATGAGTGTGGAGTTCCAGCTTTTGCTTTTCCTTGTTCTTGGGAAAGGTGTTATCCAAATTTGCACCTTAACATATCCCTTCAATTAATTCAACAATGCTGTTGGCCAATGGCATTAGTAGGGGGGTGCTGGGGGTTTTGAATCACACTGGGTGACACCATCAAAAAAAATCTGTACAGGGTTTTGGACTGAACTCATCAAGGGAAATCACCTCCCACACTTCCTCCTCTCACACACAATGAAACGATCGGGTGTCTACATGCTGAAATCATACTCATACTCAATGAAATGATAAAGTGTCTGCGTGCCATTAATAGTAAGGTTTACCATGCTGTGTTAAATGACTGGGTGTATAATCAACTCACTGTTAAAGAGAAGGAGAGAGAGAGATTCATCAAGTCACCCAGGAACATATAGGGTTCTTAATCTGATCCTGGTTAGCGTACTAGATGACACCAATCCTAGTGACACCACTGTTGTCTATGTAGTAAACTAATATAGTCAGATCAAGTATACTGTCATGTGTTTGTAGAACAGTGAAATTTTTACTAGCCTGTCTCCCCAAAACAGTAAGTAAATTAAAAAATAAAAAGTATAGCATGGCATTAAATAGTATATAGTAAAGTATAGCATGCAACACATTATACATATAAATATGTGTATGTGTATATAATATATATAAGTATATATACATATAAATATGTATATATACTTATATACAATATAGAAAAGTGCACTAACTCTTGTCTATTACACCAGTTATGAAACAGTGACACAAAATGCCAAAAATGGATGAAAAGGTCCTTAGAAAAATAACCTGGCCAGGACTTCATGACTCATTGTCAGGAACAGACCTCACTCCATGTTAACCTGGCCCCAGTGTCAAAAGACAGGCATCAAAAAGGCATCAAAAGTTCAAAATATTTTAATTTGAAAAAGAAAAGTTTTGCAAGGATGAGGATAACTGTAAACCTCAAGTTCCAGAATGCCTGTACATTAGATTAGATTAGATTAGATTACCTAAACTTTATTAATCCCATTGGGAAATTCAAATGCATACAACAGCAGAAACTATATAAAAATAAGAATACAGACTCACAGGAGAGATAATACAGCCAATTGATCAATCAATCAATAAAAATAAGCCTAACGAGTACATCGTGTGGTAGCACTAAATTGCCTAATAGCAGTGGGCAGAAAAGACACCCAGAGGTGCTTCCTAGCACACCGTGGTGGAATGAGCCTGAGGCTAAAAGTGCTCCTAGAGAGAACTTCTTGGAGGGAATTGAGGAGATTTTTCATGATGGCTCCCAATTTTGCCACCATCTTCTTCTCTACAACAGCTTCCAGTGTGTCCAGGGTTGGCCCGTGATGGAGCAGTCTTTCCTGATAATTTTGTTCAGACATTGTACTTCTTTTGTGTTTAGGTTGCTTCTTCAGGAGACGGAGGCATAAAACACCACACTAGCTACTATGGACTTATAGAACATTTCCAGCAGTTTGCTGCACACAACAGAAGACCTGAGTCTCCTTAACAAGTCCAGTCTGCTCTGGTCCTTCTTGTTCATCACCACTGGGTTGTCAGACAAGTCTAGTTTGTTGTTTATGTGAACTCCCAGGTACTTGTAGCTCTGCACCCCTTCCACATCATCCTCAACTGGAATGATGACCAGTCTTAGAGGTTCCTTGGCACTCTGGAAGTCAACCACCAGCTCTTTTGTCTTGCTGATGTTCAGTTCCAGGTTGTTGTCCCTGCACCACAAGACAAAGTCATCCATGACTTTCTTGTACTCTGACTCATTTCCATTATTGATGCAGCATTATTAATATTACCAGCTGTATATAATGGACAAGGCCCTAGCATGTATTGAAAATTATTTTTGTGGCTTCTAGAATATAATAACAGAACAATCCAAAACAGTTGGCAAGGTGTTGTATTTTGATTTGTTAATTAGTTTTTTTTTGCTGTTTGTTAAGTTGACATACAGTATAACAGACATTCCACAGAATGTGAAGATCTCTCAGCTTCCCTTAGAAGAACTGAAAAAACAAAAAAACAATTATTTTGCAGTGATATGAACATGGATTCAAGGTGGTGCAGTTGTTTGGGCTACTGCTTTGATGAACCGTCACAGATTTAAATCCTACATCCAGCAACTGTCCGCATGAACTTATACATTCTTCCCATATCTTTCAGGATTCTTCTCCAGATACTGTCAATTCAATGTTGGCTCCATGGGTGTGTGCATGAACAGTGTTGAACTACTTGATACCTCTTGCAGGTGTGGTTCCTGCTATGCGTCGGATGCTGCTTAGATAGGCTCTGGCCACAAAAACCCAGCACTGGACTAGATGGATTTAAGAATTGACACTTTCATCTCAGGTGAGGCTGAGCACAGAGATGTCAACAATGCTTCTGGCCAGAGTTAATGAATGGCTTGTACTGTGAATAGTTAAATAAAGCCTTAAAGGAATACTCCAGCCAAAAAAATATATATTTGTATATGTTCCTTACCGGGGCGGCACGGTGGCGTGGTGGGTACTGCTGCTGCCTCGCAGTTAGGAGACCCGGGTTCGCTTGCTGGGTCCTCCCTGCGTGGAGTTTGCATGTTCTCCCCGTGTCTGTGTGGGTTTCCTCCGGGTGCTCCGGTTTCCTCCCACAGTCCAAAGACATGCAGGTTAGGTGCATTGGCGATCCTAAATTAACCCTAGTGTGTGTTTGTGTGTGTGTGTATGTGTGTGCCCTGCGTTGTCTTGTGCACCCTGCCCGGGGTTTGTTTCCTGCCTTGCGACCTGTGTTGGCTGGGTTTGGCTCCAGCAGACCCCCGTGACCCTGTAGTTAGGATATGGCGGGTTGGATAATGGATGGATGGATGTTCCTTACCCCATGTAGTTTGTAGTGATGGCTGAAAAAAGTTATGATCTCATATTTTTATGCAGACAAAAAATAGAAATAAAAGCCAATGGTGACCAATGCTATTTAACTGCAAACAATGTGGAAAACTTCAATGAAAAAAGAAACTGTATACTATTTCAGTTGCATAATTCATATGTCAGTTGTCGTGTTGCATGCTCAAAATTTGAAAAACCGCAAGCATCAGCACACGTCATAAACAGGAAATGCAAGTCCCCCTGAGATTGCATGTTTGAACTGAAGATCCACCTCTCCCTCTCATTCTTTAGTCAAGAGTCTTGTCTATATTATTATTATTATTGAAGGTTCTGGGAGGTGATTGCTTTGTAAAGGTAAATACCAGGATTGCTTTAATTCTTAAATAAGACCTCTCAGGAATGATAGTTGAGCCCCATTTCTTAAGAACAGCGATGAACACATTTGAACTGTTACTCTTTTTAATACATAAGAAGAATGGGCCAGACTCTATGATAGTTTCATGGAGCAATGGGTCTCCAAATTAGTTTACCAGTTTTCTGTTAGCTATTTTCAATGTCATTCCTCTGTTTTATTAAATGCTATTAAAGACACAAGGTACAGTATATGAAAATTTATTGCACACTGGCAAGTATCCTACCATACTGACATATAGTAAAGAGTATAACTGAAACAAAAAAATACCGAATATACTTAACATGCAGATTTCTGTATAATTACTTTTATATTGCTTTTTATATTTTCTACAATGATTTTTTATAAAAGACACATGATTTTTCTACTTTATGACAGCCTCATAGTTACAAAAGATTAACAGATGTTCCTTAAATGCCATTAGAAATACGACAAAAACCAAGCTGAATTAGTCTCCTTCGTGATCAGAATTTCTTGGCTTTCTAATTACACAGCCATATGTTTCATTGCCCATCTTAAAAGATGGAAAAGCTCATTTACCACTGATCTGACAAACGTAATGTAATGTATAGCATGTAACCTAACAAAGGGATACCATTTTGGCTGTTTACTTCCTGTCTTCTGTATGTCTCTATTCTTTAAAATAATTCTGATAAAACATTCAGATCCAGGTCAAAGATTGGCCTTAGCCTTTACTGGATTTTAAAACAGACATTCTCTAATTTCAAATACTTCCCTTTTTGTCTTATATTCCTCCCTATGGGAAATTATTTTAGACTGTCAGGAAAATTAATTATATTTTATCCTTTAATTTGCTCCTTTATTGCCCAGTTTTTTTTTTTCTTAGTTATTTCTGTCCTCTCAAATATTTTATTTATTAGTTGATTCATGTTACATTAATTTAAAATGGTATATAATTGTCATAATGATGTCTAAAACTTATAAAATTCTTGTTTCTTCAAGAAATTTATCTCATACAGTATTAACCTTAAGGCTTCATAGGTTCCTCTTGCCTCAAGGATTCTTTCCTTTATAAAGTTTAATAAAAGTTCTGTGGTATTATTTGCTGTTTTGCATCAACACCATTTTGATCTCTCGTCTAGACATAATTACAGTTTCATTGCAGGCATTTAATGGAAGTTTCACCGACATCTCTAACCACAATGGTATTTAAACCCCCTGATATATTTCTAAGATCATCTAAATTTCTAAAACCAAAATTTTGCAATGCATACTTGAATTTCTTTGTCTAAAAGTTTGTTCTCTTTTGACTTACGATCCTCTGTCCTTATTTTGGCTTTGGCGCTTGTCTCAGATCTGTCTTTCTGGTTGCTGCTTACCTGACTACACTACACTACTTTCGTACACTACACTAGGATGTCGCAGGTGGCTGGGTGTGGTCGGCAATCAGCCACCTATTTAGGGAGACGCCGCCCTGCAATCAAGGCTGGAGTCGGGTGAGGAGGAGGAGGACAAGGTCGAGGCAGAGGAGGCGAGGAGAGGCCCGAGTGTTGTGTGAAGAGGACTGGTGATTGACTTTGGGGAACTGGGGGTTTGGTGGCGGTGCACTTAACATTTGTGACTTTGTGTAAATAAACGTCGGTGATGATTAAAACGGTGTCCGCCTGTGTGTGTCCGGGCCGTCATATTTCACAGTGGCGTAGTTGGCAGGATGCTCCACCTGGGTCGAGGTGGGGACCTGTATTTTTGAAAATGTCTGTGAAAGGCCCGGCACAACAGGGGAACCCACCCACATGCCGCATGTACCCAACCCCGCAGCAACGAAGTGCTGCATGGACCAATGGGGGTCCATTGACAGACTTTGTGATTCAGGGGCGGCTCACCGACGCGGAACCCAAGAAGGGGGCTGCTGAGAAGGAGAGGCTGTGGCTGCTCTCCAGCGAGAGAGGAGAGCGTGATGGCTGACCAGAAGTCCCTCCTCGTTATAGGCACGGGATTGGACAGCGTGTCCTGTTTTCTCGCCAGTGATTTGTCGAAAGCAAGAGCAGGGAATGTCCGTCCCGTGCTCCAAAGCAACCCGAATGGGCTGCAGGGAAAGGCCCATAGAGAGCAGTCGATAGGTGGAGCCACCCACAAGGTAAGCCCACCGCTGGCTGCTTCTCTCTCCTTGGCGGCGATTTTACAGGAGCTGCAAGAAGAACTGCGCCTTGTGCTGTCGCCGCCGGCCGAGCAATGTGCCCACCGGGCGGAGACGCTGGAATCGGGAGGGATGGCAGTGGCGCCGGGTCGAGAGCCGCAGGCAAGAAAGGATAGGCGCACTGCAGGAGCTCCTGGATGGAGAGGTACAGCGGGGAAGGTAGGTGAGGCCGACCCCGTGAAGCTCCAGACGCCAGCGGGGCCGGGTCTGCCCTCTTACGATGAGCAGATCCAAACCGCCGCGGCGTCCCAAAGTAAGCGGAGAAAGCAGCTTGGGGAAGCCAGTTCCTCCGACATGGGAGGACGTGTTGCTGGGTGCGCACGTCCCGCAAAGGGCCGGCCTCTGTGGAGGCAGAGGAAAACCCCGCAGCGTGGGAGGTGGACACAACGCCTGAGCCCACTAGTGGTTCCGTGGCAGGGACTGTGGACTTACCATATGGGGAACCTGAAAGAGGGAGCATCAGAGGGCCGATCGGAGTGGAGAACGTTGGCCCAGCTGGGAAGACGAGCCGATGGGCTGCGTCAGGGCAACGTCCCCATCCCTTGTTTTTCTGTTTTATTTACAGGCTTGGGCCCTTCCCTGCAATGTGTCGACTTGGCGCCGAGGCGTCTTCGTCCTCACGGAATGATCCGCTGGTCCCGGGAGGTCCCAGCTAGTGGGGGAGTACTGTCGCAGGTGGCTGGGTGTGGTTGGCAATCAGCCACCTATTTAAGGAGCCGCCGCCCTGCAATCAAGGCTGGAGTCGGGTGAGGAGGAGGACAAGGTCGAGGCAGAGGAGGCGAGGAGAGGCCCGAGTGTTGTGTGAAGAGGACTGGTGATTGACTTTGGGGAACTGGGGGTTTGGTTGCGGTGCACTTAACATTTGTGACATATTGTAAATAAACGTGTGGTGATGGAACAAACGGTGTCCGCCTGTGTGTGTCCGGGCCGCTATATTTCACAAAGGGTTATAGGATATAACCTGATGATTAATAATGGCTAATTTATCCATTTAAAATTAAATCTACAGCTCAATAAAGTGTGCAGACAGTATTGGGGTCTGAATGCTTTCTGATTGCACTCTTTGTATTTACTTAAACTTCTCATTCAGAATAAAATCTGGTCAAGACAAGTGACCTTTCAGCAAATACAGTAAGGTCCTATTCAGATGGGATTAGTTTTACCCCAGTTGGTGGGATAAAGTAATAATTACTGTACCATAGGACCTCTGTAATTTTACTCCCATCGAATTGCTCAAATTATGGAATTTTACTGAGATGTCGATTCGCACAGTACTAAACTGAGTTCTTATAAAAGGTAAAATCCTCCATAATCTTTACTGAGACATGAAAACGTTATTGACATGAGATGTTCAAATGGGACTAAAATTAAAAAGGTCCTCCAATACTATTTTTTAACTTCACCTCCCTCTGTAAAACTAATCTTGTCAGAGTAGGACTTAAATCAACTAGCTAGAATTGAGCCTGGTAAATAAAATGATGTGATAAAAAAGCAATAATAAAAATGGTATGCCGACATTTTGCCTACAGACAAAATTATGTAACAAGCTCCATCACAAGCTCATTATTAACAGCTGAGTCATCAAAGTCAGATCTGGAGGGTCGTTGTGGCTTCCAATCCTATCGCTTAATCTGCAATCAATCCTTCGCAATAACAGATCTTATTTAGTTTTAATGGTTTGATAGTGTTTTCTGACATGTCAGGTCATTCTTATATCATAGATATTTTACTCTCGAAGGATATCATCCAAATGATAAGTTGCCTGAGGTGGATTAATACTCTCAGTTCTTCACTTTTTTCTCTTCAGTTTCCTTCCAAATAATTATTTTATTTAAATACACACAAGAGTAAATGGAACAGTTTTGATGGAAACTTTCTGGTTCCTTTGTCATTTATATCTTATTCCTAATACAGAGTGATTAAAACCAGTGAAGATGTTGTAGGACAGGCTAGCATCATCCATGTTTGCCAGGCAGGGCAGTGAGCTGATGCCAGACACACTTCTTCTCAGCTAAAAACTCTCAGTTTTCCTGACTGGGCCTCCCTTTGGAATGATGGCTGTGCAGGCTTATTGCATAAGATTAGAACATTAGAACAATCTAGACTAGAACAGACCATTCAGCACAACTCTGCCCACTTACTTCTTCTAAACTAACTCAAGTCTAGATTTGAAAGTTAATAAAGTCCCACTGTCTACCGCACTACTTGGTGAATTATTCCATGTGTCTCTCATCTTCTGTGTAAAGAAAAACTTCCTAATGTTTTTGCGTGAAATTTACACTTTACAAGTTTCAAGCTGTGTCCCCGTGTTCTTGCTGAACTCATTTTAAAGTCACAGTCTCAATCCACTGGACTAATTTCCTCCATAATTTTAAACACTTCAATCATGTCTCCTCTTAATTTCTTTTTGCTTAAACTGAAAATTCTCAGCTCTTTTAATCTTTCCTCATAATTCATCATCTATAACTCTGGAATCCTAGTCACTCTTCTCTGGACTTTTTCCAGCATTGCTATGTCCTTGGAAATCGATCCTAAATTGGTCTTAAGATGATCCTACGATGACCCATACCAGGCCATGTAATACCGAGGAACATCTCTCTGGAAGACACAAACTGGACACTCAAGGTCTGAACAAAGGACCATAAAGCAAGGATGAGCAACACTGATCATCAGAACTTGGCACCTGTAAACAACCAAGATGATGGGCTTGTGTGCACCCAAGTAGCCAATGATAAGACCTATATTCCTTCCTTTAAAACCCTTGTGGCACCCTAATAACCGTGTTTTCACATCAAGCTACAGCTCAAACCTGGCCAGTTTTGGTGCCAATAGCCAAGACCCATAGCTGATGGAGTGTGGCTGCAACAAAGGTCGAAGCAAGCCCTTTTACACAAAAGGGTCGACTGTGCTGGAGTGGAAGTGTGGGATACTTGTTTGTATTGGTGTTTCAATAGGATTCCATTAGTGCATCCTTGTTGAGAATATTAAGTACGTGAGCAATAGAGAGGGAGCAACATCTATCTAAACCACACGTTTATCTGGCTGAAGCAGCATCAAACTGATTACCAGTTGCTGAGAAGACGTAATTTCGCTAGCAACTGTGGACAAAGTGTAAAACACTCAAACAGAAAGTGCAGTCACTTCCAACCAAAAGAACAATTACATTGATTCTATAATGTAATAGAACAAAGCCAGCTAATGTATTATGGTATAGTTGTAACGGTAATTAAAAGATAATAACCTTGTGAAGGATAAGCTTTGGCACTGTTATAAGCTTCTTCTTAAATCCATGTTAGAAAGTGCACAGCAATTTTTACATATACACACAGTCTTTCTCTCTCACACACACAAGCACACACACACACACAGAAGAGAGCTCTCTGTTGGGGATTTGGTGGTAAGCCAGAGCAGAAGCTAGCTGTTGTGAGCCAATGAACACCACTTGCAGACAACAGAAGCTTCATAAGCAATCAAAGAACTTATCCATTTTAACCACATGAAGTGAAAAATTTGAGTTCATAAGTTATGTGCCTTTGTCTATAAGAGAAAATATTCTAAGGCAAGATATAGTATACATAAGTTATGTTCCTTTTTCGATGGGAGAGTAGAGGTTCACCTAAAATTTTATAATTTTATATTTCGTATTGTCTTCATCTATCTATCTCTCTCTCTCTCTTTCTCTCTCTCTCTCTATATATATATATATAGTAAAAGACGGGCCCCCAGCACAGACAGACAGATACCGTATGTCCAAAACACACGCATTTTATTCACTAAAGTCCTGCACACAACACAGTGCTCAACCACAGTACTCAGTCCTTTACTTCTTTCTCGCCTCCTCTATTCCTTTCTTCCCAAGCTTCGTCCACCTACTCCCGACTTTGGCTTAGGAATGAAGTGGGACGGCCTCCTTTATAGTTTTCCAGGTGTCCCTTGATTAACATCCGGCAGCACTTACGGGTGTGGCAGAAGTGCAGCACCAGAACCCCGCTCCTCTTCTGGCAGCATTTCCGGGTGTGGTGGAAGTGCTGCATGTCCAGACTCTGGAGCTGTCCAGGTGCCCCCTGCGGTGGCCACGGACCCCGACCGGGGTCTGCCTTCTGCATAGGGGGAGGGGGGGTACAGCTGAGACTCTCTCTCTCTGAGAAACAGGCAGTATGTGCACGCGAACCATCCCCCCAACTCCACCCCCCGGCACAGGCAGGCAGGCAGGCTGAGAGAGAAAGAGAGAGAGAGAAAGCGAGCAAGCCGCATGCCTGCCTGGCTTTTTCATTTAAGCAGAGCCGCTCCCTGTTCATTGTTCTCAGTCAGACGTGCACTCTCTTTGTGCTCTACAGTATTTCGTGTGCTTTTGCAGTTAACTATGGCTTCTAAGCAAGTGAAGAGTGGTGAGAAGAAAGTTTTGAAGAAAATAGAAATCGAAGTAAAGAAAGAAATTACAAGAGGTGTAAAAACTGTTTACCAGTTTACTCATTTACCAATTTGAGAACTCTCGTGCTTTCAAGGAGCATAATGTAAACAAAGCCAGACTGCCAGTAATATGGAGGGCAAACACAAAGGGTTGGGTCACAAGGACTTTCTTTTTGGAATGGCTGCATGAGGCTTTCGCTCCCACCAGCTAAACAGCTAAAAACACCAGAAACCCAAGAAATCACAAGAGAGAAAACACCTGAAGAAAAACACTTCATGCCAGAACTCGACTCATGCAAGGTTAGTTTTCTTGGTGGTTTTTGTATTCCGGATTTTTCAAAAGTTAATTTTTCAGTTCGTAGCGTGAATTGTTGCAATGCTACTTTTCTCTTTTTTCAAATGTTCGCTTTTTTCCCTGTGCTTAAAACTCATGAAAGTGTTTACAGATGGAGTTGTTCATAGCGTGATTAGTTGCAATGTTACTTTTCTCTTTTTTCAAATGTTCCTTTTTTTCCGCTGTGCTTAAAACTCATTTTAAAAAAAGTGTTTACAGCAATCGGGCTTTAAGGCTATTAGCATGAACTCCTGCAATGTTTTTTGGTTGCTTGAGGTTGGTTTTTAAATTAAAGTTCGGATTTGTTCAAATGTTCCCCTCTGTTCAGAGAGAGAGAGAGAGAGCGCGAGCGAGCGAGGGCGTGCTGCTGACAGAGGGGGGAAGGGGGTGTGTGCGCTACAGAGTGAGAAAGCGAGCGCGTGCTGCTGACAAAGGGGGGGGGGTTGACATGGGGGGTGCGCTACAGAGAGAGAGAGCGCGAGAGAGCCTGCTTGTGTAGCTGAGCAGGGAGCCTGGGTGTTTTGTGTCAGTGTTATTCAATGTTTTTACATTAGTTTACTATTACACTGTGTATTCTATGGTGTAATTAACTATACAGTATTTGTACTTAATCATTACATATATTTACATATTTACATAACAGTTTGTACGGTCGGGAACAGATTAATTGTATTTACGTACAATCCTATGGGGGAAATTGCTTCGGTTCACAACCAACTCGGTTTACGACCAGAGTTTTGGAACGAATTACTGTATGGTCATGAACCGAGGTTCCACTGTGTATATATATATATATATATAATATATATATATATATATATATATTTATATATATATACAGGGGGTCCTCGGGTTACGACACAGTTCCATGCCTACAATAGTGATGTAACCCGAATTTTGGGTTAGTCGAAACACACCCTAGCCTAAGTCACTTACCTATCCTAACACATTTGCAAAATCATAATCTAGAACATAAAAACACAACTAAACCACAGAAAAAGGAAAAGGACATAAATATGCTGTACTGTACACTGTACTGTAGTAACAGAAAAAATGAGTGTAAAAAAAATCCTTACCTTTATTTCTTCTGATCTCTTTATAGTGTCTAATTTCACTTCCATCGTGATAGCTTTCCTCTTCTTTGAAGCACTGCCACCTGAAGACTCTGACTTTCGTTTAGGAGCCATGATAAGGGCAAACAATTTGCCAAACAAAGCAACACAAACGGAACAATTCCTCTGCGCACAAACCAAACTAGTTTGCCAACTCTCTCACTCATACGCCACGTTACTGTGTATTCTTCCGCTGTGCACAACCAAACTAATTCGCCCACGTAGTCTGTAAGTATGACGCTAACGGCGTAAGCCGAAACAATCATGTCTCAATGTTTTAAGTTTTTATGTGAGCGAGTGTTGTAAACTCGAAACGTCATATGTCGAGACGTTGTAACCTGAGGATATATATATATATATATATATATACACACATATATGTATATATATATATATATATATATATATATATATTGTCACACATGAGCAAATAGGAGGTATGGACCAAGTGAGGGTAATTCTGATCTAATCCAACTCTGAAGATGTCACTTCCATTTCCGCCACCCAGAAACATGTCACTTGCAGTTCCAGCACCCACAAGCATGTCACTTCTGGTGGCAACCCTAGAAGCACATCTCTTCCGGGTTCACTACGCCACTTCCTGTCTGAACATTTAAAACCACCTTCTTTTCGAACCATCCTCAGTTCAGATATACAGACTCCAATACATGGACATCAGTGCTACTTTCAAACCCTTCTTGCAGGCAGAGAAATTATATGCGTGGCTGCCCCAAACCTTTTTGAGTGTGTTGAGTCAAATTCCTTCACAATATATATATATATCCAGCTTCTATTATCCTTACATTATAAACAAATGGTATTTTTTTAATTCAACAAGCAGATTTGGGTTATTTTTGAAAGATTTCTTCAGCCACATTTCGAACAACAGAGAGATTAAAGTTTTAATGTGGACTTTCGACAATGTATAAATTGCACAGATCTTTTCATATTTCATATTCTGGTGTCCAGAATATATGGCGTCATATTCATCTTCTGGTGTCATATTCATGTTTCTGCTACCGTGACTGTAAGGTGAAACATAGATCCTACATTGCTTACATTAATTTGCTGTCCCTGGGGCGGACAAGTTAAATCACTTTCTCTTTCCTACACGGTTGGATACTAAAAGAAGCAATTAAGGGTGAGGAATCTTAACAAGTGAGGTAACTAAAATGAAATCTAAAAGTACTGCTTGAGTAATTAGTGATTCAACAGCAATAATAAACTTCTCATTAAGTAACTGGGTTCGAACAAAAACCTGTAGCCTCCACAGACCTCCAGGAACGACTCTGCAGACCCCTGATCTGGAGGTACCGGATTGATTTATAATCTTTGCTATACCTACAGCACAAGAAGTGTTTTCTCTATCCATACACTGGTCATCTTTGTAATGGGAACTGTGTTTTTTGGAGATAAAGTAATTAGGGTGTCTCAATAGACATAAATTACATGTGAGTCTGGTCAACAAGTTTTCTAAAAGTTTCCTCACTTATCCAGAGTGACCAGCCTATAAGCAAGTGACCTGTGCAGTTTCTGAACAGCTACTGTTCACCTAAATTATCACTGTTGTGACTTCAAGATAGCATTGCCCTATTTTCCTTTATTTAAAAAAAAATATGCAATGAGTATGACATCAAACAGCCTGCCTTTAGATCCTTTCTTTCTGCTTGAAACACAGTGCCTTCATTTCCTAGCTTCACAGATTTTCATTGACTGTAGCTTTACTGATCAATAGTGATGTATTTCAAAAGGTGAAATCCCTTTCCATTAAACTGAATTTTAAAGTCTTGTATGCTTATTTCATGGCTGAACTCTCACTTTTTTAGTGTGTTACATTATCTGTAAGTTATTTATCCAGACATAATTCAATGGCTTCAGGTCACTGGCTTCCAACTATACTAGCACCATTCTGCCTATCTATAGTGTATCTCGGTCTGTAAAACAAAAAGTTTAATTGAATATGAGAGCACAGGTGCATTTTAAGAGCCTAGAAAGCTTCTTAGTCTGTTTCACTTGATTTGTTACACATTCTCTAACAGAGTTATGTATAACATGAGCTTTTGAAAATAAAAAGAGAAAATGTTAGAAATCTTCCATGGGGAAACGCAAATAACTTTATTCATTTCTATGGAAGAATTTTATGGCAAAAATCATGTTATTTTATATTTTTTTTATTTATTTTAATTAACACAATCCTATCAGGCTGAATGACCATTCGTAATTCATTTGTATGATTTTGCATGACCAGACTAGTGTCCATTTCAGGGTGGGCTTGTATTCACCAACAATATTTTTTTCACATAATGTAATGAAAAGGTGTGGTTAGTCAGGCGAGAAAGTGGAGGGAAAAGATTTGGGGGGCAAACTACTTTCCTGGAAAAATACAGAAAATGTCTGTTAAACTAGTGACAATTATGATGATGATGATAATTGTCCTCCCCAGTAAATAGAATTATGCATTCTAAAATAAATAAAGGGATTATTGGAAAACAAAATGAAACTCAGAAAATCAGGCAGTGTAATAAAGTCATAGTGTAAAGTGCGCTACATAAAAAGGCCACTGAAGATTTAGGTGAGAATATGGAAGCATCATGGTATGAATTAGAAATTGCAATGAAGCTGTGGCACAGAGTGGCAAAAGAAGGTGAATAGACCTCTAAATACTACCACCCAGACCATAACTTCACTAGGTCGGGACCTAAAATAGGCCTCACCCTCTACAGCCTTACCCTAAGCTCAGAATGTCTAAAATGCGGCTCAGGCTTTTAAAATTCAAATCTATTTAAAAATACACAAAAACTCATTTGTAGATAACTGTAAATTTCTAACTCTGAAAAACAAAATATATTTATGAATAAAGAGTTTATTTCTGTAAACAAAAGGAGAACAAACAAGGGGGAAGGGGAAACCCCTTTTAAATGAAAAATTCCAAAATACTGTAAATATAAAAAAAATATCAAAAGTACAAAATTCAAATGCAAATATTTAAAGTCACAAAACTTAAAAATATATTCAAAAAATACAAAAAATTGAAATATAACAAAAGAAAAAAGCAAATAAACTAAAGAAAAGCCACATGTCAATAAAATAACAAAATTCAGACATCCAAAAACACAAAATGGTATTGCAAACTCTGGAAAAAGGTGAACTGCAAAAGGGAGATGAAGAACAGAGCCTAGTGAGCAAGTACCACTGGATGGTGGCTATTACATATTTTAGAACATTAAAAAGAATTTTCATATGAATAAACTATCAACCCAACAAAGCTTATCTATCCTATTTACAGAATTTTTCCAAAATTACACCAATCTGAATTTTGCAAGTCTCTAAAATCCTATTCTCTTCCACACTACTTGGTAATTTATTCCACGCGTCTATGGTTCTCGGCATGAAGGAGAACTTTTCAACTTCTGTATAAACTCTACCCTTAACAAATTTTGATCTGTATCTCAGTGTTCTTGTTGGAAGAACTTTGTTTAAAGTCACAACTGGGATCCATCTTACCAATTCCAGTTGTAATTCTAAAAATGTTTGTCATCTCACCTCTTAATCTCCGTTTTTCAAATTGAAAAGTTCAACTCCTTCAATTTTTCTTCATTCCTCATATTCTGAAGTTCTGGAATCAGCCCTGTTGTTCTACTCTGGATTTTCTGTAGTGCTGCTATGTCATTCTTGTAACATGGAGACCAAAACTGTACACAGTACTCTAGGTGAGGCCTTACAAGGGCATTAAACACTTATTATAAGCATAATTTCCTTTAATTTGTACTCCACATATCATACCATAAAGCCTAACATTCTATTAGCCCTCTTGGTTATTTCTGTCCACTGTCTGGATGTTGATAGCGATGAGTCCACTGTGACTGTGAACATTACAAAAATTTTACCAAGAACATGCTGTTCAGCCCAATTAAGTTTACCAATCCCATCCACCTATTTTTCCAAAATAAGTTGTACTTTCAAACCTCCCATTTTGAATTTATATATAAAATTTTACTTTGTGTGTGTCATATTTACATTTACTTACGTTAACTTTCATTATCCACACATCTGCTCAAGTCTGGCAGGTGCCTCTGTAAAGATTTGACTGATTGAAATCTGCCATTTTTTACCCATGGTAGAGGTCCATAGAGGAACTAGATCTCTAATAAAGGGTCAAAAATCAAAAATAACACCATAATCATAATCACAGAACTTGAAATAGTTTGAAACAGTAAACCACATGCTTATGTTAGAAATTTGTCATTTTTAAACTGAGTGACTGGGTCTTAGAGGGCTAGAACCACCGGTAAATAATTAAATATCAAAAATATTAGATTCAGATCTCTTAATCAATATATCAGAAAAGGAGTGGAAAATAGCAATGCAGAGAATTCACTCGAGCTCCATATGCGCAAAGCATACAATTATTCAACTCAAAATTATATATTGAGCACATCTGTCTCGCCTAAAACTCTCCAAAATGTTTCCAGGACAGGATCCAACCTTTAAACGCTGCAATCAAGTTGCAGCCTCACTGGGTCACATGTTTTGGTTCTGCACCAAATTAACATCATTCTGGACCAAAATTTTATTACTTTTCATACAGCCTTGGTCTCATAATCCCTCCTAACCAATTAACAGCTTTGATTGGGGTTCTTCCAGATGGGTTTAAAGTGGAGAAGGACAAACTGTGATTGCATTGGCACGCAGACTTATTCTGCTAAACTGGAAGAATCCTAACTCTCCTCTTTTAAGTCAGTGGGAAACCAATGTTTTATACTATCTGAAATTGGAAAAGATCAAATACTCCGTTAGAAGATCTGTACAGATTTTTTTCAAAACATGGCAAGATCTAATCAATAATATTTTAAAATAAGCTTTTAAAGCACCAAGGAAGCAATTATTTCTGCATTTCTTTTTGTTCTCCATTCATCTCTACTGCTTATCAAACTCATCAATTTAGGTATGTTTACAAGCCTTAAACTTTACCCCATTGGCCATGCTCTCTCTCTCAGGGGTGGAAGTCAACTTGTTCTCAATCCTACTTTTTGTAAAAATTGATTGATTTGTATGGAATGATTACAATAAAATTATATATATATATATATATATATATATATATATATATATACTGTATATATATTAGATTCACAATCAGCAACCTCGAAATAGCATACAAAAATGGTGTGTGCAATTTCATTCCATCTGAGCTTTATGTTATAGGCACAGATTCAAACAATAAAGAAGTATGACACTTTTCACTTGACAATTACATTTCCAGTTTTATTCATGTGCCAAGAGTAAAATAAAATGTAAGTGCACTACATATGTATATTGTTTAATCCATGTGTTTTTATAGTTTGTATTTCCAACATCTAATAAACATTTGGCACTGAAATAGCACCACTATTCCTTTAAAGCAGTAGGGTTACATTTAAGAAGAAAAATCTTCCAATCGAATAACATTTTTTCGTTTTACAAAGACACATCCAAAAGTAAATGGCACAAAACTTAAATATAATTAACTATAACTTTAACAAACAACATGAATTCCTATATGGTAGGGCTTGCTTCTAATGTCTCTTTGTAGTTAAATATCAAAGCGAAGTCTAATCTTGTATAAGGCAATTTAATCACCCTGTTTCCTTATCTCACCATTGTAGACTTGAAAAAGTAAAAATTTGGAGTTCCTGTTACAATATCTTCTACCAATTACGCTGTTTTTTCTGAACTCATTACTGTGTTTCGGGATAAATAGTTGCTAGGATACTCGCTTCGGAGACTAGAAAAACATGCCTTGAAAAGACCTGTAGTTACTGTTAGCTTCCCAATTACCGAGTGTCGGTTCAGTCATTTTTTTTTTATTCTCGTATGTTTGGTAACAATCCTTTACACCATAGTTCAAACATCAGGAAAGCAACAAAAATAATATCCCACTTGCTTTTCATTATTAAAAGCTGGATCCTGGAGTTTTGCATTCATTTTTATTGATTTCTACCAGCATTTCAGTTATGTACACTAAAGAGCTCAGTTTCAAGTTACTATTAATATTAATTAGTTAAGCGCATTAGCGCATAGAACAAGATGATTAGGTCTGTAGACAAAGAACACTTATTGGACTTTGACAATCAGACATTTTCTTTTATATAATTTACCATGACATGAAAAGCAACTGGAGATGGAAAATAGGAACTCGTTAAAAAAAAAAAAAAAAAAGGTACAGCTCACTACATTGGTTCACTACATTGCTATTTCGTAACTTTTTCACTGTATTTTTTATTTCTTCTTTTTAATGGTTTAATATTTTAATATTGTCCTTTGTTACTGTATCCTGTGATAATAAAAGGCACATCTTTTAAAATTATTTTAGTGATGTAGATGCAGATGTTTTCATGGCTCCTGTTTCTTGTGAGAGCCACTTTTTCCAAGCTGCTAAAAGGGCCCTTGCCAACCAGATGTCAGAATGGTGCACTGTGGCTGGCGGGCTGCCCTCAACACATTGAGAATTTTAAAAGGATGGTCTTCTGCTTTTTTTTTTTTTTTTTTTTTACTGTTTATTGTGTTCATCTTAAGGGCATGTTACATTAGAGACGTTTCCTGCAATTATTAGTCATAGCCTTCATTTACGTAATCTTAGCGAGTCAGAGGCAATAGGCAGCGTGCTCCCATGAAACCAGTCGCATTAAATGACATGCACAGTGACTCACTCTAATTAGTCCACAACTCACCCTGGCAAACAAAATCAGGTGGGCTCTGTGTGCATGAGAGATGACAAACGATGAATGCTCATCTAGAAGCAGAATGCATATAATGTAGCAATGAGGAGTATGGAATGCAGGTTTTTTGGACCTCACATACAGAAGAGAAACAATACTGTTTAATGACTTGTGTTTTATGTACCATGTTATGTAAGCGACAGAATGGAAAAAAAAAACTGCCAAGGTTACAGCTGAACTCACCGTATCTGTAAACCCTTTGTACAGCACCGGCTTCGTCTGGCAGCACGCTATTTACTGTCTGAAAAAGGGCAAAAAAAACTGTGCCAAGAACTCGTCACATAGTTGCTAAATTTGACATCCTCTGTGATTTTCAGTCTTGTATACTGACATGGTCTGGCAACAAGATTAGCAACTTTATTTGGCAAACCTAATATACCCTCTGATTAGAAGTTGCGAAATGTGACATTGACTTTAGCTGAAGCATTGTTCTTATTATTTGGATATCTGAGGTAATGATCTGTGTTCAATTAATTGACCCAAATCCTCAGGCATATTAAGGTATTTATGTGATAACATTATTACAGCTTTGAGACTTTTTTCTAATAATCTTATTGAAAATCCTCTCATTTTTACCTTTCATAATCACACTAATTATATGGACATAGCAAAATTATATATAAATTGTGGCCGGGTGACAGGTTGTAGCACAAAGGAAAAGTTAGGACACCAACTAGGTTGTCTTGTTTAATAACTACAATCGAAAACAAAAGTGCCCCTCTTGGTGGTAAAGCAAATAGCTGCTCAGACACAATAATAAAGTAACAGGCTCTTGGACAATAAAACAAGGGTCATTTACTGTGGAGATCCGGCTGGCAGGTTGCTCTTAGTGAAAATAACACCTCCTTCCAGGTAGTCGAGTTTCATATAATGCATGAACCAGATGTGGTGAGGCTAACTGCTCTCACTGGAAAGTTTCTCAGTATTGAGAGAAGAGAAGGAGAAGAAAATATTAGCGACAGTGCCCTCTCTTGCGAGTTATCACATATCTTAATTGAGCCTGTAATGAGATCCTCTGATGCGTATGCTTGACAATATTATTGCAAGTCATGCATAATTTTTATGTTTCGCTAGGAAAATAGAAAGAATCCCAATCTATCTTAGAGACAACAAAGTCATTTGTCAATTTGTGGATCTCTCACTTGCATAAAGTCATGAATGGAGATATATGTAGGGAGAAATTAATTTCAATTTGTGAACAAAGTTGTATATAAAAGTGCACCTAAACACCTTCACCTTCTCTGTTTTGTGGTCAGCCTAGCGATAAACCATTTTTCATGTTTCCTTCAATAAACAAAATAATACACTTTACTCATAACACAAGAATTATACAAGCTGGATTTACTGTAAACTTGTTGTCAAGAAATAAACAGAGAAAACAAAGATTTGGGGAAGCCTCCCCTATAATGTCTGGATGGCTGAGTCCTCAAAAATGACTGATTTACAGTATACTCTTTGTAGTGATTACAATAGACAACCAAATACAGACTGGGTGGAGTTTTTATCTTGAAATGGCAGGAAGGGGATTTGAGAAAGTAGAGGAAGTGGAAATGATGTCATCTGTTGGAGCCAGAAGTGATATCATCCGAGGGAGACAGAAGTGACATCATCTATTGGAGCCAGAAGTG
>JANRMT010062841.1:24797550-24843270 GCA_026402145.1 Polypterus bichir lapradei | reverse complement strand
GGGAGCCGGAGGTGACGTCATCTATTGGAGCCGGAAGTGATGTCATCTGGAGGAGACAGAAGTGATGTCATCTAGGGGAGACGGAAGTGACGTCATCTATTGGAGCCGGAAGTGGCATCATCAGTTTGAGCTGAAAGTGATATCATCAGAAGGTAGACAGAAGTGATGTCTTCTGATTTGGACGGAAGTAAAAAATAAAGGCTATTCTTCCATTGTTCTATCGTAAGAGGAAAAAAGGTGTTAGTGCTTGTTTCCAACCCCCTATCTCTTGTACGTTCATTCCCATTTGGACCCTTTGGCTGCCTCCTAAGCACACGTGTGTAACAATGTACATACAGTGTAGACACAGGACAATAAACAAGCTCAGATGTTTTTTTCTCCCTTTAATTTAAAAAGAGGAGACAAACTTACAAACTGAATTTCTTTTTCTAATTCTCATCTAAAATTTGCAAAAAGAAACATTCATTTAAGACTTATTTTCAAGTTGGTTTACAATATCTCTGGCCGATAAATCATTTAAATTAGTAAATCTTTGTTTTACACGTTTGCGAATGCCTAAACACCTTATTGTGCATTGTGCTTGTTCCACAGCTCATTTGTAACACAGTATGACACACACAGTTTGGAGCACTGCATGGATGGGCACCAGCAGGCTGGAGCATAAAATGTCCTATTAAATTTAGTGGAAGAATCCATAAAAGAAAAAAAAAAATTACCTTACACACCGGTCATTACTTTCAGCTTAAGTAACATCTTCAACTAGAAATAACATCTCTCTCTATATAAAATGACAAAGAGTCCGGCATCCATCTGTGTCCAGTGTAACACACTAAACCATCTGTCCATGCATGGGTGTAACATAGCAGTATTTACATGTGTTAGGGTCACTAATGTCGTCCAGCTTCCTCACCAATATCTTTTAAAAATAGTTACTTAAATTAATCCTATCAGGAATGAATGCAGCTTAAAATAATACTCCTTCGGATGATGGCGAGCAATTAGAGCATGAGCTTGAAATATAAAAAAATGAAGGGCAGAACAAGAAAAAGTACAAATGAGCAGAGACAGCAAGAAGCACAAAGAAAGAAGGATGTAATTGCTAGCGATAGTTAATCACCAGACTCCAAATTTATTAAAAAAATGTTTTGGAAGACATTAGTTAAATCAACATCTTCTCAGCATTTGCCTGTAAAAGTGCCAGAATCGTGTTTCCACCAGGAGTTTGCTCATATTGTTTTAGGATTAATGGTGCGATTTAGCATCAGGCCAGTGCATTACATCCAGCTAATGAAGAAAGAAGTTTCCCAAAATCATTGTTTAGAAAGAAATTTAGTATCAATACTAAAGACTACAGATCTAATATTATACAATCCCAACCTGTAAAATAAAATAAAAATAAATAACAATATAAATGAAATATACTATAAAGAAATTTTCATTTGACACTGCCATTAACATGGGGACAATTTCTGCAATCAGATGATTCTACTTTTAAAAGAAAGTATATTGTGCAGTCTTAATTTAACAATAAGATACAGATTCCCTTTTCCGATTTTTTCTTTCATTCTTTTCTTATTCTACTATTGTACCATTGTGCCTGTTTTACTAAATAGGCTTTTTGCTAGTATGCTAATACATGTATTAGGTTTATATCAGCTATAAGTTTACAAGTAGTACAAAGGAGTAATGATGTGTATTCTTTTGACTGGTTCCTGTTATCTAAATTGATACAGGTGATGCTTTGTCTTGAAGTATTCAGGGCACATGATGATGTTTAAAAGAAGAGGAAAAGTACATTTTGTGTTTCTTTGTCCAGGACTTTCTTAGTATTTGTTACATGTTGTGCTGTGCTAGACTTGCAGTGTTTGAGGTTTCATACAGTGATCTTGCTACCTTAAAATATCTATTTGCCATATGTTTCTAGCCCAGTAGTGTTCCTTTAATTATGGTTTTGGAATAGAAAAAATATATATAACTAGAAAGTCAAAGAAGCCATTGTTGCAGCTCAGGGTTTCAGCCTCTGGTAAAATGTCATGATCATCAGGGTCAGACTGCTGCAGGAAGTGAGCAAACAGGGTCTGGACTGAGCCTCCACATTACAAGTAGATCCACATTGTGCCTAGTAACTCTCCAATCAAGCACCTTCTCATGAGCAACAAACTAAATAATTCTTCTATCATCAGAGATTTAAGTATTTTCTAATTCTAGTAGTTGTACGAATTCCACTGAATTCTGAATAATTACTGGGTTCTGTTAGGGTTAATTATATTATTTGTAGCAATTCTGGGTGTAAGTACTGATTATAGCAGTGACTGGTGTATGTCATCTCTTGGATTATTTTCTTGTAAATAATGTCACGCACACGCAATTAGGGGACAGTCCATCCACAGAAAAATTTCAGAATAAAAAAGCATTCCTAACGAACATAATGCTCCAATCCACCACCGTCCCGACAGTAATAAAAAGAGTCCTCTTCCGGCTCAAGAAAATTACTCACTTCTGATCCCCTTTTGATGTCCTCAGTTCCGTCCCTCTACTACTAACGTCATCTCCGGCAACTACTACCATCTGTTACACCAGCGGCTGTTAAATATACTTCCTGTTTAGCCTCCATATAAGTCAAAGCATTTTTTTTTGTATTCTGTCAAATGTTTCAGTTGGTTTATGACCATTTGATTGTACTGGAACCTGAAACCAGTATACGGGGAGGCTCACCAACACTTAATCTGTGCCTCTGTGCTTTTTACTTATCATAATATTTAATAATGTATTATTATTTGTACTGTACTTTTGTTTTTGATATACATTGTTCATCCCTGAGGGAAAATTGTCTTGTAATGCTACAAACAGATTTCCCTCTGGAATAATAAAGTCTGCCTAACCCACAGGTGTCGAACTCCAGTCCTGGAGGGCCGCAGTGGCTGCAGGATTTCATTCTAACCATCTTCCTCATTAGTGACCAGTTTTGGCAGCTAATTAACTTCTTTTGCCTTAGTTTTAATTAACTTGAATCAGGCCCCTATTAGTTGTCTCTTTTTTCCTTAATTAGCAGCCAAACAATAATGAGATACAAAGCGAGCTCACCTGTATCCATCACACAATATCTAAAAATAAAGAAAGGTGAAGGTCTCTGTAAGGTTTATCTCTCAGGTCACCAAAACATTTGGATGGTGTTCTTAGAAAAAACAGAAAAATCAACAGTTTTAGAAATGTCTGTAGTGGCAGAATGAGAGCAGCGACAAGCCATGGAATTAAATAACAGGTTTAATTAACAGCAGGAATCAGCTTCTCATTGAGAGATTGGTTGGAGTTTGAAATCCCAGTTTAGCTGGTCATCTGTTGGCTCGTTTTACATCTCATTTCTGTTTGGCTATCATTTAATAAAGAAAGAAATCAATTCAGAGGACTGAATCCTCCAAAACAGGGCTATTAAAATTAAGGAGTGAATTAGCAGTGAAAACTGCTCACTGATCAGGAAAAGGGTTAGATTGAAAACCTGCAGCCACTGCGGCCCTCCAGGCCTGGAGTTCGACACCCCTGGCCTAACCTAACATAACCTAATACACTAAAAAGAAGTTCACTAAAAGGTGTGTCTCCTTGAGTGGTGTGGATTGTGATTAAACTGAAAAAACATTGGCGGTCAGGTCAGCATGTGAGGTGAGTTGACAAGGCAATCATCTCAGGTAGCACTATGGTAGAGGCGACGTTTTCACGATAACATTACAAAGTAATACCAAAAAATGAATGTTAATCATGAGCCAGAAGAATTACATACACACCAATTGTCTAATGTATACACTGCCTTTTCAAATTGTAATAAATATTTTCATGTTAAGAGTTTCACAGTTCCCAGAGCTGAAGTTCAAAATAGTGTATGTGCATTTCAAAGCTACATGTTAGCAACTGATACTGCCATTCCTTTTACTGATTTTTTATATATTGTTTTATGTATATATTAATTGTTATTTTGTAACTTTTGATTAACTCTGGAATGTTATTAAGGTATCAGTCAGAGGTATAATGTCTATTGCTTTACTAACATGGTGGAAATTCTATGAAGAAGCAGCAAAAGGATATGATCAAAGTGGAGCAGATGATATTGTTTATCTGGACTTTCAGAAAGCATTTGATAAGGTGCAACATGAGAGGTCAGGCATCAAACTAAAAGAAGTGGGAGTTTAGGGTGATGTTTTTAGATGGGTGCAGAATTGGATGAGACACAGGAAGCAGAGGGTGATGGTGCAAGGAACCTCTTCAGAATTGGCCGATGTTAAGAATGATGATCCACAGGGGTCAGTGCTAGGGCCGCAGCTATTTTTAATACATATAAATCATTTCAGTAGGAATATAAGTAACAAGCTGGTTAAGTTTGCAGATGATACCAAGATAAGTGGATTAACAGATAATGTGGAATCTGTTATATCATTACAGAAGGACTGGGATAGCATACAGGTTTGGGCAGATTTGTGGCAGATGAAATGTAATGTCAGTAAATGTAAAGTATTTACAGATAGGAAGTAAAAACTTTAGGTTTGAATACACAATGGGTGGTCGGAAAATTGAGAGTACACCTTATGAGAAGGATTTAGCAGTCGCAGTGAACTCTAAGCTATCGACTTCCAGATGGCAAACACGAATGTCAGGTTATCTAGCACGATGTGTGGCGTACAAGTCCAAGGAGGTTATACTCAAGCTTTATAACACACTGGTGAGGCCTCATCTTGACTGCTGTGTGCAGTTTTGGTCTCCAGGCTTCAAAAAGGACATAGCAGCGCTAGAAAAGGTGAAGAGAATAGCGACTAGGCTGCTTCCAGGGCTACAGCGGATGAGTTATGAGGAAAGATTTAAAGAGCTGAGCCTTTACAGTTTAAGCAAAAGGAGATTAAGAGGTGACATGATTGAAGTGTTTAAAATTATGAATTAGTGCAGTGGATTGAGACTGTTATTTTAAAATGAGTTCATCAAGAACACGTGGACACAGTTGGAAACTTGTTAAGGGTAAATTTCACACAAACATTAGGAAGTTTTTCTTTGCACAAAGAACAATAAACACTTGGAATAAGCTACCAAGTAGTGTGGTAGACAGTAAGACTTTAGTGACTTTCAAAACTCGATTTGATGTTTTTTTGGAAGAAATAAGTGGATAGGACTGGCGAGCTTTGTTGGGCTGATTGGCCTGTTCTCGTCTAGATTTGTTCTAAGTAAATGTCTCTTAAAGTAATATTTCATTAAAAAGGGCAGACAGGCACCATTCACTTGCAGAACAAAGTGAAACTACTGCGCCATTTGGAGAACCCTGTGGGATGAGCAAAACAGCCAAGGCTATTTCCGCATTCAATTTCACAATCACAAAGCTCAATGTGTTTAATTAGGTGAAACATAAGCACCAAAGTATGTATTCATTTTTTATCATTTTTAACACCTGTTTTATTGCTTTTAAGCTAATCTTATTAATTTTTTCACAATTTTTCCAATAATATTGTTTATTCATTGTCCGTTGGTCTGCAGATGTACTGTTATCGTGAGAGTATTTGATTATTAAGTTGTATCGCAATACATAGTGTATGTGGATTAAGTTTATCAGCCAATGCCTAGTAAGGTGATGAGAGTTGAAGCAAAATTGTACCGTATTATTTAATGTGCCAGCCCTCATGGAGGTAGAACTGGGTCATATCCATCAGATACTGTCAAGTTGTCATAGATTTGTACACAACATTCAACTTAAATAAATGAGGAGAGATCAACCTCAAATTGTTTTACATTTACTCCAAGTTGAGTCAGTGTCTTTAACTGTTGAAATTTGCACAAGGAAAAAATACAATGATGTGTTTGAGTCATTCTAGAGTTTGCTTGTTTGTAATTTTTCACTTGATGCCCTTACACAACAGTAATTCTTTTTTCTCGTTAATACTCCCATTTATTATATGCTGTAGCAGACTGACTTTGATGATTTTCACTTCAATTTGTGCATCTGTTTAAAACTCTGATAATATGTAGTTCATTTATGCTTATAAATGTTTAGTCTTCTAAGGCCACGGTCAGAAACGGTACGTGGCACTTTTTCACTTTATTTTTAGCATGTTGTTGTCATTTTTAATCAGCTATGGTCAGCTGCATTTCAAAAGGAAGACCCTTTAGTACAGATGGCCTTTAATAAAGGTGTTCAAACTTTGACCTCCACCAATTATCAAAATGGTTTCACACAACAAACCAGGAAAATATTGTGACCCTGCCCATCAGCACTAATTGCAATAAAGTCCGTAATAAAATGATTCAGTCATCAATTATCATATAAGACATCATTAGTGGTCAGAGTAAATAATTTCAGTTTTAGAAAACACCTTCTGTTATTTTCTTTTGGAAAATATATATAATTAAAACAACCCTCGCCTGATACTAGAAGTACAAGCATGTCAGTCATCACTGTCTTTTCCCGCAGAACTAAAGGAGGATTTTTATCTACGGAGGCATCAAATGCCTTCAAGCACTTTTTTCTTACTTAGTTAAAAAGGGTCTTATTAACTCCTAATACATTTACAATTCTACAGCAACAAAATGTGTAGAATTCTTTACTCAGAGATTTTGAAACAAATTATCCCAAAAGATTCAAAACTGTTCTTTGAAGGCATTCAAAGTAAATAATGAATGGGGCATTTGACAAAGAATAGTTAAAGTGCATGTCAATACATCAATATTGTTTAAATTGTTTAGAAAATTAGGAAAATGCTGAGTTTGTTATTGACTCTGATTTAGTTATAGGGGTTACATTTAAAATATTCTCTAGGGTTACACTGTATTTTGCATGTTTAAAAACACATTCTTCATAACATTCTGCACATATGGTGCCTCTAAAACGTATTCAACCCCTTGGAAGTTTTCATATTTTAGTGTTATACAACATTGAGTCACAATGGATTTAATTTGGCTTTCTCGACACCGAACAAAAGAAAAAGACTCTTTAATGTCACAATGAAAGCTGATCTTAGCAAAATGATTAATTACAAATGTAAAACAGGCAATAATTGATGACATATGTATTGGTTTTAGAATTCCCAGATTTAGCTCAATAGAGACCACCTGTCTGCTGTTTCAATTGACTGTTGTATAAATGTGCCTAAATGTGGACGGTCCTACTTGAGTTAAGTCATTATGGTGGCCTAACCTACACAATGAACACTAAAGCATCTCCATGAAAATGTGATTGAAAAGCACAAGTCAGGGGATGGAAACAAGAGAATGTCCAAGTCACTGACTATCCCTTGGAGCCCAGTTAAATCAATCATTAAGAAAATAAAAATCCAGTAGCCATACCACATGCACTTCAGAACAGGTCTTCAATCCGCCTGCAGCTAAGCATGTTTGGGCCTGGCCAGTACTTGGATGGTAGACCATCTAGGTACAGCTTGGAAGTGTTTTGAAGAGGCACTTACCCAGCATCCGTGTGTTAGTCCCAGTGCTGCGGTGCAGTGATGTGGACACTGTCCTGTAACCAGTGGTGCTGTTGTTTGGGTGAGATGTAAAACCATAAACCTGACTCTCTGTGTTCATTAAAAATCCTTGGACATATTTTTAAAAATGGAGTGTGTTTCTCGATATCCTGGGTAAATTGCTTATCATGGCATGGACAATACTGCCCCCCTAATTATCCTCTGTATCATATTGGCTGAATGGTTAAGAGGTGTGAAGGACAGCAGGGACGCTCTTTGGATGGAAGGACAGGGGGAGACAGCTTACGCAGAGCTTACCTCCCCCAGAACACTAGATGGCAGTGAGCCCAGGCTCAGATTCCCTCATTGGTACCCGCAGGGAATGCCAGGTATTATAGCCCTTTTGGGTCCCATGGGGTCTGCCAGAGGGAGCTGCAGGATTGGGGAGTCGCTACGTCATGGGGTTTCCACCTCAGCTGGAATTGTGGGCAGACCACATGTGGCTAAAATGAAAGGGTCTGCCTATTTTGCATCAGGGAGCCAGAGTTGGACGGAAGGAGGGCAAAGCCTGCGAGAGGAGCAGAGGAGGCAGTGAGAGACCAAAAGATAGAAGACAAAGAATGTGCTCTATCGTACTAAGTACACTTGTGGCTGTGGTGGTGGGAAACCCTTATTAAAGAAGAGTTTTCCCACAATAAAAGACTCTCTGCCTTTTCATCTGTGACAGTGCCTGTTTGTGTTGGGAGTTTGGGGAGCTGGAGTGCCCCCTACTGTCCACACAGCTAATGTGTGGTGAGCTTACTGGTACAAGAATGACTGCTGTGGCATTATCCAGGTGGTACACATTGGTGGTGGCTGAAGTGGATCCCCACTGTCTATGTTAAAGAATTTTGAGTAAGGTAAAAAGTGCTTTTTTAAATGTTGCTAATTATTATTATTAAGTAATGGTCAGCTATAAATCTGCCTAGAGAAAGCTGTCTACAAGAACAGAGTGATTGTGCAAGACGAACTGTGATGGTCTGGGTTAGCTCCATGCTCCCTTGTCACTTCTGGGTGGCTCTTCAACCCAAAACCATTGATAGTCATGAACCGGGATGATCGGGACAAATGAGACACATACAGTACATAAATCAAGGGGGCTGGTACAGAAAGTGTTAGTGCTTACCTACCATTAAATAAATAATCCATATGTGAATGTGGAGGTTAAAATATCCAATAAATAATTCCATTAAAAATGAGGATGAACATTTTCTTTTAAAGCCACAAACCTGCGTTCTTCCTTCTAAAATACAACATCTCTCTGGCTTACCCTTTTCTTGAATCTCATCAACCAATAGGCACAGACATCCCTTAATCCAGTCTGGGCCCCTTTTAGCAGTCTGTTGGCATTTACTGCGTGCTACACCAAGCTTTGCTCCTTGCTCCCTTTCTTGCCACAGTCAGTCAGGCTTCTATGGGAGCCTCCGGAATACTTGGCAGCTTCTGCTCCAAAAAATGCTCAGCAGGAGGAACCCTCATCTCCCTCTTGAGCGTTGACCAGACGTTCCTCACCCGAGGCTCACTTTCCCATCCGTCTGCTTCCACTCTGCATCGCACCATCTCCCGTCCTGTTCCTACCCTTTTCTCTATCCTCTATTCCTTCCTTTACACCTTTTCTTTCTGTTCTTTTTCTGTCCTTCTTTTCTTTAACCTCCTTTTTCACAATCCTCTGATTTCTTTCTCTGTTCTGATCCTTTCTTTCTTTCTTTCTTTCTTTCTTTCTTTCTTTCTTTCTTTCTTTCTTTCTTTCTTTCTTTCTTTCTTTCTCATTCTCCTCCTTCTCTGTTGTGCAAGCTCCTTAATTTGTCCTGATCTGGTGCAGATGTGACCCTCTGCCCACTCCAAGGTGTGAATGAGGCACCTGACTGATCCACATATGCGTGTGAGTGTGCGATCAGCCAGAACACCCCAGTCAACCACAGAGTGGCGCCGTCACGCATACACCCACACCTGTTCTGAGCCTTCACACGATTATTTATTTAAAAACCTGCATTGTGTCATGAACCACTCATCACACGAAGGCTTGTGAGGGAGGCCCCCAAGAAGTCTATGAGAACTCTGAGGGTGTTACAGCCTACAGTGGCTGAGATTGGAGAGACTGTGCTGACAACAACTCTTGGCCTGGTGCTTCACCATTCTCCTTTTTAAGGTTTAGGAAAGGCAAAAAGAAAGCACACAGGAGATTTTGAGGTTAGCTGGATGAATGTTCTTTGGTCTGATGAGACCGAAATGTAGCTTTTTAGCCATCAGATTAAATGCCTAAATTGGCATAAATTGGACATTAAAGATTATGAAAAATCATGAAGCATGGTGGTAGCAGCATCATGCTATGGAAAAGTTTCTCTGCAGCAGGCCTTGAAACGCTTGAGAAAGTACAGGGTAAAATGAATCCAACAAAATGCACGGAAATCCTGGAAGAAAACCTGATGCAATCAGCAAGAAACTTTTGTTTTCCCAGAAAGACAATGACCCCAAGCATAAAGCCAAAGGTACACAGGAATGGCTTAAAAACAACAGAGTTAATGACCTGGACAGGCCGAGTCAGAGTCCAGATGTCAAGTCAAGTCAAATTTTACTTGTCAACAACAAATTAAACCTGGAATGCAACATGTAGTGAAATGCTTTGGTGCTAATCTCCAAGACTGTGCTTTAAATAGGAATGCAAAGGACAACAACAATAATACATGTCTATAAGTATCGATAAAAATCATTATGTAAAATGAGAACAATAGAATTATAAAATATGTGCTAAATAATAACGAAATAAATAACTTAATATAAGAGAGTTAATAATAGGGCATCATGTAGCTCTAAGCACTGTCCTTATTTAAGATGCAGATGGACCCACTATATCCTAACACAGGGTCACGGGAGTCCACTGGAGCCAATCCCAGCCAGCACAGGCCGTAAGGCAGGAACAAATCCCGGGCAGGGCGCCAGCCTACTGCAGGGAAAACACACACACACACCCACACACCAAGCACAATTTAGGATCGCCAATGCACCTAACAGCATGTCTCTGGAAGGAAACTGGAGTACCCAGAGGAAACCCACGCAGACACGGGGAGAACATGCAAACTCCACACAGGGAGGACCCAGGAAACGAACCCATGTCTCCTTACTGTGAGGCAGCAGTGCTACCCACTGCGCCACCATGCCGCCCACTACTAAAAGTTTAAAACAAATTTACTTACACTTAGGAGTTTCTTGTGATGCTCACTTCTTGAATTTTTGCCATTTTGGTAGTTGTACAATTTTTTAAAAATTGATTAAATCCAGCAACAACATTTTTACTCAAAAACAGTATTATTTATGACTTTACAGTTAACCATATGGCTTTCATGCTGTTGATTATGTTTCAATAAAGTGAAGACAACATAGTGCCTTAGTGCTTAATACCAAAAGCACCCAGCTTCAAGGACATTTTACATTCTCTCTGTGCCCACTTGTTGTTTTTTTTTTTGTTTCTTTTTGTTCATACTGGGTACTCCAGCTTCACCCCCACATCACAAAGACTTGCGCGTTATGTTAAATGTGGAAATTAAACTGGCATGTTCCACTCATTAGTCATCTCCTACTTTGAACAAAGTGCTGCTAGACACACTCAGTCTCTCCTTGATTGTGTAATTTAAAAAGCTCATTAAGAAAAGGTCAAAACCATCTTTTTTCTAAAAATGTTCAAATAAAAATTGTATTTTTTAAAATTTTGGATTCTTTAACAACTGGATCCAATTAAACAAATAAATTTCCTACTCCATGCCCACAATCATAGGAACTAAAATACCATGAGCAACATGCACCATTTTCATAGTGAAACACATATGGGAAGACTTAATAAGTGCATGTGATACATTTACAAAATACTAGTCCTGATATATTTTTTAATAAAAAGTGTCAAGTGTGATCCACCGAAGATTACACTGAAATTAGAAAAATTACCGTTTTCCTGGCCACTAGTGCTACCAGCAGTTCATCACATACTGTAGGTGCTCTCATATTACCAAATGGACAAACTCTTCAGCAGTTGTAGCCCTACTGGGTAATGGTGGTGCTGCACAGAAAGGTGGGGGCTGATTAACAGAGAGATAAGCTGACTTCACCAGTAAGCGTTTCACTTGCATTATTTACTGGCAGTCCATATGCACCCAAGAATGGAAGTTCCTATATTACTTTAGTCATACATGAATTTCTTTTAAGGGCTTTTGTAATCCAGATGTCATGGGTTTATCCCACACACCACATTGCAAAATGTGTGATCTGGGATGAATCATAGTTTAATTCCATGACAAAATATATGGCGTAGTTGGCAGGATTTGCACTGTGGACTGATAAGAATGTAGTGATGGTGCAGAAAGGTTGGGACTGAATGACAAAGAGATAGCACAGCTGATGTCACCAGGAAGCGGTCCAGTTGCAGAGCTTACGGGTAGCCACTATGCAGCCAGGAATGGAACTTCTTCTATTGCTCTTGCTATTAAGAGACTTCATCTGAGGACTTTTGTAATCAGGATGTCACAGGTTTGTGACTGGCCACAGACGGTTACCATAGTGCAAAAAGTGCAACCTCAGATGGATTGACAAAACAATTATAAATTGTAACATAGGGGCACAATGGTTTGTGCTGCTGCCTCATGGATCTAGAGTCCCTAAGTGTTTCTCCAGGTATTGTGGTATTCTTGATTGTTCCACAAGGCTCTATCCCGGGTCTGCTGCTGTTCTCAATCTATATGCTTCCGTTAGGTCAGATTATCTCAGGTTACAATGTGAGCTACCACAGCTATGCTGATGACACACAGCTGTACTTATCAATAGCACCTGATGACTCTGACTCTCTCGATTCACTAACACAATGTCTTACTGGTATTTCTGAATGGATGAATAGTAATTTTCTCAAACTAAATAAAGAGAAAACTGAAATTTTAGTAATTGGCAATAATGGATCCAATGAGGTTATCAGAAATAAACTTGATGCATTAGGATTAAAAGTTAAGACGGAAGTAAAAAACTTAGGGGTAACTGTTGACTGTAATCTAAATTTTAAATCGCATATTCATCAGACCACTAGGATAGCATTTTTTCACTTAAGAAACATAGCAAAAGTTTGACCTCTTATATCATTGAAAGATGCTGAGAAATTAATTCACGCTTTTGTTTTTAGTCGACTAGATTACTGTAACCCACTCCTCTCAGGACTACCCAAAAAAGACATAAATCGTTTACAACGAGTGCAGAATGCAGCTGCTAGAATCCTAACTAGGAAAAGAAAATCCGAACACATTTCTCCAGTTTTGATGTCACTACACTGGTTGCCTGTGTCATTCAGGATTGACTTTAAAATACTGCTTATGGTTTATAAAGCCTTAAATAATCTCGCCCCATCTTATATATCGGAATGTCTGACACCCTATATTCCAAATCGTAACCTTAGATCCTCAAATGAGTGTCTCCTTACAATTCCAAAAGCTAAACTTAAAAGAAGTGGGGAGGCGGCCTTCTGCTGTTATGCACCTAAAATCTGGAATAGCCTGCCAATACGAATTCGCCAGGCTAATACAGTGGAGCACTTTAAAACACTGCTGAAAACACATTACTTTAACATGGCCTTCTCCTAACTTCACTTTAACTTAATCCTGATACTCTGTATGTTCAATTCATCATAATAACTATTCATAGTGGCTCCAAAATCCGTACTGACCCCAACTCTCTCTTCTGTTTCTTTTTCCGGTTTCTTTGTGGTGGCGGCCTGCGCCACCACCACCTACTCAAAGCATCATGATGCTCCAACATTGATGGACTGAAAGCCAGAAGTCTACGTGACCATCATCATCAAGTCCTTCCATGAGAACCCTAAATACAAAGAGGACTGTTTGATTTATGTTAGGTAGACTGCCCAGAGGGGACTGGGCGGTCTCTTGGCCTGGAATCCCTACAGATTTTATTTTTTTTCTCCAGCCTCTGGAGTTTTTTTTTTGTTTGTTTTTTCTGTCCACCCTGGCCATCGGACCTTACTTATTCTATGTTAATTAATGTTGACTTATTTTTATTTTTTATTGTGTCTTCTATTTTTCTATTCTTCATTTTGTAAAGCACTTTGAACTACATTTTTTTGTATGAAAATGTGCTATATAAATAAACGTTGTTGTTGTTGTTGATACGTCCCAAAAATATGTGTGCTTGGTTAGTTAGCTATTCTAACATGTTGTTTGGTGTGAAAGAGATCTATAGATGAGTGTCCTCTGTAAAAAAGTGAAAGAGAATGTTCTGTTTTCTAATGATAGTTCCCAGTGAAAGCATGTAAAGTGAAAACAGTAAAGGTTCAGGAAGAGCCCTGCGGGACACCATTTTTAACTTCTGAATATGCTGACTGAGTTTTGTCCACACATTTCTGTACAAACTGAAATTGATATGATGCATACTAGTATATTTTACTCTGCTTGTAATTTTAGCAAGAAATAAAAACTATATAACTAACAATAGAAAAATACACCATAATATGTAAAATATAAACTTCCATGTTATGTTTGCCTGCTAATGACAAATACATTCTGCAATGTGTCTGGTAAGGAAGTTACAGCAGACTCACCAATCATTGCACCTAGGAGTAGCAAGGTCTTCGTATTAACATTGTATCCAGTACTGCCCAAATAGGGTCCAACCTCCATGACCCTTAACTGGAATAAGAAAGTTTGAGAATGTTGTTATATTATGTCATGTAATAAATAACTAAGCAGCTATATAAAATAACTGAACATGAATGTAGTCATGAAAGTTCTGTTTCTTTCAGTTTGTCTGTTGTTTGGTGTGGTGACAATATGTTTCAATTTGATTCTTTTATATGCGCTGAGGTATTCCATATACCTCCCCGTTTGTAATATAGATCATGTTTTTTATGTATTTAATCTTATATTCTTACTTTTTCTATTAGTATTCCAGTCTACTGAAACCCTTCATTTTTTATTGTTGGAGAGGTGTTTTGAGAGATTTGCTCAATAAGTATTTATCTCTGTTTTTGTACTTTGCCATTATTTAGTCAATTGTCCCAGGATATTTTTGGATTGCTTTTGAATTTCAATTTTTTGAGCCTTGAGAAAGGACTCTGCTCGAAACATATTGGCTGACTGAAGAGCCTTTTTAACACCTACTTGTCATATTGCTTGTCTTCTATACTGAAGACTGAAATTGAGATACATTGTAATCAATTCGTAGACTTCAATATGGCCCAATTTATTTTTGTACGGTATGCTTGTTTTCTTGTTATAATTTGCATATGCAGGGGATTCTCAAAGTATTCAGGTCCCTTTCACTTTCTGTACACTTTATTGTGTTGTAGAATTAATTTTGAATAGATAAAGTTGCCTTTTTTGCCAATCAATCCACACTCAGTAGGCCATAATAAAAAAGTGAAAATATGTTTTCAGAAATGTTTGCAAGTATATTAAAAATCAAAAACTGAAAACTTTTATTTTTATTAAGTATTCAGACCCTTTGATGTTTGACTCCAAATTGTGGTCCAAATTCTCCTTAAGATGTGTCTAGAACTAGAACAAACTGAATTGACAGGACAACGTTTAAAAAGGCCCACTCCAGTGTACATAATGTCTCACACTAGAAGAAAAACAAGCCATTAAGTCCGAGGAACTCTGTGTTGACCAATGCAATCAAATTTTGGTGAGGCATAGATCAGGGTAAAGGGATAGATCCATTTCTTCAACCTTGAGATTCCCCAGGAGTGCAGTGGCAACAAAAATTGCAAAATTGAAGAATTTTAAAACTACCAGTACTCTTCCTACAGTTGGCCATCCAGCTAAACTGAGCAACCAGGAAGAAAGGCCTTCGTCAGGGAGGTGATCAACAAATGAGAGATCACTCTAACTGAGCTTCAACAGTTCTCTGCTGAGATGAGAAAACCTGTCGTATGGACTGTCATCAGAGCAGCGCTTCATCGGCCGGGCATTTATGGTAGAATGGTTAAACAAAAGCCACCCTTGAGTAAAAGGCACATGACAGACTGCCTGGAGCTTGATAACAAGAGGAAAAAATATTCTCTGGTCTGATGAGGTAAAAATGGAACACTTTGGGGAGAACTCCAAGCACTATGTCCAGCAAAAGCCAGGCACTCCTCATCACCAGCCTAACTCCATTCCCTACAATGATTTGTGGTGGTGCAGCATCATACTATGGGGGTACTTTTCAGCAGCAGTGATAGAGAGGCTGGTTAGAATTGAGCGAAGGATGAATGCAGCCAAATACAGAGAGGTTCTTGAAGAAAACCTGCTTCAGATTGCACACGACCTGAGAGTTTGGCAACAGTTCACCTTTCAGCAAAACAATTATCTGAAGCATACAGCCAAGGCCACTTTAGAGTGGCTTTGGGACAAGTGTCTGACTGTTCTTGAGCATGCAGAAAGTGAAGAGGTCTGAATACTTGTTGAATCCACTGTAAATAATCTAAGGGGTCTGAATACTTTCTGAATCCACTGTAAATAATCTAAGTGTGATAAGGATGTATTTCATGTCTGTATAATTTATTACTGTTCTGTGTGAGTAATTTAGAATCTGAGACTTTATTGTAACATGGTACCTACTACAAGGTCAATGAACACAAGTTATATACCTTTAAAACTGCAATACCATAGAATTCTAAATTTAGATAGATAGATAGATAGACAGGCAGGGAGGCAGACTTTATTTGTCCACAGGGGGAAATTTGGCTTTTTATAGAAGCTCCTTAAAAAATGAATACATAAATAGGTAGATAAATAAATATATACACTATGACCGTTGCCACTAGGGGATGCGACGACCCTTTAGAAACTCCCGCTTAAACAATTTTCCAATGGAAAACAAACACACTCTTTCAGTACCTCTTTGCGGGATCAGCTGCCGGGTTGCTGGCTTGCTGTGTGACGTGCTCCTCGCATAGGGCTTCAAACATTTACAAGATCGAGTCGTGTCCATCCTGAGGTCTCTCACTCTCCTGTCTCTTTTCCCCAATACTTCCTCTGCTCTGGCCACTGCCGCGGGCCCGCTGGATCCCCTTGATGAAGAAGACTTTGTGTTCTTTTGAGCAGGAGTCGGGCTGGTGTGTCACATTTGTCAGCTGTTCCCTGTGAGGCCGGTTCGCCTCTGTGTGTGACTTGTGTTTGTAACTGGCAGAAGAGCAATAGAGTTTCTACTTCTTGAGCTCTCTTGTGCAACTTTGTGACCCTAGCTTGACAACATATACTAACTTTGGTCTTAACACACACCTGAATGACTAAAAAGGAAGAAAATTAAAATGAAACAAAACTTCTGACTTGGCAGTACCAGTCCCAGTGAGGCATTATGCAGATATATTGCTGTTGGTATAATAATGCCCCTTAAAGTTTCTTGACACACTCCTGCTGAATAATTCATTGACTCAAAGTCTTTAGAATTGGTGTCAGAGAGAGAATGTGCAGCATTGTTCATAATGACACTCAGTTTTATTTTAACTTTCACTCTCCCTAGCCACTACCTCCTTGGGGTCCAGACTGTCCAACTGAGCCTGCCTTTTTAATTTGGTCCAGTTTGGACTAGTCCAACCTGTCATTAATGTGGACCCCGAAGTACTTGTTGGAGTGGACCACCCCTACAGTACTCCTTGAAAAGCTGTTTGGTGCAGCAAAACTCAATAACCAGTTCCTTGGTTTTGCTGATGTTAAGATAGTTATCTTTGCACCAAGAAACAAAGTCCTACACTCTGTCTCACCCCCCTTATCAATACACCCCATCAGGGGGATAAAGGGTAACTATACGAGGTGTGGCAGAAAAGTAATGAGACTGGCAACACTGCGCTGTTGTCCTTGATAGAGCACGTGTATCAGTACCCTCCCATAGCTCAGTGCGAGTTTCAACTCCTTCCGTTAACTACGTGATTTTTGTGACTACTATTAGCGAAGTTGTGTTTTTGGTTGTGCGTCACGCAAAATGGAACAGTAGAATTTGGAGCAACGTTGTGCCATTAAATTTTGTGTTAAGCTTGGAGAATCGATAAGTGTGACGTTTGAAAAGTTAACACTTTGGCACAAATCATTTTTGGAAGGCAGAAAACACATTGAAGATGAACACCGTTCAGGGAGGCCTTCAACTTCGAAAACCAATGAAAACATCGAACGTGTGAACACTCTTGTGAGATCAGACCGTCGTTTAACATTAAGAATGTTGAGTGAACAATGAAAGGCTCAGAAAAAGGGCCATTCGCGTGAGACCAGACATTGCAGACAAATGGATGCTCCATCATGACAACGCCCCATGTCACACTGCCCTCTCCATAACAGAATTTTTGACCTCAAAAGACATTCCTGTGGTTCCCCAGCCCCCTTATTCACCTGACCTCAGTCCGTGTGACTTTTTCCTTTTTCCTAAACTGAAAAATGTCCTCAAAGGACGTCATTTCGGGACTTTAGAAAACATCCAAAAGAGTGTAACGGACATGCTGAAGACCATACCGGTTGAAGACTTCCAGCGCTGCTACCAACAGTGGGAACAACGTCTCCATCGGTGTGTAGCTGCCCAAGGGAACTACTTTGAAGGGGATAACATTGATGTTTGAAAAAAATAAAAACTTTGGTAAATAAAAAATCAGTCTCATTACTTTCCTGCCACACCTCGTATATATATATTTGGTAGTGAAAAAAAAAATTTCCATGTATTTACTTTTATCTAAAGTGACCTGCAAAAGTGGTTAACATAATCATGTAAAGATCAGTCTGGGGGACAGTTTGGGAGCACGTGTTACAGGACAAGACTACACAATTGATCATCACAAGTGTAGGGTTCAGAACAAAATGGTTGCAATTTCTGAGCTATAAAAACCTAACAATTAATATCTCTCTATTCTAATAAAAAAATCTTGGAAGGAGATGAGATGTGATTTTCTCAGAGAGACACTTCCATGTTACGCGAGACAAGACTTTGTGCCAAGAGATTTAACCACACCTGGGGCCAGAAATAAAAGACAAAGAGTAGATGACAAAGTAGAACGTCGTAAAGAATTCAAAAATGTTGGTGCAATACACATGCAGAGCAGGTTAGAGATAATGGAAATACAAAAATTCGAAAGTCTCAAAAAAATGATAGTAAAGATCACATTAGCAGAAATAAATGGAAATTATTACTCGGTGAAATAACGGAACAGCGAAAAGAGATTGAATATATCGTTCAGATTTAAACTTTAAGTCGGAGACTTGTAGATCGTCTAATTCGTGTTGCTATCAGGGAAAAGTAGTGTTTCCTCTAAATGAAGAGGCGTATCCGCGAGAATTAAAAGATTTGTTGTTTGGTGAAAGTGAATTCCCGCAAAAGAAAATTTCAAGCCCCGCGAGACATGCCCACATCTACAACATTTACAACCAAGCACACGGTTCAATCATCTCTCATTTGTGTGAATGCTGTTGTCAGACACATTTCTTGTAGAGAGATAGAAACAATATTCACTCATGGGCAGTTATATGTTGCGTTGTCACGATGTAAATCAAAACTCAATGCGATATTGATGAAAAGGTAAAAGCAAAAAGAGATCGAATATATGGACATAGGTGATATGATAGAAGTATGTAGATATTGTTTGGCTTTAAACTTTAAGTCAGAGACTTGTAGATCGTTTAATTTGTGTTGCCATCAGGGAAAAGTAGTGTTTCTTCCCAACGAAGAGGCCTATCCACGAGAATTAAAAGATTTGTTGTTTGGTGAAAGTGAAATCCAGATATGCGAACGGCAGAGATGTGACATTGTTGGCCCGTAGCACAGGTGTGGGGGTTGGCAAGCAAAGCGAGTAGGAGGCAAAGCCCCTTAGTCAGTTAGATAGAAATTCACCCACCAAGAGAGTCTACAAAGGCTTCTTAAACACCTTAAGTGAGTCAGCAGTTTGGATGTTGGTGGGAAGCTCATTTCACTAGTTAGAAGCTACCCATGAAAAGAGTTCAGATTGAGATTTGATGCCACACAAAAATAGTATCACCAGATCTCATTTATCAGCTGAACTGGGTGGTCAAGAAGGAGCATAGGACCTTACAGGTGTTTGCGTATAAAAAGGTGTTCATCCACTGATATTCTGCATACAACATTCAAGGATTTAGTACCTGCTGCTACAGTGAGTCAATGTAGTGACCAGAATGGAGGAGTGACATGTGTCATGGCTGGTTGAACAATCAATGTGCTGCTGCATTTTGCATCATCTGCAGCAACTTGATTAATACGTGCTTGTACTGCTGCAAGCAGAGAAATTGTAGTAGTGTAGGCATGAGAAGACCAAAGCCTGGACCAGGAGGTGTACTCCATGCTCTGTTGGAGTCAGTCTGATCATATGGATAGATCAAGGATATTAAGATGAAGCATGACTTCTACTAAGGTCTTGTGCAGTGAAGTTAATCATGTTTCTCTGTAAATGTGTTTGATTCAACAAATGATTTGAGATGTCAATATTTCATACAATTCATTCATGGTGAACATCACCACAACATATGCGGCTAACTCTCAGGTGGGTAAAAGCATGTGCTAAAAGTCATGTAGTTCTCCAGTAGTGGGATTTGAGCATCTGCCTTTTTTACAGTTTTACGTCTGTATGCTTTTCCAGACTTCACAAAAGTTTCTTCTGTTATTGTAACGCTTCACCAAACCTTGCTGGTAGAAAGGTGCACAAATGTCTATCATGCCCTCTGTGAAAACTCAGTTTTGTTTTTCATTCTTCTACTTCTTATCAGCAAAACATATCCAGACTGGGAGTCCCATGGCAAGCGTCATGCCCCTGAGGTACACATTTGGAGTTAATTCAGGACTTAATTAGACTCCATTGTAAATGAAACTTCCAATATTCTAAAGCCAAAGGCATTTATTCTAAACTCTGGCCTGATTGGCCTGCACTAGGTGCAGAAGTCAAATAGTAGGGATAAAGGAATCTGATAATTGCTGAAAAAATACATTTCACTACATGTCAAGAAGTGACAGAAAAGCGAATATCATTTGACGAAAACAAGAAAAACATATTAAGCACTGACATGCCTTCTCACTAATTGTGCTTCAACAGCTGCCTTCCAGTGCCAGAAGGCCTTCATTAAAATATCTTCTTGCCAATCAGTGCTTTCATTTGTTTAGACGCCGAATGCTATCATTTTCGACCCTTTGAACCAATGAAATCCAAACTATTATTTGCCTAGTTTTTCTATTACTGTAATTTGCATCATAAAGGGTTTCAAAGCCACGCTCCTGAAACGCACAGGTAGCTACTGTACTATTATTCCATGATTTAATAGGAATCATTTTCTTTTTGCATTTTGTGGCATGCAAGTACAGGTCATGGCGGTGCCCACCAAGTGAAGATTTTGATACAATTCTGACAAGCATGGAATTCTGATTATGTGAACGTACTGCGCCTTAGCCGTGCTTGAAAATGTTATTATCACACTTAATGCAAAGGACATACATATTTTGTCTAGGAGGTGACTGTAGGAACTTTGCACTAAATATTGCAAATTGATTCATAGGTGTCCAGACGTACGAGATGGATGCAAACTGTGCATTTCTTTTAATTTCAGTAACAGCTGGAGAAATGTTCACTGCAGTGAAAGATTTCTGGTGTGCTTTAAAAATGTCTTATTTATGGAGCTGTGTGGGTGGAACTCTAGAGTCAAAATATCACCACAAGCCTCGCAGTGATACAGGGGTCTTGTATATTTTTATATATATAAAAATAAGCACATTAGTAGATATAGATACAAATAAATTCCCCCTTTCTTATCATAGAGTACACATCTATCGATTATTTACATGCTCTATTTTTAACACAAAGAGTTTCTCTCAATAGCTACCCTCTAAATATTTTACAGTGCATGTAGATGCCCACACATGTATAATATTTAGAAAATGTTGTAATAAATAGCAATAATCAATGCTCATGAATATGTATGTTCTTCACTAAGCATCGTGGGATTGCTCAAGCTTACTACTCTTCTGCTTTACCCCTCAATAGCTACCATTGTATTGACCCTCGCAACTGTCAACCAGTCGTGATTTTGTTGACAACAACAAAAACTTTTATTTCTATAACACATTTTCAAGCAAACAAAGTGCTTTACAATTTGTTAAAGAAAAATTTACAAGAAAAAGTTACAAGAAAGGAAAAAACAAATAAGATTAGGCAAGAATATTAATGAATAAGTGACAAAGAAGAAATAAATGTTATAAAACATAGATATATAAATAGTGGAAGGGCAGTGTCCTTATATTCAATATCATAAGTCTATGAAGATAAGTATAATGATAAGGGCAAATTGCCAGGATGACAGAAAATATTAAAACAAAGAAAAGAAAACTCAAGTTAAGCTGGAGAAAAAGAAAAACAAAACCTTCAGGGATTACAAGGCAAAAAACTGCCGAGCTCCCATTGGGCATTCTACCTGACGTATACAGTATGTGCTTAAATCATTTCTCATTGTTTCCAGTCTTCATCCCAGAGAATTCGATGCAGTGGACAACTGGGGAACCCATCTTCATTCGAGGGTCACAGGCGGCTGCACAGAACTTTGATCAGGTGGTGGTGGTGCAAAACGTCACCGCAGAAGAACCGGAAAGGAACACAGAGAAAAGTAGAGATTAGTAAAGGTTGAAAATCCCCAAAGAGTATAATTCTATGCATATATAGTCTATTAAGAGTACAACTAAAATGTAGTTATAAAAAGGCCACATTTAAAAAGCTGTTTTTAGCAACTTTTTCAAAAGTTGCACAGGATTAGCCTGACATATCTCTATTGGTAAATTATTACAGATTTTTGTTGAGCAACAGCAAAAGGCCGTCTCACCATTCCTTTTATAAGCAGGCCATCACTAGAAGAACTCAGGTTATGACTTGCATTGTAAGGGGACAGACATTCCAAAAATATAGGATCGGGCGAGATTCTTTAAGGCTATGTAAACCATTCGTAGCATTTTAAAGTCAATTCTAAATGACATGGGTAACCAATGTAACAACACTAAAACTGCTGAGATGTGCTCAGATTTTCTTTTTCTAATTAAGATTCTTGCTGCTCCATTCTGCACTAATTGTAACTGATTGATGTCTTTCTTAGGTAGTCCTGTTAGGAGTGCTTTACAGTAATCTAGTTGACTAAAAACAAAAACGTGGATTAATGTTTCAGCATCTTGTAATGTTGCAATATTCCTTAAGTGAAGAAATGCATTCCTAGTAATCTGGGACAATTTAAATTGGTTTAAGTCTTATTTACAGGTAGAAAATTCTTTGTTAGTTGTGGTGATTGTACTTCAGAGATTCATATTATATAAGGAGTACCAAAAGGATCTATTGTGGGCCTGGTCTGGGCTTATCTTTGCAATTTAAAGTTTAGGGCAGGGATCTGAGGTATCCAGGGTGAACTTTTCCATGCTGATGGTAAGGCTGTCCTCCTAACATTGCAAACAATCTTTGCTTCCATTTGGGAGATGGTCATCATCTCAGCTCACTGGAAAATGGAACTTATCGTTCCTACCTGGAAAGGGAAGGGTGATTGCTTGGATTGCGGCAACTACAGGGAGATAACACTGCTCTCAGTGCCAGGTAAGGTCCTTGCTAGGGTCATTCTCAATAGGATTCATGATCACTTGCTCACCTATCAACAACTGGAGCAGTCTGGTATTGACCACATCCTGGCACTGAGGATTCTCTCTAACGTGAATATCAGCAGAGTTTCTTTGCATCCTCTGTCGATTTTCATAAAGTGTTCAACTCAGTTGATTTAGCTGCCCTGTGGGACATCCTGTAACTCTGCAGGATCCACCCGAAGTTGCTGGTGTCGGAGATGCCTGGGGTGGCATCCCGGCCGGGACGCCTAGGAAGACCAGAAGAGGGCTTATGCTCACCTCAGACCACATGGGGGCGACCACCCTGGTTCCTTTGGGGGCCACGGGTACAGAGCTTTGAAGCTGTACCCTGTAGGGGCCCGTGGTCACCGCTAGGGGGCACCCCTGTGCCTAGAGAGCCCTGGACCTCAGCACTTCTGCCACACCTGGAAGTGCTGGGGGGAAGAGGATCGGGGACACCCAGACTGCTTCCGGGTACACAGCCGGTGCTTCCACCACACAGGGGCATGTCGGCGGAAGGTCACTGTAGGACACCTGGAGCACATCCGGGTGCATATAAAAGGGGCCGCCTCCCTTCAGACAAGGCATTGTATTGTTGGCCAGGAATTTTGGGGACTTTTGGTGGTTGTGCACTTGTACATAATAGATAATGGCAAATAAACGTGTGTTTGGTGACATTAATGTGTCCGCCTGTCTGTGTCCGGGCCGGCTACCACACTGGATATCATGGCCGGCCTGTACACTGGTACTCTGATTGCTTTTCAGAGTTGAGGCAGAACCTCTGCATCTTTCCCAGTTAATTCTGGGGTTCATCAGGGGTGTGTTCTGCTCCTACACTATTCAATGCTTGTGTGGACTGGATGTTGGGTAGGGTCATGGGATCCAGCAGCTGTGGGGCTTCTGTTGGTGAAGAAAAATCACTGATCTTGACTTTTCTGATGATGTTGTGATCTTCGCAGAGTCAATGGAGGCTCTGTTCAGGGCACTCAGAAAACTGAGCGAGGACTCTGAATGTATGGACTTGCGAGAGTTCTGATAAAAACCAAGATCTCGGCCTTTAATGACCTCTTGGGCACAGTCATCAGCAGTGTGTCTGTCTGTGGAGAGATGGTGACCTCATCAAGAGGTTTACTTACCTTGGCAGCGACATTCATTTCTCTGGTGACACTTCCTATGAAGTCAGTAGACAGATTGGGAGAACATGAGAGGTCAAGAGGTTGATGGAAAGGGGTCTATGGCACTCCCGATATCTCTGCAAAAGGACAAAAGTCCAAGTTTTTAGAGTCCTGGTGCTTCACTACAAGACATAGACGCTATCCAGTGACCTGAGACGAAGACTGGATGCCTTGGTTACTGTATCTCTTCAGAGAATCCATGGGTACTGCTGGTTTGATTTTGTGTTGAACGAGCAGTTGCTCATGAAGTCCAGAATGACGCACATTACCTGCATTGTAAGGGAAGTCAGTTACGGCACTATGGCCATGTGGCGAGATTCCCTGAGGGTTATCTGACTCGCAGGATCGTCATTACTGAGGTCCAAGTGGTTGGACTAGGCCAAAGGGACACCAGCGTAAAACACCTGGCTGCAACAGATAGATGGTAATTTCCGGAGAGTTAGACTGGGCCGCGTGTCTGCCTGGAGGGTTGCCAACCAGGATCCCAACCTGTTTTTGTGTGGAGGGTACGACAACATGCTGTACCACTGCATGCTCCCCAACCTGATCTGACCAGCAAGAATAACTATTTCAAATCTGGAAGTCATCTGTATTGCTGTTCTAGTTTACTTTGTGTTTTGAGATGACTTGGCCTGAAGGCAGTATGTAAAGTGAGAAGAGTAACAGACCTAGAACTGATCCTTGTGGGATGTCATATTCAATTTTATGCGTTTTCAATTCACAATCTACTGAAGTACACAAAAATAAAAGATTTACTTTGGAAGAAAAACACAGGGGGTCAGTGAAGAAGAGGAGATATGCAAAAAAAAAATCAATAGAACAAAAGTAAATCTTGCTGCTTACTTATATAAGATTTTACATTTCCAACTCACTTAGTCCTGAACTTGATCCATTTGGGTTGGGTGTTGAAGCATATCCTTGCTAGAACAGATTTACACACACACACCAACCACAAACCAGGGCCAATTTAGTATCACCTAACCTGTATGTCTTTGGACTGTGGGAGGAAACCCACGGAGAAACAGGAAGACCATGCAAACTCCATGCAGGGAGGACATGGGATGTGAACCCTGGTCTCCTTACTGTAAGACAGCAGTGCTACCACTGTGCCACCCTGTTTATATAAGATGAATTTCCTATTTGCCATGTATAGATGCTCATCCACTTATCTACCTTCAAGTACGTCACATGAGCAATCCATTTTGTATCTTCCATTTACCAGTATCTGCCTTGATCTCTGGCCTCTCTTCCTCCCATAAGTTAAGCATTTCCCTCAAGCTTGATTCCCGGCTCATACTCAGTGAGCTTTTGGGCTCCAAGCAGAATTTGTAGGATCATTTCCTGAAAAGCCCTGGTATTAATAATGGGATTGAGTGTAGCTCTAATTTTTCCACTGGGACATCAGGAAAGAGAAATCTACCTACCAGTGGTATTCCTCTGCATGTCGTTCCTTTATTTCCCTGAAGAGGAGGGAGAAAATACTCTTAAAAGGGGCAATCTTATTCTGTTGTTCCAGTCTTGGTTCTTTGTTGGCCAGGTGTGACAGGCCGTGTCACGAACAAAGCAAAGGCTCTGACTATTCATAGAATGAATGTGAACTATGTTTAAATAGTTGAAGATTGTAAGAGTAAAGTTTATACTTTGGCAGTTGAGAGGATGTTTGGTAAGCATACAGCACTGTAGCTGTGTAGTGCTATATGGCCTGTACGATCCTCACAGGTCTGGGTAAAGCAGGCAACTGCAGAAGAAGTGAAAATTTTATTTGAATGTGTTGAAAGTGTGATTAAATGCACTAAGAGTGAAAAAGGACCCAGGGTAAGAGAAATTACCAGTTGCTAACCAGACAGTGAGGAGCAGAACTAAAGAGTTACCGTGTGTGTGTGTGTGTGTATATTATTGGAATATGTCAGAATGGTGTCTCATTGGCTAGTAATGCTACCTCACAGACCCAGCATCTTCAATCCAAACCCTCTGCTTGGTGTGTGTAAAGTTTGCATATTCTTCCCAATTCTACACAAGTTGTCTTTGTTTTCTTTCTAAATTTCCAAACACATGCAGGTTTTGTTAACCAGAGACTTTAAATTGGTCTGTATATGTGTACCTTTCATTGAACTGATTACCTATCAAGGGTGGATTTTTACTTTGCAGCAAGTACATCTAAGATGGACTGCAGCCCCCCACATCCCCAAACTGGTTTGGGAATGTATGCATGTTATTGCAATAGTAAGTCCAAAGTTACCTGGTGACTCTTAAGTGAGGGCCACTTTTCCACAACTAACTCAGTCCTTCATGATCGGTTTACAAGAATTTTATTTTTTTGCGTTAAGTGCGTTTTAGAAATATTTGTGAATTTCTACACAGCTAGAAATATTTGTGAATTTAGCATAATATGTTTTAAACCTGATTTATGTGTATGAAGTACTTAAAGTGCCACTTCATTGTGCCTTGTGTATACAAGATGCTTTAAACTTTTCAACTAACATATTTCAGGTAAGCGGCCTAAGCTTGAAAGTCTTGACATGCTGAACAAAATCACAGTGTGTTCTGGGAAAGCTGAAAGGCAAAGCAGGACTTATAGTATTTTGCTTAGTTAGAAAGTACAGATTTTGATTCATATGGGAATCAGTCTTGAGCTTGTATGATAATGACTTAGTGCCATTTTTTTATTTTGACAAAGTATCTGTCTTCTAGAAGAAAGAAAGCCAGGTGTGTACGCTTATTTGGGCAAGAAGGGGGAAAGAGTTTGGCTGCTTTTTCATTAGAAATTTTTTGCCAGAAAGAGTTCTCTCTTAGTTCTCTTGATGCTTGTTGCAAAACCAGAGTGCTGCTACCTTTCTGACACTTTTGTAACGAGCTCAGCTCAGTTGCAAAAATGGAAAAAAATTCACAAAATTGAACAAAAATTGTACTTTCTTATATTTTTATTTCTTAGCTGCTGGAAGCATTCCAAGGAGCTCTCTCTCCCCAGCAAGAAATCTTTCTTAAAATTTTGAATATATACGTATATCTCACTAAGGAACTGGACCTTAAGGGAATTGTCATCTGCGACTGAATGTAGACTACATTGACCCACCAAAGTTGTTTAATTTGTTTGGATTGCTTATTGTTGATTGTAACTCCACGCCGTTTTAGGGATTAATGCTGTGTCCTAATGCTTTTTTTCTTCCTTTTTTCAGCTCTGACACCTCTGATGTCACTTCTAGTGTGTCTGCCTGGATCTACCTCTTCCTCCCAGAAGGTCTTAAGACTGGAGGACCCGCCATCTTGAAACAATTCAATTGGGAACTCAAGCCTGGAAAAATGTTTCTGCAATTATCGCATATTTCTTTTGTGATTATTTAACTTCAAATTTAAAGGGGAACTAGGCTGGTACCCCAAATCTTTTTTATGGTCTTCCTCTTCTCTTACACATGACAAGATTAAAAAATATAAAAAAGCAATGGTCTTAAATAAGCTAGGTTTATTTGCATAACATATTTTAGAAACACATCAGTCAGCATCCATTCAGCATACAGATAAATGGTATAATCTTAACACCTATAACTTCGTATATCTAAAGGTCCCAAAATAGTTCAACAGATTAAAAGTCTTTGACAAATATCTGATCAATAAATAGGACTTCTTATACATAATTCCATAGTTAAAAGTTAATGATCTCATCTCCTTAGTAATGTGCTGGTAAAAATGGTACAGATTGTCTGAGTTACACAGACAGGCACAGTCAGAATCACTTTATAAATTCATATAGAAAGTTTTTCCCTAACACTTATATTTGCTGCTATTGGTTATTACTCAAATAAATATATTTTTAAAGTAAAAGTTAAGTTGAATGTTGACTTATTTTAATTTCCTACTATGTCTTTTATTTTTTTTATGTTTCATTATGTAACGCACTTTGAGCTACATTTTTTGTATGAAAATGAGCTACATAAATAAATGTTGTATTGTATTGCTGTGTGATGGAGTGATCATTCCTTGTTTGGCTGCAGTCCCTTAAAGATTCAAAAGGACACCTATTACTGGTAAACTGGGTGGAAATAAAGGAGTGAAAGTAACGACAGTCCCAGTCAGTGAGCAACCTTCCATCAGAGGTCCCCAGTGTTGAATAGGCAGTGTGTAGCGTGGACAGTGAAGACAGGTAACAGCTATATAGCTAGTTTTGAAATTTCTTCCTGTCTCCCATTAGTGGATACCTTTTGGTAACTCTATAAACACCTTGATAGTCACTAGTCAGAATGGCTAATAAACCCTCACAAAATAAATTCATACTCTATCAAATATAAACAGGTATTATAATAAAAAATATAATATAATGTCCATAAAAACTAAACATAAGCAAAGTCCTAAATAATTCTTGTTTTTCTCTTCCCCATCCACAGGCAAAGCTGATTGCTTCAAATTTAAAATGACACAAATTCAATCCCAATTTTTTCACTTTATGCAATTCGGGGACCTGTTCAGAACAACATAACCAAGTTCCCTTCACATTTTCTACAACAGAAAATGTATTTCAAACAACGTATAAATGAGTTTAAAATAAGTCACATTGTCAGATTTAAAACGGTTCTATTTTAAATGAAATACATTATATAGAAAGAAATGCAGACATGTCATTCAATAAAATAAAAAAGAGAAAAAAGTGCTATGAATAGTTAGAACAGAAGGGATTTTTTTATATGGATTGGAGCTCTGATTTAAGTCTCATCAATGTGTCACATCACAAGTGTCCTACTGTGCAGACAGAGAGCTATATCCAGACTTTTAGGAGAACCCCATATACTTTGCTCTAATTAGCCTAGCACATTAATAATTGCGTTTTCTATTTTTTGTTTATTTTCTCCTTAACATTGAACTTAATATAACCAAATGTATGCCCCAATTCAGAGTAAAAATAAAACATCTAGAAATTAGCTGCATTCCCTCTCTGATTGCATACATTTTATTTTTTATTGACTTAAAACTGGCTCAAACTCTAAAACAATATTATTAAAATAGCTTAAATGCCACCCTAGAGAGTTTTTTTAGAGTTAATACAAAAGTAATCCTAATATTATCTCAAGCATTTGTAACCCACATAGCCATTAACAAGATAAACAAACTAATTAAACTGTCCATGCATGCTAATCAAACATTATGAAAGGAAGCTAAACTCTAAATCTTAAAGGAAGAATAAAAATTGCCACATTAAATATTTTATATTGCAGGATACAGTGAAAACCAGAAAAACACTAAAGGTGGAACTAACCCAATTCTTGACACCCAGACAAATACCAATAAATGGTGCCTTTATTAACCAAAATGCAAATGCAAAATGCAAATGTTTGGAGACACCTAACCATCACACATACAGAGTGAGTCAAAATTATGTTAACACTAATGGTACTACTATGTATAAACTTATATACAATTTTTCTGTACAATTTATGTGCCACATATGTTACATGAGTTAAACATGACGGCAAACAGGTTGAGACATTCCTATAAATCATCTTGCACATATGAAGTATGTTTTGTGAATAAATTGTCTCCGCCATTCAAATGTTTACATAATTTTGACTCACCCTGTATATAAGCTTCTTGGACATCCCATTTCAAGTCCATGACCATTCATATGGAGTTGTGCCCCCCTTTTTGGCTGTACCAACTTCCACTCTTCTAGAAAGGCTTTCTACAAGACTGAGGAGTGCATCTGTGGGAATTTGTTGTTTCACAACAGGAATTCCAATTCATCTTAAGCGTGGTCAGTAGGTTTTAGGTCAGGGCCCTGTACAGGCCACTCGAGTTTCTCCATGTCTTTAAAGACCTGGTTTTGTGCACAGAGGCATTCATGTTAGAACAGAGAAGGGCCTTCTTCAAACTGTTGCCACAGACTTAGATATAGCATTAACAATACCCTTCACTGGAACCATGGGGCCTAATCCAAATCTTGTAAAACAGCCCCAGACCATTATCCCTCCTCTACCAAACTTTATAGTATGCACAATGCAGTCCAGAAGGTATTGTTCTTCTGGAATCCACAAAACCTAAACTCATCCATTAGCTGTCAAATAGTGAAGTCATGACTAATCACTCCAGAAGAAAAAATTTCTGCAGTTTCTGATTCCAATGGCGATGTGGTTTACACCACTTAAGATGACATTTGGCATTGCGCACAGTGATCTTAGGCTTGTGTGCTGCTGCTCAGCCTTGGGAACCCATTTCATGAAGTTTCCATCACACAGTTCTTGGGCTGATGTTGATTCCAGAGGCAGTTTGTAACCATGTTTTTTTTAATTGTTGCAACAGAGGATAAGCAATTATGATGCTATACACGTCAGCACTCAGCCGCCACACTCTGTGAGTTTGTTTGGTTTACTACTTTGTGGTTGAGCTATTGGTATTCCTCAAAACCTTTTCCACTTCACAATAATAGCAAATAGTTGGCCAAGGAAAATCTAGCAGAGCAGAAATTTCATATATTGACTTGTGTCAAAGGTCATTCCATGATAATGCCAAATTTAGAATCATTGAGTATGACCCATTCTACTTACCAATGTTTGTCAATGGAGATTGTATGGCTATGTGCCTGATTTTTTTGCACCTTTTAACAATGGGTGCAGTTGAATACCTGAACCCAATAACCCAATAATATGGTGTCCACATACTTTTAGTTAAGAGGGTTACAGTTACAGTGAGGGATGACCATAGGGAAAACATAAAATACAAAAATGAAAAGTAGTAAAAACAAAAAAAAAAGTAGCCTACACTAGGCCCGTCTGTACAGGCTGCTTTACAGTAGAATAGATTAACCTCTTGCCTAACATAGCCTCCCATTCTCACTTCTAGACTCTCATTTCATTTTTCTTATTGCTCAGACTCTCTAAATGACTAGTTGAGGCCTTCACCCCACAATCCCCCCATCCTTGAGTACAGGCTTGATAAGTGCCTAAGTGACTTGTTTTCATTCCTGTTTTCAGAGTGTGCTATGACTTTTTACATTTCTCAAAACGCACAGAAAATGTTACTAAATCATTATCATAAACTCAAAGTTATTTTACATGGGAAACAAAAGCTGCACAATCTAACTTAGTAAAATACTCTGAATCCTGCTTTGCCTTTCAATTTTCTCAGAATACACTGCACTCCTGTTCAGCTTGAATAGAATTCCACTCTAAGGTCTATCGCGAGAGATCTGTCAGCTGAACAGATTTAAGTATTCTCTACAAATTGGGTCATCATTTCTTTTTTTTGACGACAAGTTGTGTGTAACACTCGCTTCCTAATTAAACTGATGAGGTGTAAGCTTTCCTTTTAAGTAAGCGTGGAGTCTAGTGCTGTTGGAATAGACACTGGCTACTTACAACTGGTTGGATTTAAACATTAATAAATTGATCAATATTGTTTCTATTAAATATTTGCAAGGGTGAGTAGCGGCCATCTTAAAACTCACTACCCATGTTTATCAAGCATCGCAAAGTAGGAAAACAGTCCTCAATGGATCAAAAAATCTCACAATGATGCAAAATTAGCCCTAGGAGTAGGAGTGAAAGCATTTTGTCAGTTTTCCTAATTTAGGAAACTACTCGAAACTTTACCAGAACATACAAGAGATTGTGAGCTGTCCTTATTCACTAGGAACTTCCAGAATGTGGCGTTTAGGCAGAGATCAGCACGCACATTCTGGGAAATGCTGAATGTTTTGGAAATAATACCAAAGGTCTACACCAATAAACCTACATAAGTGATAGAAAAATCACTGTGATAAGCGATAAGCTAGTTAAAGACTAAATAACTTCTACTTCCTAGTAACACAATGGAAGAATGCAGAAATCTATTTAAAGTGATTTTCTGGCACAACCTGAAGGCAACATATAAGATGACTATGAAGGAAATGCTTAATTTTTTTTTTTTTAATTTTATTGATTTTATTGTAATCATTCCATACGAATAGACCAAGTTTTACAAAAAGTAGGATTGAAAACAAATCAGCCCCCACCCCTGAGAAAGAGAGCATGGCCAACAGAGTAAAACTTAGAGCTAGTAAAAATAAATAAATTGATGAATTTAATAAGCGGATAAAGATAAATGGAGGAGAAAAAGAAAGGGAAGATAATCTGCTTCTTCAGTGCTTTAAGAGCTTGTTCTAAAATATTATTGATTAGACCCTGCCAGGTTTTGAAAAAGTTCTGCACAGATCCTCTAAGTAAAGGGTGGAGTTGTGGCTCTGAGGCTAAGGATCTGCGCTGGTATCCCGAAGTTTGCCGGTTCAAATCCTTGTGACTGCCAAAAGAGATCCTACTCTGCTGGGCCCTTGAGCAAGGCCCTTAACCTGCAACTGCTCCAGGGGTGCAGTACAATGACTGACCCTGTGCTCTGACCCCAAGGGGTATGCGAAAACTAACAAATTCCTAATACAAGAAATTGTATAAGGTGAAATAAAGTGAGAATTTGATTTTTTCCAATTTCAAATAATATATAACCAGTTACCTACTGACTTAAAAGAGGAGAGTTAGGATTCTTCCAGTTTAGCAAAATAAGTCTGCATGCCAATAATGTAGTATAGGCAATCATAGTTTGTTTGTCCTCCTCCACTTTAAGCCCATCTGGAAGAACCCCAAACACAGCTGTTAATGGATTAGGGGGCATTGTGACACCAAGGCTGTCTGAAAGGCATTTATAAATTTTGGTCCAGAATGATGTTAATTTGGTGCAGGCCCAAAACATGTGACCCAGTGAGGCTGAGACTCGATTGCAGCGTTCGCAGGTTGGTTCTCTTCCTGGAAACATTTTGGACAGTTTTAAGTGAGACAGATGTGCTCGATATATAATTTTGAGTTAAATAATTGTATGCTTTGCGCATATGGAGCTCGAGTGAAGTCTCTGCATTGCTACCTTCCACTCCTTTTCTGATGTGTTGAGTGAGAGATCCTTTTCCCACTGTCCTCTTGGATCTTTGAAAGGGAGGGACTGTGAAATAATTTTATATATTGCAAAAATGTTTTCTGAGTCCTCAAAACTGAGCAATATCTTTTCCAGCATAGAGGAAGGTGAGAGGAAATGCTTAATGTTAAGTTGAAAGAAATAGGTCTATGGCATTTGGGCCATCATGATTCATTAGCTACAACACAGAAGCGGTGGAACAATCTCTGCGATATTTCAAATGTTTGTCTGTTGCCACACACATGTGATTGAGAGACATCTGAAAGGCCTTAAGAATAGCACAATCATGCAGGACCAGGGGCTGGCGAGCTGCACTAACTCTCTTTCTCAATCTTCTGCGCACCATCCATGGGAAATCTTACTAGGTCCCAGCGCCAGTGATGACGTCGTTTCCGGTTCTGGTGCCATGGATGATGTCACTTCCAGTATCAAAGACATCACTTCCAGTTTTCAGTGCCAGAGATGAAGTCACTTTCGGTCCAGAAGACGCCACTTCCGGTTCCGATCCCGAAGATGTCACTTCATGTCCCGGGCTTTAAAGCTGCCATCTTTTCCTATTACATTCAGTTCTGTTTTGGACTCAAACCTGTGAACATCACAATCAATTTCTACCCATTTGCAGCCAAGGCACAATATACAGGTGGATGCCCCAAACCTTTTTATGTCTGTGGTCTGCTTTTGTGACACTGTATAAAAAGACTATATCATAGAAATGCAAAATTCTTTCTTAGATCATTTTGAAATCCTGTGTACACTTGTATATCCTGGTAATGTTGTCTCAGCTCTCTCACCCAGTCTCCATTTTACTACACAGCTCCACATCGATACCATACTCCACCCCACCACAGTGGAAAGACAGCCGACTATGCCAATTATTCTGTTGTGGGTCCAGACACTCATACACCCCACAAGCATTCCCAGTTGACATATTGGCACTGTGGTAGATATCAGCAGAGAGCCACAACCTTCTAGAGTTTAACAGCCCTCAGAATCGCCCATCTTGTCAATGTGAACTTAAAGGACTAACTCTCTTATTTCTAGGTCATAGGTTCTTAATCTATGGGTTGTGACCCATATATTTGTCTGAATTTGGGCGGTGCAGAGGCATGAATCACAAATGTACTCAAAGGGAAAACATCTCAAATGGTTTACATGGTGTCTTGCGATGGGTCACTGTGGGCAGCTTAAGCAAATGTCTTTTTGCACTACGACCTGCAACTGTGATTCTGCAAAGGACACTATCATTGGATGAGGACTGTTGGCAAATTTCCTGAGATGACAATCAACCCCAATTTTGGGTCTGAAAGACTAAAAAAAGGAGCAATTAGGTTGCAAGAAACAAAAAATTAAGGATCACAGTTCTAGGCACAAAGCAAGGCTGTAACTGGAGCGCTTCCTGGTGATATCAGCTGAGGTCTCTCTTTCATCCAGACCTCATTCTAGTACACTGTTCCACTGCAGATAATATATTGAAACAATTATTTAGTTTAATTATTTTACTCATCCTATGGGTGGATGTACTCACAAACCATTCTCCTTTGCATGTTATCTTTGAGAATATTTTAATTTATTAGGCAGAGGTTTAAACTTAAACCTCTTATTATTCTGAGCTTACTGTAAGTTTTACTCATTATTATCTTGTTTGAATAAATTTTTATGGAAATCTCAGCAATTGACCTTTCCTTTGAATGCGTACAAGCACATGCTCTTATTGATCATTTGCCACTTAGGCATGTCTCTCTTTTTCAAAGCACAAATGTCTCTCTTGGACATTCTAGGAACATTTAAACATGTCTTAATTGCAATATGATGTACGAGCAATAATGACACTGGACAATAAACAACAGCCAATGTGTCCAATTCTCAATTAAGCGGGTGTACTGTATTATGAAATACACTCATTAAAAATTTGTAAATCCAACCTTATTAAATCCTCTACAGCATGGAGTATAACTATGCATTTCAATAGCTTAAAAACAACCACCAAACAATAGCACATAGTGTACATTGTCACATGCATGCACATAGGGGACAGTTTAAGGACTCTGGTGACTGTAATTCTCTGCTGCTCCAGGGGTTGCAGCTATATAATAATGCCTTCTCTTTCTCTCCCTCTGCAGACTGAATGATTGATGGCTTTTCCACCATTGATGTCAATTCCAGTTTCCATCCACCTGGATCCTCCTCTTCCTGTCGAACACAGTCTTAACTGGAGGAACAGCCATCTTCATCATTGGTAGTCGTATCCAGGCTCCTGTCTGAAAAATTGCAACATGACACTTTATCTGCATTTTATTTCTCTTTTTTTGAGACTTCAATTGTATGGGGTTTGCCTAGGGCAAAGGTGGCAAACTCCAGTCCTGGAGTGCCACAGTGGCTGCAGGTTTTCAATCTAACCATCTTCTTAATTAGCTTTTGCTGCTAATTAACTTCTTTTGCCTTAATTTTAATTAAGTTGATTCATGCCCCTTAGTTGTTTCTTTTTCTTTAATTAGCTGCCAAACAATAATGAGACACAAAACAAGGTGCCACATGACCAGCTCACCCGTGCCCATCACACAATATCTGAAAATAAAGAAAGGTGAAGGACTCCGTAAGGTTGATCTCTCAGGTCTCCAAAACAATTTGACAATGTTCTTAGAAAAAACAGAAAATCAGCAGTTATAGAAATGTCTGTTGTGTCAGAATGAGAGCAGCAACAAGCTGTAGAATTAAATAACGAGTTTAATTAACAGCAAGAATTGGCTTCGCATTAAGAAACTGGTTGGAGTAAAATTAGTTGAAGTTTGAAGCCCCAATTTAGCTGGTCAACTGTTGACTTGTTTCACATTTGATTTCTGTTTGGCTGTCATTTAATGAAGAAAATAATTAATTCAGAGCACTGAATCCTTAAAAACAGGGCTATTCAAATGAAGGGAAAAAGAAGTCAATTAGCAGTGAAAACTGGTCACTGATTAGGAAAAGGGTTAGAATGAAAACCTGCAGCCACTGCGGCACTCCAGGACTGGAGTTTGCCAGCCCTGGCCTAGGGGTTTATTATTTTTAGACTTCATCATAAATTACACAAGGACATGCTGCACAGCTGTGTTTTTCAGTGTTTCTAAAATTCTTGACATTCTTGACTTAACAACATCTCCTGATTGCAGTTCCTCTCAAAAATGCCACCACTTTGTTCAGTCAATATACCCGACTCTCCCCTTCATTCAAGTGCTCAGGAGTCCTTTGTTCAATTCAAAGACTTGTTTCATTGTGAACGCTTTTCATTCTTTGTATATTTTTCTGATTTTCTGGAAGTGTTTATTTAACAATATTTTACCAAAAATGAATGTGCTTTCCCTGCTGTGAGCATACAACTGGATAACTTAACATGTGGCTTACATGACACAAGTAACGTGAGATTTACTTTTTCATGAATATTTTAATGTTGTTTGCTGTGGTACAGTGTTAGTCTTAATAAACTATCGATATCTCTGTTCTCCAACATATAAGTAACATATAAAAATAAAAAAAAAAAATTGGACAGAGTATTTCTTTATGGCAGTGTTGTGGATGATCATACAAACCTGAATAAAAATATGCTATATGAAAATTATTCTATAAAATATTTTTTCTCATAGTATGGTGTCCTGGATAATGGACTATCTCATGGGAAGACCACAGTCTGTGAGGCTGTAGGACTGTGTCTCTGATGTTGATGTGAGCAACACCAGAGAATCACAAAAATGGTCCTGTCATCTTTTGTATTCACGCTGTGCACCTTCGACTATAAATATAACAGAAGGTCATGACACTTGCAGAAACTCTCATATGACTCTGCCATTATGGGATGTATTGACAAGGTGTATTTTCTTCTGAGTGAACGCTCTATCGTAGATAAGGGATGCTCTTATGATAAAGGTGTATGAGAGTGTGAGATAGAAAAAAACCCAAAACAGTGCAAACGCAACTTAGGAATAGTTCAGGTATTACCGTGTGGTCACATAGGTACAATACATAGAAAACCATACCGTGGTTACTCTCTCAGGTGGGCGTTAGCATATCGTAATCTCTTGGACCAATAACGTGAGTTTTCCGCATTCAACTTATACAACCAACATTAGAAAATACCAGAAATTATACGGTAAAATCAAGCTCCGACTTATACGTGGGTGAACTTAAAACACGAGTATATACGGTATACTCTCTACAATTCTAAAATTCCCTCCCACCCCATTGTGTGATAGTATATACCCATTGTGGGGGACAGCCCGGACACAGACAGGTAGACATCGTTGTTTAAACCCACACACGTTTATTTACAATATTTACAGAAGTGAAGCACACAACCCAGTGCCGCAGCACCAATCACCCTCAGTCCAGGCCCTTACAATCCCTCTCTTTCTCCTCAGGTCCGCCTCCACTCCTCTCCCCCAAGCTCCTTCCTCTTCCACCCGACTCCAGCCATGAAATGGAGGGAAGCGGCCCCTTTTATGCTCAGCCAGACGTGCTCCAGGTGCCTCTCGATAACCTTCCGTCGGCCCTCCCAGGTGTTCACACTATCTATCTATTATATAGTGCCTTTCATATCTATCTATCTATCTATTATATAGTGCCTTATCTATCTATCTATCTATCTATCTATGTTCTTTTTTGAAGCAGTCACCTTGCTAATTATCTTAGCACAGTGAAACCTCGCCATACAAAGAGTGGAAGGCAGAGGCAGTGGCTGCACACCTTGCTCTGTCTTTGTTTTCTCATGCCACTACTTTTTTATTATTTTGTCTTGACCTCCTAAATGCACTACAGTGCAATGCCACTTTTCAATAGCTCACATTATTAATACATACAGTATTTCAGTGTGGCTGCTGTGATGTGAAAAATAGACCCAGAGAATCTATTGACCAAAAATTATGAACCTTGGCGAAAACTAACAGACTAGTCCTTATTCATGATTTGCAAAATGAATCTTTTTTTTTTTTTTTTTGCTGAACATACAAAATCTCTCAGATATTTGCAAAGAACTCCAGAGCACCTAATTGGTTTACTATGAGCTGTGAAAAATGCTGCTGTAACGCAGATCAAATGACTGCTAACACAGACAAAATACATGAAGAACATCTTCAACACAAGCCAGTTTATCAGTGCATTGTGCTGTGCAAATTAATAAGAGACGATTGTGAAAACCATATCTGTAAAAATTAACAAGAAAAAAATATATTAGAGGGAATTTGAGCAAGAAATATGAATGTGCCAGATGAGTGAAATACTGATATACACATCTTTAACATTTTAATTTGACGGCATAACAAATCCTTTCATCTTCCATACATTATATTAAAAAATACAGTTTAAGTGTTAAATATTAATGAAGTAGGGTGGCATGGTGGCACAGTGGGTAGCACTGCCGCCTCGCATTTAGGAGACCTGGGTTCGCTTCCTCCCTACATGGAGTTTGCATGTTCTCCCCGTGTCTGCGTGGGTTTTCTCCGGGTGCTCCAGTTTCCTCCCACAGTCCAAAGACATGCAGGTTAGGTGCATTGGCAATCCTAAATTGTCCCTAGTGTGTGTGTTTGTGTGTGTGCCCTGCGGTGGGCTGGCGCCCTGCCCGGGGTTTATTTCCTGCCTTGCACCCTGTGTTGGCTGGGATTGGCTCCAGCAGACCCCGAAGTTAGGATATAGCAGGTTGGATAATGGATGGATGGATATTAATGAAGTTATTAATCATTAACATTGTTTATGAATATTAAACATTGGTTGTAATGTTCAGTTTAACTAATTATCTCAACAATTATTGATCTTTTACTTGCTTGTATAGAAGTCTGTTTCAAATAGCCTGAGATTGGGAAAGGCACAGTAGGTGGTAGCCTCCAAGTGGGGATGTTTCTGGTGGGCTTGTAAAAAGGGCAAAATGAATGCAGAGAAATACTGACATGCAAACCCTAAGCAGTTTACTAGACTCATTCAGATCAGGCCAACACACCACAGACCATTCGCATTCCAGGAAAAGAGCACATAAGAAAAAGGCCAGAGGTGAACTTCAAGCTCAAGAAGAGACACCATCTTATTCTCTTTTGGGTAAACATCCATCCATCCATTTTCCAACCCGCTGAATCTGAACACAGGGTCACGGGGGTCTGCTGGAGCCAATCCCAGCCAACACAGGGCACAAGGCAGGAACCAATCCTGGGCAGGGTGCCAACCCACCGCAGGACACACACAAACACACCCACACACCAAGCACACACTAGGGCCAATTTAGAATCGCCAATCCACCTAACCTGCATGTCTTTGGACTGTGGGAGGAAACCAGAGCGCCCGGAGGAAACCCACGCAGACACGGGGAGAACATGCAACCTCTACGCAGGGAGGACCCAGGAAGCGAACCTGGGCCACCTAACTGCAAGGCAGCAGTGCTACCACGGCGCCACCGAAAAAATCAACAATTTAGGAAATGTCTGGTATTGCACAAAGAGATCAGCAACAAGCCATGGAATTAAAGAACGAGTTTAATTAACAATGAGAATCAGCTCCTAATTAAGCAACTGGGTGAAGTGAAATTGGTTGGGGTTTGAGGCTCTGATTTAGTTGATCTTCTGTTGGCTCACACATTTCACATTTCATTTCTGTTTAAGAAAAGAAATGAAGCAACAAACAGGAATGATTGAGGGGAAAAAATCTTAAATAAACAAGTCAATTAAATGAATTCAAAAGAAGTTAATTAGCAGTAAAAAACAGGTCACTAATTAAGACAAGGGTTAGAATGAAAACCTGCAACCACTGCGACCCTCCAGGACTGGAGTTTGAGATCCCTCCTCTAATTGCTCTATTCTGCATATGCATTCATTGTTTAATTTATATAATCTATAAATGTTTTTTGCGCATTATCTATATATATAATTCATTAAGCAGCCGACCATGGCACGCAAGACAGAGACCATGGGATACGCACGACAGAGCCATGCCCGCCAACTCACAGAGCCCCGCCCACCAACTCATAGAGCCCCATCCACCAACTCTAAGACTATGGGATACGCATGACAGAGCCCCGCCCACCAAGTCTAACCCTCCTCCCGCGTCCGCCCTTGCTCTCGAGGCATGTGCACTGCCTGCTCATGTGCCCACACGCAACACCTCACCAAACACAGCCTCAGTCGCTTTCATCTCTGCTACAGTTCACATGCACCTCTGAGCCACGTTGACTTTTCATTATTCTTTTCGGTTCCGGCTGCTTTTCTATTTACTAAGTTGACCGCAAGACAGTGACCATGGGATAGGGATACACACGACAGAGCCCCGCCCGCCAACTCTAACCCTCCTCCCGTGTCATAGGATAAGCACGACAGAGCCCTGCCCGCCAACTCCAACCCTCCTCCCGCGTCCACCCTCGCTCTTGAGGCATGCACACTGCCTGCTCATGTGTCCGCATGCAACACCTCACCAAATACTGCCTCAGTCGCTTTCGTCTTTGCTACAGTCCACATGCACCTCTGAGCCATGTTGCCTTTTCATTGTTCTTTTCGGTTCTGGCTGCTTTTCTATATATAATCGACCAAGTGGCCGACCATGGGATACGAACGACAGAGCCCCGCTCGCCAACTCTAACCCTCCTCCCGCATCATGGGGAACGCACGACAGGGCCCCGCCTGCTAACTCTAACCCTCCTCCTGCATCCACCCTCGCTCTCGAGGCATGCATGCTGCTTGCTCATGTACCCGCCCCCAACACCTCACCAAACACATCCTCACTCGCTTTGGTCTGTGCTACAGTCCACATGCAGCTGTGAGCCATGTTGATTGTTCATTTGCCTACCATGGCCACCTCTTCAAATGTATTTCATGGAAACAAAATTTCTTTCAATGTTATACAAATTCCTGCATCAGGTAACTGTTTGTTTCTATCAGTTGGTTTTTTCTGGAAAAATGTCATCGACGAAACTGTTGCTCTTGAACTTTGCAACATGGGTGTAACCTTTGTTTACCAACATTGGGATAACTTCGGCGACGTGCTGTCCATTGTTCTTAGTCACGGAATGTACTGGAGTGTAAAACTATCGCAGTTGCTACCTCACAAACTGTCCTTATTCCCCGGATTTCCCTGACCCCATCAGATTCAAATTTGCCTTTTACTTTTACACGCAGACAATTTCCTGTTGGCCTTTTCAATGACAATAAGGCACAGGGCCAAACTTTCAAAAAGATATGCCTGTATCTGCCAAAACCAGTTTTTAGTCTGGATGTTGCTCACTCCAGTGTTCCATCTTTTCATTCACTGACAGTCGTATCCTCAAACCCACTCCATTTGGACAACTGTGTCTTTCAGGAAGTGTTCACCCATCAATAAATAATTATGCAGCGTATACTATGCCGCTGGTTGGCTAGTATTATAAATTATATTATAAATGGTTTATATTGAATCTTTAACAAATGCAAAGAGGCTATTCAGTCCATCAAGCTCATCTAGGTTTTTAATAGCCAAGGTGTCCCAGCATCTCATCCAGATCCTTCTTAAAGGTTGTCTAGGTTTCTGTTTCAACTCCATGATTAGGTAGTTTGTTCCAGATTCCTACAACGCTTTGTGTAACGAAGTGCTTACTGGTTTCAGTCTTAAATGCACTTCTCGTTACTTTCTACTGGTGTCCTCAAGTGCGTGAAAGAATTTTTGTACATATATATCTCTGAGTGACAGATTTAGTTGAGGTATATATATCTTATATATATCCTATATATATCTGCGTGGAAATGTGTGTGTCTGTCTGTCCAGCCCGGAAGTGAGAGGTGGAGTCAGGGTAAGGGCTCCTCCTCCGAGGATACACAAGCGAGGCGAGCACGTTGGCAAAGCAAAACCTCAGAAGAAGAAGTCACTTGCTTAGCCGCTAATACAGAAGTGAGGCGAGCACATTAGCGAAACAGTATCCCTTTTACTTTTCCTCCCGTGGCTAATACACAAGCGAGGCAAGCACATCTGCAAAATGGTATCTCTTTTACTTTTCCTCCCACCACTAATACAGAAGCGAGTCAAGAACATCGGCAGAACAAAACCTCTGAAGAAAGACAAAGTCGTTTAGCCGCTAATGCACAAGCGATGCGAGCATGACATCTCTACATTTCAATTTTTTTTTCTGACAATTTCAATAGTTTAGCACGGGCTTACACAGCTAGTATATATCTAAATACAGGACACCTCCATGCTGGGAGAACCGGGGAAGCAAGCGTGGCCAGAGCATTACCTCCCCCAGAACCTTAGATGGCAGCCCCCCTGGGCTGCAGCAGTGTCTTGGACTCCCACAGGGCTTCATGGGAGCTGGAGTTTGTTACAGTCCTTTTGGGATTTGCAGGCACCGCCAGGAAGTGCTACAATTAACTGCTGAGACCTGAAGAGCAGCTCTTCCGCCACAGCCGATGTGGTAGCAGACTTCTTAGGCATAAAACCAGACTGCTCCAGTAACTGATAGGTGAGCAAGTCATTGAGGACGACCCTAACGAGGATATTACCTGGCACTGAGAGCAGTTTTATCCCCCTGTAGTTGATGCAATCCAAGCAAATCACCTTCCCTTTCCAGGTAGGAATGATAAGTCCCATTTTCCAGTGAGCTGGGATGATGACCATTTCCCAAATGGAAGCAAAGTTTGCTTGCAATGCCAGGAGGACAGCCTTACCACCAGCTTGGAGACGTTCCCTGGATACCACAGATCCCTGCAGCCATCACTACCCTCAGCTGGTTCACTAACTGTGCAATCTCAGTGAGCTTGGAGGATCAGCCTCAATACAGGTGAAGGAATGGTCCTTAAGGATGACGCTGCATTTGTGACCCACTAGTCTGTCTACTTTGAGCAGCTATTTAAAGTTGATCCTTTGGCTAGGACGTTGGACATTACTGGGTCCACGGTTCTTGGTATCAATGTGCTGTATGTTAAATAAATCTCCTGCATAAGAGACAGTGTTAAGTACCTAAATCTAAGACATGGTGCTACTTTTGCCCCCTCCTGACTAGAATAAAATGTTTGGAGTTTGACCACCTACCTATTACAATAGACAAAATGAAATTTGTTTTGGCAAAACACGTCCATTTAAAGGTGAAAGACTGAAGTACATTACAAATATATTTTTTCAAGAATAGCAACAATTGATTGCCTGGTCTGTACACAATGCTCTGTACCTGTCACTACCGCCATGCAGGGCATCTTTCTCACAACCAATTATTAACTAAAGTGAAAGGTGACAGCAATTATGATTAAGTCCTATTATGCAGCATAGCTGCTCTAACTGTTAAGTCACACATTTGGGTCACACTGCAAGCTACAATATTGAAATTTATGGTTTGTGGTCATAATACATAAAAAGAGGTTTTAAATTGAGACGATTCACTACAGAAATCACTGATTTGCCTGCTACTCTTCTAAATTACTGCTTCTATTTTGAAGCTTTCACTTGTTGACATTTTTCAAACTGGCCGGCACTGCTGTTGCCACAGACAACTATAAACCTGTGATGGGTTGACTGCCTAATTATTTATAACTACCAGTAAATTGACGGAGCGTCAGATGCCCTCGCCGCTGATAAACCATTCAAATTACAATATTTGCAGTTTTATTCCATTTCTCATAATTATTTATTGCTGTCTTTTCTATCAATGATTTATTTGTACTCCAGGATTTTAGTCGAACTGTAATATCATATAAATCTCTTTCTATTCTCAAGCCAATCCCATGCCATATTTACTAATATAAACTCTTTCTATTTATAAATTTTATGTTTTAGTGGAAATGTAATAAATTATAAATCTCTTCCCATTCTCAGATCAATCCCATTCAATATTTATTAATATATATTCTTTTCAGTCATTAATTATACTTTTTAACAATCAAATGTAAAATAAATAGCAAACAAAAACAAGCTGTCTCTAGAATCCTGGTGCTTCCTGTCTTGCTATATGGTTGCGAGACATGGATGCTACCCAGTGACCTGAGACGAAGACAGGACTCCTTTGGTACTGTATCTCTTCAGAGAATCCTTGGGTACTGCTTGTTTGACTTTGTGTGGAATGATCGGTTGTTCGTGGAGTTCCAAATGAGGACCTGCATTGTGCGGGAGCATCAGTTACAGCATTACAGCCTTGTGGCGCTGTTCCCCGAGGGTGATCCAGCTTGCAGGATCCTTATTGCTGAGTACCTAAGTGGCTGGATCAGGCCAAGGGGACACCCACATAACACCTGGCTGTGGCAGATAGATGGTCATTTTTGGAGGGTGGGACTTGACCACATTTCTCCCTTGGGGGTTGCCAACCGGGATCTCAAGCTTTTTTTTTATGTGGTGGATGTGGCAACATGCTGCACCAATGCCTGCTCCCCAACCTGACCTGACCTATAAAAACCCAAATGTCCCCCTGGGGACAAATAAAGGTCTATCTATCTATCTATCTATCTATCTATCTATCTATCTATCTATCTATCTATCTATCTATCTATTAAACCAAACATTCAAGATTTTCAAAACTATAAACATTCTGTTAAAACAACTAACCCTGTTTTATGAATGTCCTGTATATTTTCCAGTGAAGGATCTTGTGAATTTTTCTTACAAAAATGAGTACAAAGTAGTAAAAAATCCTGGATTGAATTATGCCCCACACGCTTCACATAGACACTGATGTGGGGTCAATATACACTGGATTGAGAAAGTATTTGGACCTCTTCAACTGTAGCAGGTTAGCACAGTAGTAGCGCATCATGCATGGAGTTTGCATGTCCTCTCCTTGTTTGTGTGGGTTTCCTTTGCCTGCTCTGGTTTCCTCCCACTGTAAGACATGCAGGTTTTGTGAACTAACAATACTAAATTGGCCTTAGTGTGTGTAAGGTGTGTGTGTGTGCATGTGTTTGCTCTGCAATGGACTGGCACCCTGTCCAGGGATTGTTTCTGTCTTGCGCCCTGTGCCTGCTGGGATTGGCTCCATCCCCACCCCACTTGTCTGGATTAAACATCTTAGAAATTACAGCTTTTGCACATTTTAGTGTATTGTAAATTTCATTTTAAATGGATAAATTTGCCAAAGTACACCCCATATATATATATATATATATATATATAGTGAAGGACAGCCGGGTCCCATGCCCGGCAGGGACGCCCCTGCTGCTTATGTTCCGGGGGAGCCTCCATGGGCAGTCCAATACCTCCCCCGGGACGCTTGGTGGCAGCCTCCCTGACCGACGGTGATTCCCCAACCGCCCGCAGGGCTCCATGGGAGATGGAGTCCTCCACAGCTTGGTTGGGGCCCGGGCTGGCCGCCAGGGGGGGCTGTTTACTGTTTGGACGAGTCTTCAGCCCCACCCGGAAGTGCAATTAGGACCAGGTGGTTAATCACCTGGAATGCTTCCGGGTGGGCTATAAAAGAGCCCAGCCACCACCACTCGAAGAGCCAGAGTTGGGAGGAAGGAGACGAAGCTTGTCTGGGAGGAGTGGTGGAGCGAGGTGGAGAATTGTTTGTGTTTTGTGCTTTGTGCTTTTGGGACTGTGTTTGGGCTGTGTGGCACGGGGAAGACGTGCTCCACAGCTGAAGAAAAATAAAAGTCTTTTGTACTTTTTATACGTGCCTC
>JANRMT010062841.1:24749692-24782550 GCA_026402145.1 Polypterus bichir lapradei | reverse complement strand
TATATATATATGTGGATGTATGTATATATGTATATATATGTGGATGTATGTGTGTGTGTATATATGTGTATAAATATATATGTATATGTATATATATATATGTCTATATATATTTATGTATGTATATATATGTATATGTAAATGTGTATATATGTATGTATATGTATATGTACATGTATATATATGTATATATGTATATTTATATATCTATGTATATATGTATATGAATATATATGTGTGTATATGTATATATATGTGTGTGTGTGTATATATATATATATATATATATATATATATGCCAGCGACACTCATCACAATGACAAAACAATTACATTGTCAATCATGTTATGTTATTATTAAAATGTTTCCTTTTCTTTTTCATTACTTCTTTAACACACTACTTCTCCGCTACGAAGCGCGGGTATTTTGCTAGTATATATATATATTTAATTATGCTTAATATACTTAATCAATCCATGCTGAAACAACACGATTTTTTCATGTTCTGTTAACCCAGTTATATTATATTAAACCATCATGGCTCATGAAAAAAAAAACATTATGTTTCAAGATCTTTTTTGTAATTTTTTTTTTTTAAATGCACATCACTAAATTATTAACTATAATTTATTTAGGGTGTATTATATTTGATTTATTATCATTTATTTTATAAATTGTCTTCTGAATTGTAATAAATATAAGAACTGTATATACTTGCTTATAAGTCGTTGCTTGAAACACAAAAAATTGATCATAAAACCAGACCCCAACTTAAACGCCCGTTCAAAAATGTGACACTTAAATTTTTTTTCTTACATCTTCTTGCCTCCTCCAGTCTCACATCAGTTTATCAGACACATCGAATTTTGTTGCAGCAGCACAGTTACCAATTTCATTCGCCTCTTGTTATATTACATTTTTCTTTATGTCACTATATCTGGACAATACTGATATGAGTTTTATTCACATGTGCATGTTAAATTTGGCACACAGGGGCTCAGCAGTTAGAATTGCTAGCCAAGCATTGGATTAGATAGCCAAAGACAACTGGAGGCTTGTATAGTCAGCTTAAACACAGGATAGTGTATTTCTGTCCTCTGTCAGCACAAAATCTTCTTTCCTTATTGGGAGAATGAGAAACGGCATGTAAGCACTATGATATTTCTGTATTTTGTGGAGGAGGAATTCAGCCCTTGTTTGGAGACAGAAAGGACCAGCAAGTTGAAGAAGAACAGCATAAAAGACTTGGACAGCAGCCAGACCCTCGGAGGCTGTGTCGACAAAGTTCGAAAAACCTCCCAGCGTGGGGACGAGAAAATGGCGGGCTATGTTGATCCAGATTTCCCACCTGGATAAAGTCTGTCCATATGCCTCCCCATCTGTAACCGCGTTAACCGTCAGTAAATATAAGCTAAAAGATATTTTTTCTCATGTGATTCTTGTACCGCCGTAATCACGATGGGAGGGATATCGCCTTTTCTGGTATATTACGATATTATTTAATTATTTAATATGCCACAATTTCAAAAGAACACATTTCCAAGAGAGCTAATGCCTCTTCAGGAAACACCTCTTCAACAACTTTTACTTTAAAACCAGCTTCATATTTTCTTCTGATTGAATGCTCCATTGTAGATAAGGGATGCTCTTACAATAAAGGTGTATGAGGATGTGAGATACAAAAAAACACAAAACAGTGCAAATGTCACTTCAGAATAGTTTGGTATTACCGTGTGGTCACATAGGCACAATACATAGAAAAAAAAGGCTGTGTGCTCCATGGTTACACTCTCAGGTGGGCATTAGCATATCATAATCTCTTGGACCAATAGCGTGAGTTTTCTGCATTCGACTTATACGACCGACATTATAAAATACCGGAAATTATACGGTAAAATCAAGCCCTGACTTATCCGCGGGAGAACTTAAACGCAAGTATATATGGTAGGTTTGCTTATAACAATAATTCTGTTGTACAAGAAGAAAAGAAAAATATGTTTTCCTGATGAAGGGTGGGCAACAAATTTGCCAGTGTATCAAAAAAATAAAAAATCATCTTCCACTACAATACAAAACACACATCTTTCAGTAAAAATCAATTTAGCAACTTTCTTTCCATCTATACAAAGGTGTGGGGATCCCATGGACCACAATGAAACAAAATGGGCAGATCTCTCAGCCAGTATAGGGTAGTTATATACATAAAATTTCATTATTTTAAGTTAAATCAACTTAATTTAACTGTGTATAGTGAAAATGGGAATATAATGTTTTGAGTATTAAAAAGATGTTAATTTTGAGTAACAATATAAGATAGGTGAGTAAAGATAACAGTCTCTGATGCTGATTACGGTTCTATTTAAAATCAAGCAAAAAGACACTTTTTCTTGGCTAACCGAACAGACTGCTATATGCAAACTTTTGAGGCAGGTTGTAAAGAAGAAGTGGCCTGAGTTGCCTTGAAAGCTTGCATATTGCAATCTGTTCAGTTAACCAATAAAAGGCGTCATTTTGCTTGACTTCTCATTGCATCCATAATGAATAACACAGTACAACACCCTACTGCTTCTGTTTAAAGAAAATAATTTAAGGATTTTTTCAGCATAATTGAATTGTGTTAATGTGACATCCAAGATAATTATATCAACATAGCTTGAAAAAGCTACGCTATATCAAAAATGTTATTATTTTAAGATAATTTAACTTAAATTAGATAAATAAAGTGAACAAACTGTTAGCTCTTTTCTTTTTAGTGCTGAAATTAAAATGTAAATTGATACTAATTTTGTTAGTATTTTTTATTTTATTTTAACTTTATGATACTGGCTGTTATTAATTTGCTTTTGCTTTCCTCAGGTTAATTTATTTCATTTTTATTTTAGTTAAACAATTATTTTTTCCATTGTTTCAATTTTCTTTAACAATCATAACCCTGCAGATCAGTCCCATACACTGCAACACTGGGTGAGTTAAGATAAGCCACTCAGACTAACTTACATGTCTGCCATTTGAGAAGTAGGTCAATGCAGCCAAGTCACAAACAAGCAAGTGTCTCATAGAAGGGCTCATAACTGAACTCCTTTCTCTTGGGGAGCAAAGAGGCAGCAAGGCTAGCCAATGTTTCACATAAAAATCGGATGTGTCTAGCACATGGTTTTATCTACACAAAGGTGCAACTGGCAGTAAAATATTGCAGGTTACTGTTTTATTAGGTGGAATGAAGTGGAAGAATTACATCTAACTTAAAGAAATGTAGCCTCTTCTCAAATGGTTCTGTGATTAGAACATAAGTTGTCTGTGACAATACTGGTAATACTACTAGGATTACTACTACTAACTACTAGTACCTCTACTACTAAATTTTCATAAAAAATAAAAAATTGGAGCTAAATCTACAGTAAACAATTTCAGAATAAAATTTCTTTTATTCTATAATTGGACTCAATGATTTGCGTTTTAGTCATCAGGTCCACAGGTCAACATGCTCACACACAGAGACAAATTGCACTGAAAGTGGTTCATTCAAGTCCATAGTGCCTTGAATATATATATTCTCATCAACAGAAGTCAAACAAATTTGGGGATCCACCCTGTATACTTGACAACTCAGAGAAAAGAGAATCTCAAACAGAGTAATCATAAAGGACTGTGTTCAAAATGGGACAGTTGGGGATCTGAAGAGGTTGGGTTTTTATAGAGGAAGGGGAGGAAGAGGCGTGTCTATTGCGTTGCCGGAAGAGATGTCAGAGCCTGCTTGTAGTTGTAGTCTGGAACTGGAGTCTGTGGAGGAACTGGATGTAGAATTAGAGGAGCTTCCCTTCAGGAGATCTGCTGGTGAAGGAGAAAAACCATTACTGCACCCATACTAGCTCTGTAAGCCCGTGCTGTAAAAAGCCCGGGCTCCTAGAAACTATTGAAATCGTCACAAAATAATTGAAATGCAGAGTTGGCAGTTTTGTTTTGCGGATGTGCTCGCCTCGCTTGTGTATTAGTGGCTAAATGAGTTTGTCTTTCCTCTGCGGTTTCACGTTGGCAGTGGAGTCGCTTTCTTTCAGCTTCATGCCATAGCCTCACACTTCTTTCTTCATCCGAGTCATTAACTTCGGACCACCTTGTGACTCTTTGAGCTTCATGCTGTAGCCTCGCACTTCCGGGCCACCTTGCACTTCCAGGCTGAAGTAGACATTTATATATAAGATATAAGGAGGAGATAAGACAACTTCAAAGTGTTGGGACACCCTGGTATTCCCATATAACTAGAACAGTTGGGAGTATGAAATGCATGCAACCAGTTGCAGATGCGTCTTTGCAGACGAGAGCTCAAAATAGAATTGATTTTAAAATGGCTGAAATTCCAGTCATATGGGTAACATACATATGTATATATATTGGGTGGAAATTTATGTGACAGGTGTCTGGTCACACTTACAGGTAATCTAACTTAGACACCATCCAAATATCCGACTACGCCACCCAGTTTTATCAAGAGACTGGGAACTCCTGAAATTTACTAATAATAGCACACAGGTTTCTTTAAATTGGGCGGTGAGTAAACACACAATGAAAGACACAACAGTAATTTCAGGGAAAGCAACAGTAACTTCTATTACCCAAAACAATAATAAGTACATGGAAAAGATAAATGAACATAAACAAAATCTAACACTATCAAGAGCAAATTTCCTTTTTTTCGAAAAAGGAAAACACACAGTCCACACTCTAAAGTCCGTCAAAAACAGAATTGGAGGATACAACCTTTAGTGGTGCAGAGTCCAGTTTACGCACTGTGTCATCCCAACACTTAATCATTCAACTCTCCACGGATGCACTCTGTTCACCAGACACTCGTTTCCCAACAGAAGTTGTGTCAAATTGTTGAATCCCTGTCGGCGTCTCTTCGTCGTTCCCTTTTTTTTCCACTCTGGGCTCCTTGTGTTGCTGTTACCTAGGCACGCCTTATTTCTCATCTGCCAGCTTTGCTTGGTCCTTTCATGCGGCTTCCCTCTCTCGCTGGACTCACAACCGGCGTCTTCTTGTAGAGCTGTCTCTTCCTCCCTGGAAGTATTGCCGTCCTTGTGCCTCACGTCATGCCAGCCACGTACCCTTGTCAGCCTGCGAGCCCCTGTGCTCTGTCCGAGTGTCTTGGCTGTGTTCTCAGTGGACTTTTCCCCCTGCCTTCTTCTGTCCAGGAGTTTAGATCTCCTTCAGTTCCCGCCATTATCAGTTGTACATTTCCTGGGTTTAACAATTAATGAAAACACAAGATAACAAAATGTATTGTTACCAATCATGAATAACTACAGATATGCTGATTAGAAACCAATAGCATCAGACATGTAATATCCAAGTCAGGTAAATGCACCCATCCTCCAAGGGAGGAGCAGGTCTATTATCACAACTTTGCATTGCTTGTATACTCAACCAGCTAGACTTCAAAGCGGTGACTCTTTTGCCAGACAGCAATACCTACATCCTGCAGACAATCCTGACACAATCAGTAACTGGATTATCCAGGAAATCGAAAAACAAGGTCCCCTTCTGACAGAAAGGTAGCACAGAGTTAGTGCTTCCGCTTTGTCAGCATCCTGGGTTAATACAGTATCACAAGTCTATTATCCATGTAGTACTTAAAGATTTTCCTTGTGCCAGGATTTCGGTCCAAGCACTCTGGTTATTCTCCCATATCTCCAAATAGTGTAATAATGCAAACAGAATGCGGCATTTATGTCTCTTACAATAACCTTTCTGCCGTGTTTATTACAGTGCAGTGCTTATTTGAATATTTTTCTTTCTCATCTTTTGCTTATAGAACCTTCGTAAAAATGACCAATTTGTGGGACGTTAATGCTTCAAGCAGTTAATAATCCATTACATAACAGACTACAAAATAAAACACATATTCATAAAATAACAGCTATTAACGTATACATTTCACTTTTTTTTTTTTTTTTTGACATGTGTAGGTTAGGTTATCTCCTTCTGAAGTGACCAGGGTGGGTATACACTTTTAACGGACTAGTATCCCCTCCAGGGGTCTCAATTATAAAACTTTAAAAAAACTGCGAATATTCAAGTGAGAAAATATGTTCACACACAAACATACACATATATATATATACAGTATATTGTGGTGGGCAGACCCCCGTGACCCTGTGTTCGGATTCAGCGGGTTGGAAAATGGATAGATAGATGGATGGATATTGTGGTGGATGGGCAGGGCCCTCACCTTGCCAATGCAGTGGAAGGACCAGGGGAGAGAATAGGCACAGGACACTACCTCCCCTGGAGTGCTAGATGGAAACCCTCCTGGGTTGCTGCAGCACCACAGATTTCCACAGGGCTTCATGGGAGACAGAGTGCGGGACAGCCCTGTTGGATTCCATGGGTGCCGCCAGGGGATTCTGCATAGGGCTGCAGAGCCCTACTACAGTGGGATTTGCCTCACCTGGAAGTGCTTCTGGACCATGCTAACGGGCCACCAGAAGTGCTCCTGGGTGCAGAATAAAAGGATCCACCTGCCACTGCACCAGGGCCCAGAGTTGGGAGGAAGAAGGACAAAGCTTGCTGGAGGAGGAGTGGAGGCAGAAGGAGAGAAAGAGCCTAAGAAGAGAAAGTGCTGTATGGTATTATTGTGCTTTATACTGTGTGCTGGCTGGTGGGAAACTATTGGGAAATGTTTTTCATGGCTGAATAAAAGCCTGTGTTGTGCTGGAACTTTTGCCTGCATGTGTCTGTGTCGGGTTTGGAGAGCTGATGTGCCCCCATATATATATATATATAGCGTCTTTTGGCAGAAAGTGACCCAGGGGACCTTCCGGAAATTGTCCTGCTGACTGTGAGGGAAACAGTAAGAGTGGGTACTGAAAGTGCTTCCCCTACTCTAATGCCGTAGGGCCTACCTGATTGAAGTCAGGAAGTATATGTACTGAAAGTAAATATATACAGTATTTACAATGCACAGTGCATATAGAAGTATTCACCCCCTTAAAGATTTTCACATTTTATTGCTGTACGACATAAAACACAGTGGAGTTAATTTGGTGTTTTAGATACTTTAAAATCTGAATGAAAACTAATCTCTGCAAAGTGTTCTTTAAATAATTACAAATATAAAACCTAAGATATCTGATTGCATAAGAATTCACACTCTTCTTAAATATCCATCCATCCATTATCCAACCCACTACATCCTAACTACAGGGTCATGGGGGTCTGCTGGAGCCAATCCCAGCCAACACAGGGCGCAAGGCAGGAAACAAACCCCGGGCAGGGTGCCAGCCCACCGCAGGGCGCACACACACACACGCCATGCACACACTAGGGACAATTTAGAATTGCCAATGCACCTAACCTGCGTGTCTTTGGACTGTGGAAGGAAACCAGAGTACCTGAAGGAAACCCACGCAGACACGGGGAGAACATGCAAACTCCACGCAGGGAGGACCCGAGAAGTGAACCCAGGTCTCCTAACTGCGAGGCAGCAGCACTACCCACTGCACCACTGTGCCGCCCTCTTCTTTAATATGATATGCTTAAATCATCACTGCTGCAGCAAGTTGGCTTTAGAAGTCCCAGAATTCAGTTCATCTGTCTGTTAATTGTAGTTTAAATGCCCCTGTATGTAGAGGAGCCATCTAGTGGTGAGTCAGTGTCTTTGCCTACCCCAACAAAATTAATAGGAAATGAACACTTCAAGCAAGTCAGTGAAAAGGTAGTTGAAAAATACACATCAGGTGATGAAGACAAGAACATATCCAAATCACTGAAATCCCTAGGAGTCCAATTATATCAGTCATTAACCCTTAAACCGCCACATACTTGAGGGGTTAATGCAACCCCAGACACCAAATATTTTTTTGCTGCACTTTTTAAGGAAACGTCACAATGCACCAAGAAGAATGGAAATTTTAATGGAACACATTTTTTTCATGCAAAGAGCATCACAATTACTGGAACACTGATCATTTTACACACTGCCAATGAACTGTAAAAACTATTAAAAACTACTGCAACAATCTATTATTATATGTACACGGTGCAACTGACGTCATTGATGAAATTCAGTAAATCACCGAGCCAACTGTGCTTGAACTGGCTGCACACAGAGGCCAACGTTGATGCTTGCAGGCTAATCTAGTACAGTGGCTGAATTCCAGGGACAGTGATGCTGATCCACTAGGAGGCAACAGTGGTCATGAGCTGGCTGCTCAATGAATGTACGCCACTGACTGATCAGCTCCAGCATGCTGATAAATTACACGGAGAACCGACTATATCCAGTTGTGGCGTTCAACAAATGTATGTCACCAAATATAACCGGCTCCAGCATGCTGGCAAATTACATTGGGAATTGACTATAGCCAGTTGTGGCGTTCAACAAATGTATGTCACCAAATATAACCGGCTCCAGCATGCTGGCAAATTGCAATGGGAACCGATTATAGCCGGTTGTGGTGGTTTAAGGGTTAAAATATGGAAAGAGTATGACACAGCTGTAAATCTGCTAAGCCAGCTCGCCCACAAAAACTAAGGGATTATGCAAGAAGACAACTAGTTTGGGAGGTCATCAAGAGGCCCATGATACACTGGATGAGATTGGAGAGACTGTGCAGAAAACAGCTGTTACCCGAGTGCTTTACTAGGCTCAACTTTATGGGAGTGTGGCAAAAAGACAGCCACTAGTAAAAAATATGCATATGATACCCCTTGGAGTCCAGTTAAATGAATCACTAAGGCATGGAACTGCTGTAAATCTGCTAGATCAGATCATCTACAAAAACTGAGAAATAAGACAAGAAGAAGATCAATGAGGGAGGCAACAAAGAGACCTGTGAGAACTCTGAAGGGAATAATACAATACAATACAATACAATACAATACAATACAATTTATTTTTGTATAGCCCAGAATCACACAGGAAGTGCCGCAATGGGCTTTAACAGGCCCTGCCTCTTGACAGCCCCCCAGCCTTGACTCTCTGAGAAGACAAGGAAAAACTCCCAAAAAAAACCTTGTAGGGAAAAATGGAAGAAACCTCGGGAAAGGCAGTTCAAAGAGAGACCCCTTTCCAGGTAGGTTGGGCGTGCAGTGGGTGTCAAAAGAAGGGGTTCAATACAAGTATACAGAACAGAACAAATCCTTAATACAGCATAATAATAAAAATTTTAGAAGTACAGAGCAGAATTTAACAGTAGATGATATCACATAATAAGATTTGGATATTTTTAGAGTCCTGGAGACCTCATCCATCAAGCTGCCTCCACCATTTGGTCATTCCACAGCTAAAACAGTGCTGGGCCAACCAATCCAATGAAAGGACCCCTCTTTCCCATAATTCCTGTGATCCTCCATCAGGGATGATTTTACCATAGGCAGGCAAACAACTTGGCAGGTGGGCCGTGGCACCAATTGCCACATTTGAGTACCGAGAACAGAAACAGAATAGGTGAGGGTTAGTAACAACTTATAACTATCATGTTACTTATGTTTTAGTGCTAATGACTAACAACAGAGATGCAGTATGTACAGGTAATCAGCAGCTCTAGTCAGGATATGCTAAACTGAAGTAGTGAGTGTTCAGCCGGGATTTAAAGGCTGAGACCGAAGGGGCATCTCTTATAGAAGTAGGAAGACCATTCCACAGTTTAGGGGCCATGTAACTAAAAGCTCGACCTCCCACTGTTATTTTATTAATCCTTGGAATCGTAAGCAGACCGGCATCTTGAGATCTTAATGTGCGCTCAGGTTTGTAAGTCATGATAAGTTCAGACAAGTAAGCTGGACCTTGGCCATTTAATGCTTTATATGTTAAAAGGAGGATTTTGAAATCTGCCCTAAACTTAACCGGGAGCCAGTGTAAGGATTTAAGAACTGGAGTTATGTGTTCATATTTTCTTGTTCTTGTAATAATTCTTGCAGCTGCATTTTGGATTAACTGGAGGCTGTATAGAGAACAGTTTGAACATCCAGTGAACACCGCATTGCAGTAGTCAATCCTACTAGAGATAAATGCATGAATTAATTTCTCAGAATCCTGTTTATTTAGAAAGCGCCTTAATTTCCTAACATTTTTAAGATAGAAGAAACATGTTTTGGACAAATTTGTAATATGTGCTTTAAATGACATGCTAGAGTCAAAGATAACTCCTAGATTGCGGGCTGATTCAGTAAAATTAATTGGGATTCCAACTAAGTTAAATGATGACAAAATATTGCTGTGATCAGCGCATTCCCTCCAACAATTAACATCTCTGTTTTATCTGTATTTAAAGACAAGTAGTTATCATTCATCCACTCCTTTAATTCGCTAACACAACTAATTAAAGACAACGTCGGAGAAACTTCATTTGATTTAAATGAAAGGTATAACTGGGTGTCATCTGCATACGAGTGAAAATGAACATTATGTTTCCTAATGAGAGATCCCAGTGGAAACATGTAAAGTGAAAACAGTAAAGGTCCCAGTACTTAGCCCTGCGGGACACCATATTGAACTTCTGTGTATAATGATGGAGTACTGTCAGCACATTTCTGTACATATTGGAATCGATTTGATAAATAAGAACTAAACCAAGCGAGCACGGGGCCTGTAAGCCCAACATCGTTTTCTAGCCTGTGCAGTAAAATAGAATGGTCGATGGTGTCAAATGCTGCACTTAAGTCTAACAACATAATTACAGTGGAGTTTCCTTCATCAGAGGATATCAGAATGTCATTTACAACCCGTGTTAGTGCAGTTTCTGTACTATGACCAGTGCAAAAACCAAACTGGAATTTCTCAAATAAATTGTAATGTGTAAGGTGTGACTGAAGCTGACGGGCGACTACTTTTTCTAGTATTTTAGAGAGAAACGGTAAATTTGAAATAGGCCTATAATTATTTAGTATGTATGGATCTAGGTCTGACTTTTTAAGTAAAGGTTTAATGACTGACACTTTTAGTGCATCAGGTACGGTGCCATGCAGTAATGAACTATTGATAACGGTTAGAATAGGCACTGCAAGAACATCCATTGCACTTTTTACTAGTTTTGTTGGCACTGGATCTAGGGAACAAGTAGTGGGCTTCATTTTAGTAATTAAAGTTAAGACTTCCTGCTCAGTTACAGGATTAAAATTATTAAAGTGCTGAATGCAATGTGAGACAGGGTCTGCTAAGCTAGTATTTGGTTTGTACTGTGATGCTGAGATCTGGGATCTTATATTTTTAATTTTCTCATTGAAGAAGTTCATAAAGTCTGTACTGCTAATATCTGTTGGTATTTTGCACTGTTGATCTGAATTGCCATTTGTTAATTTAGCCACTGTTCTAAACAGTACCCGAGGATTTTTATTATTGCTATCTATTAATGTAGAATAGTATAGTATTAATAAGGGGTACAGTGGTTGGGAATGGAGAGACTGTGTAATAAGCAACTGTTGCTTACGTGCTTCATCAGTCATAGCTTTGAAGGGGAAAAAACTCCCACAACAGTTTGGTGCAAGGCATGTCTGTCTTCTGGCAGAAGGTTCCATGGTCTGATGAGACCAAAGTTGAGCATTTTAACCACTGGACTAAAAACTAGGTTTAAACATTACATATTATCAAAAACATGAAGCATGGTGGTAGCTGCATCATGCTATGTGGATGCTTTTCTGCTGCAGAACCTGGAAGGTTTTCTGAGAATTGAGGGTAAAATAATTGTAGCAAAATACTGGAAAATCGTGGAGGAAAATTTGAATGCAAGGAACCTGTGCCTTTTGAGAAGATTTGTTTTCCAGCAAGACAACCAGCCAAAGCATAAAGCTGAAGCTACACAGGAATGGCATAAAAACAACATTGTTAATGTCCTGGAATGGACGAGTCAGAGTCCAGATCTTAATCAAACTGATAATTTTTGGCCGCACTTCAAAAAGGTTGTACTCTCATGATCTCCATGCAAACTGGAAAAATGTGCAAAGTTGATAAAGTGAATTAGAGACCTGCCCACACAGACTCAAGGCTGTCATGTAATTCATTTAGACACCACTTTCCCGAGATCTGTTTTCACTTTGACACTGAAGAGTCTTTTTCTGTTGATCAGTGTCAAAAAAGCCAAATTAAATCCAATGCAGTTAATAATAAAATGTGAAAACTTCCAAGGGAGTAAACACTTTTTTATAGACATGGTAAACATAACACTGGCGTAGCAATCTGAAGTGGTGAAATCCCCCTGAACACTCATACAGTGCTTTGTCTTCTTTAATGTCCAATTCTGAGCACATTACGTCTTGCTATAGTCTCTAAATGAAATCATCAACTATCCTGTTTAAATCAAATTATTTTGTTGAGTGTTGATAAGAGCTGTATAGCTCAGTGTTTTGGATCCAAGGGGACTCAGACATGCAGTCATTGCATGCTCTCTTGAAGCTGTCGACTGTCTCCTGTGGTAATAAAGACACGTCGAAGAGGATTCTTAACGCATTTCCAGCCCAGCAGAAATATGATTTGTTTTTTGTTTTTTTTTAGTCTTCAAAACTGACGAGGCCATTTCAAAGACACCCAAGTGTTTGACACTTTGTAACTTTAATCAGTGTGTGTCTAAATCATCACAAAAAATCAGTTGTTAAAAGCTGCTGACAACCTGCTGCTGATTATTTAGACGGCAAGTTCAAGTTCAGACTCTGTTGAGGGACATTCAGTGTTTATGAGATTGTATTGTTTTTGCTGTCGCTATAATTGATGTCTCCCAAAATTATGCATGCAGGAAAAATGCTTCTAAATCAAGCTAAAGAAAAACTTGGCATGGCAAAAAAAATCTTACTTGAGGTGTGATATGAAAATGCACATTGGTATGACAGTAAGCTAGTGTGCCATGAAACTAAGTTAGTGTTAGTGTTAGTCCAATACTTGAATATTTTCTTATTTCTCAATAATGACATAGTAATTTAGTTCTGGCTGCTGTTTAATGGTATCAGGAAGACTGGATGAGAATCCCAGAATGGTCGCAGCTTGTGTTGAGTTTGCACATTCTTCCTGTCTCTGAATGCCTCTTCTCCTCTCATATTCAAAAGACATTGGCTGAGACCCAATGCATGCTCAGGATTCTGCGTCTCAGAACTGCACTAAGTGGGTTCAGTAATTGATGGATCAGTTCAATAATCCTTTGTAACAGCCATCAGTAATGGATTGGCATTTCATGCTGATTCGATTTCTGTCCTGTGCCTAATGCCCCTGGTAATCGTCGCTAACTTGGATGGATATTTTCCACACGAATATGAAGAAAGTAGATATGTTTTTAAACAATGTGAAAGATTCAAATAGATTATGAGAGACAAGAATGTGTTACACTTTATTACTAAGCATACAGCCAAACAAAACATTCATTGTACTATTCCCTCAATAAAAGAGTTTGTCTTTTTTAAAAAACGACCAGCACTAAGAAGGATGCTGTCTAAAATAAAGGATGTATTCAAATACTGTAGATAAAGCGGAAGAATGATCAGCTAAGGATTGAGATAATCTTCACAACACATTGTGCTTCTGCACAGCTGTTAGGAACACATTAGGCATCCATCTGCTTTATTTTATGTTGCTTCCTGAAGATTATTGTTTTATTAATTTTAGCGTTATTATGGTGACATCATTATTTTTCATGGGTGCTGCCATTTATTGATAGAAATGATGCTTGTTTGTGACATGCTGGTCACGTGACTTTTGAGTGTTGTGAATAACCAGGTAATTGCTGAGTAATTGCCTTTTAATTTTTAATAACTTTGCAAACTTTTCTGAAAACATGTTTTCACTTTGGTGTTTTGGGTTATTGAGTGTGGGCGGCACGGTGGCGCAGTGGTAGCGCTGCTGCCTCACAGTTAGGAGACCCGGGTTCACTTCCCGGGTCCTCCCTGTGTGGAGTTTGCATGTTCTCCCCATATCTGCATGGGTTTCCTCCCACAGTCCAAAAACATGCAGGTTAGGTGGATTGGCGATTCTAAATTGGCCCTAGTGTGTGCTTGGTGTGTTTGTCTGTGTCCTGTGGTGGATTGGCACCCTGCCCAGGATTGGTTCCTGCCTTGTGCCCTCCAGGGCCCCGTGGCCCTGTGTTCAGATTCAGCGGGTTGGAAAATGGATGGTTATTGAGTGTAGATATATGTGCAAAAATGACAGATAGAAATTTAAATCAAGTGAAAAAGTCTGAATGCTTTCTGAATCCTCTCTCTCTCTCTATATATATATATATATACAATGTACTGTATATATTATTTCAAAACACAGCCCAAGGTAGAAGCCTAACACCCAGTTTTAACCCCGAGCTGGTTCTGCACCTTCTGTTCGGTAGGCAATAAAAATGGGTGTTCCCTGGAAGATGGAGGCTCAATCTGGAATCAACCGGCAGTGGAGACGGAACTCCTGCTGATCGGCTTTGCCTTTTTTGGTTGACTTTTGCAGCTAAAGTAAAGCTAATTATTGTGCCCAGTACACTGATATACACTTTTGCTGTTTGTTTGGCTTGATCCCCTACAATTACTATATATATATGTTTATATGTTTTAAATATAATATGTTTAGCTGCACTGACTTTCTCTCTCAACCGTCTACAAACCATCCACGGGAAATCCTGCTAGGTTTCCAACACCACTGATGACATCACTTCCAGTACCGGCCCTGATGATACCACTGCCTGTCTCAGGCTTTAAAGCTGCCATATTCTCACTCTCTAGTCAGTTGTGTTTTGGACTCAAACCAGAATACAACTCCTCAAAACAATCCTTTTGCAGCCAGGGCATGATATATGGGTAGTTGCACCAAACCTTTTTGATGTATTTGTGTATTTCTTGTGACTATATATATATATATATATATATATATATATATATATATAGTAAATATATATATATTGACATACGTATGTGAGTAGGAGTCAACTAAAGGGCCTGAATAATAGCAATTTCACGTTCGTCCAGGGATTGGCAGGGTGCGCTAACTGTCTTTATCGATCCCTTGCAGACCATTCTCTGGAAATCCCACAGGATTCTGTCACCTTTGATGACGTCACTTTCGGTGCCAGCACCTTTGATGACGTCACTTCCGGTCCCACGTCTGATGAAGTCACTTACACTTCTGCCCTGATGACATCACTACCTACACTGGCCTTTAAAGCTGCCATCTTGATTATTTACTACAGTTCTGTTTTGTGAACAACTAACTCTACCTTTAAAAAAGGCACATTATACGGGTGGCTGCCCCAAACCTTTATGATGTCTAATTGTCGTTCTTGTGACAATATATATATTAGTAGCGGAGTGAGTGATAAGGCAGCAGAAGTCCCAAAATATCTGGGGTACCAACCTGGCAAATCCTGTTTAATTCAAACAAAGAAAAGTAAATGAAAACATGCATACGATGGTTCTACAACAAACAGTTAGCTTATATTCTTCAATTCCTCTCTAATGGTGTCCTTAGTGCTGGCCTTGATTCTTCCCTGACAAGTCTAGCTCTCAGCTGTAAATGAGACACCACCTTCTGGGGATGTCATAATAATAATAATAATAATAATAATAATAATAATAATACATTTTATTTATATAGCGCCTTTCCCATGCTCAAGGCACTTCACAGAGTTTAAGAAAAAACAGCAGGGTATACAGTATATAGCATTGTACTAAACCAGATAAATAAATAAAGAAGAGTAAGATAGTAAATTCAGAGAAAAGCCTAACAGACAACATATTTGATGGTCCAGCACACACACATACAGGTTACATGAGCATCTTGACAGAGAGGTAAACTGAGAGAAGAGTAATAAAGTCAAGTAGAGCTAAAAGCCTTCCTGAACAGATGAGTTTTGAGTTGTTTTTAAAAACAATTCATGGAGTCAGCTGATCTGATTAATTTCGGTAGGTCATTCCAGAGTCTGGGCGCTATACAGCTGAAGGCCCTGCTGTCACCCATGGAGTGTAGATTAGTGTGGGGCACAACAAGATTACCAGAATCAGAGGACCTTAGTGGGTGGGCAGGCACATAGTGATGGAGAAGGTCACTGATGTAGTTTGGCGCAAAGTCTTTTAAGGCTTTGTAGGTTATTAGTAGGATTTTATATTCGATTCTGTAAGACACAGGGAGCCAGTGAAGGCGGAGAAGGATGGGTGTGATGTGCTTACTGTTGCTGTTTCTAATAAGGACTCTTGCAGCCGAGTTTTGAATAAGCTGAAGCTGTGATATAAAATTAGAAGGGGCACCTGCCAGTAGGGAATTACAATAATTAATGCGGGATGTGGAAAAGCATGGACATTTTTGTCAGAGTTAGAAAAGGAGAGGAATATGGGATATATACGGGATATGTTATGGAGGTGAAAGTAAGAAAGCTTCTTAATGTGATTTATGTGGGCGGAATAAGAAAGGGAAGAATCAATAATGACACCAAGATTCTTTGCAGTAAAGGCAGGTCTGATGAGATCACCGCCAAGATGGACTTGAAAGGAGCTCATTTTATTAAGTTGCACTTTAGTACCAATTTGCAGAAGTTCAGTTTTGTTACAATTTAATTTTAAAGAGTTCTGCTCCATCCAGGTTTTAATTTCGCTGAGGCAAGCTGTGAGCTGAGAAAGCTCTGATCAAGTTCTACTTTTAACAATGAAATAGAGTTGAGTATCGTCTGCATAAAAATGATAGCCCAGTCCATAGCTACGAATAATATGGCCAAGGGGAAGCATATAAATACATAAGAGAAGAGGGCCGAGGACAGAGCCCTGAGGAACTCCTTGTGTGACTGGTGCCGGGCTGGATCTGTTGTTGCCAAGACTAACAAACTCTTGCCTATCAGTCAGATAGGACTTGAACCACTGGAGGGCAGCGCCAGAGATACCCAGCATGTTCTCCATTCTGGACAGTAGAATGTCATGTCTGACAGTGTCAAATGCTGCACTGAGGTCTAACAGAATTAATATGCTGGTTTGTCCAGAGTCTGCTGCCATAAGCAAATCATTGGTTACCTGTAGCAGAGCAGTTTCACAGCTGTGCCGTGCCCTGAAACCAGATTGAAGGGGTTCCATCAAATAATTAGAGGTTAGGTAATTGGTGAGTTGGGAGGCTACAACACGCTCAAGAGCTTTTGACAGGAAAGGTAAGTGGGAAATAGGCTGGAAATTGTTAGGATTGTCAGCATCAAGACCAGAGTTTTTTAACATTGGCGTTACAGAAGCAATTTTAAAAGTGAGCGGCACAGAGCCAGTGTCAAGGGATGAGTTTATTATTGTTGTAGGAGTCGGGATTATGGCATGAAGGCAGGATTTAAGTAGTGTGCTGGGGATGGGGTCCAGTACACAAGTAGTCGGTCTCATCTTACAAAGCAGGTCATTAACAAAAGCAGATGTGACTGGTGAGAACTTAGAGAAGGAGCTGGATGAAGTGGAAAAGCAGGGAGAGATATAAACAGATGATGTATTTATGTTAGCTGAATTATTTAGATCTTTAATTTTGTTACGGAAAAAGTGGAGGAATTTCTCACAGACTTCAGTAGAAGAGGTAGTTGGGCCAGATGTGGGTTGGAGTAGTTTATTAACTACAGAGAACAAAACCCTTAGGTTATTGTGGCCACTTTCTATTATTCTGCCATAATGGGTGTTCTTGGCAGCAGTTGGTGCTCCTCTGTAAGCTCTTCGATGGTCAGAGAAAGCCTGGATGTGCACGGTGAGGCCAGTCTTACGTGACATTCTCTCAAGGCGTCGGCCAGCTGCTTTCATAGATCGCAATTCTGAATTATACCAAGGAGCTGAACGCTTAAAGAAAACCTACTTATGTTTTAAAGGAGCTGTTTTATCTAATGCTGAATGAAGGGCTGTGTTATAGTGGTCAACAAGACTATCTAGTGTTGATAGAATAGGTGTAGACAGTAAAAGATCAGAAATGGATCCAGAAAGGATAGAGGGACAGATATTTTTAAGGCTTCTGTAAGAAATGTGTTGTTTACAGGTAAGAGGAGGGAGAGGTAATGAGACAGTGAAAAATACTGCGTTATGGTCAGAGAGTGCCAAATCAGTGCTGTAAATATTAGCAACAGATTGTCCAGATGTACAGATCAGATCCAACATACGACCACCAGAGCGGGCGAAGGCACGCTTGACTATATATATCCAAAATATACACAAGGTATGACAATTTCATTTCCAGAATGGCCGTGTAGAGTCTCCCATGCTACAAAGTGGTCCTGTAAGGTATGGTCAGAATTCTATGAAATAGTCAAGTGTCTTTGAATGACATAAGATTTCGAGAATGGGCAAGAAGATGAGGATAACAACATCAGAAGTGGATCATCCATCATGACAATGCCCCAAGCCATGATGTGCTCAGTGTTTGAGACTCACTGATTAAGAAATCAGTTCCCAAATTGAATCATCTGCCCTGTTCACCTAACTTCTTTATAGCCTCATGTGATTTCAGGCCTTTCCCAAAAATAAAAACTGCCATGAAAGGGCAAAGATTTTTAGACATTTCTGACATCTAGCATAATGTGACAAAGGAACACAAGGTTAATTTAGGTATTTTTCCAGTAATAGCAATGTTGTCTATTTAAATGCAGTTTCTTTCCACAAACCCAAGCATGATGGTAGGTAAATTCATGCTCTTACTTTTATTGGCCTGCATTGACTGAGAATGAGTATATGGCCTGCGATGGCCGGGCAGTCTTAGTTTCAGTCTTCTGCCCATTGCTGCAGGCATAGGCTTTGCTTACCCACAACCCACTAGTGAATAAAAAAGTTAATAAGAGTGGATACTGCTCTCTTCTTTTATTACATGATTTCCTCCTGTGACTGTTCCACCACCAAATCAAAGGTCAAGCTATTCTATTAATTTTATGCAAAAATATGATTCCACCTGAAACTACACCATAGCGCACCCTGGTTGAGTTAATACGCTGCTCCACACTAAAATATTATAATCCCACACTATCAATGTATAAGACAATTCATGACATGAACACTTGCCGATACTCAACTGCTACATTAACTTAAAAACACCATGATATTGTGCTTCAATATACTGTAGAAAGGAGCTATATAAAGTAAAGTCTGATTATTTGATGCAATAGTGGTCCCTCGGTAATGCATTTTATAAATATAGATTAAATGACTGAACAGTCTCTGCTGGTTTAGAAAGTGTGGAAATAGGTGGATGCTTAGTAAAGGAAATTTAATTTAACCTGCAGAAACCTGGCTTCTCAAGATACAGAATATTTGGCGAGAATGTCAAGGAGAGGGAAAAGTCATAGGTGAACTACAAATGAAAATTATTTTTCTAAGCTATATTCACTTTTTTGGAGCGATCCAAATTATGGGCCACTTCAACTGACAAATGATACTTAATAGCACAATAGACAACACTCTCAACTGACCTTTAGAAGAGATTAAGAGATGCATGGTTAATACACTGAAGTCTTCTACTGATATGCTGAAAGTCAATTCTTTTGCTTTATAAGCAAAAAAAAAAAAAAAGAAACAAACAAAAGGAAAGAGCTTCCCTACACTCAGCTTTTCAAGATAAGTAGATTCCTCTGAAATCATTTCTATCTTTTTTTCTTTCTTTGTAAACATGATAATTCAAAGTATGACAAAAGAGTTAAACCAGACCGTACTCTTAGTTTGATCCGGGGACTCCCACATTCTTGAATATATTTTAAGATGGATAAAATTATGATCCACTGCTGATCATTTTTAAAATTGCCACATTGAAAATATCTAACTCACCTCAGACTCTCCAGCCACCTACTAACCAGGGGATCAAAGACACACGCTTAATAAAGTTGAATTGCCAAACAAAAGTGAATGAAGGTTAGAGGCCTTTTTGCTTTGTATTTGCAGTCTTGTAAAAGCTAAACAGGAGTGTAGTGCTCACTGAGGAAGGTGGAACAGGAGTAATCTAGAGTTTCTTTTCTCTTTTACTTAGTTAGCTTTGAATCTCAAAGAACTATCCTTGAGCTTAGCTGATAATGATGCCAGTAACATGTTCTGTGTTTTGAGAAACTCAGCATGCACTATTAACTGAAATGGAAAACAGTATACCAGCTATTCTGTATGTTGGCTCATTTCATTTACAACTATTTGTAAGTGGAAACAAAAAAAACAAAAATTAAAATATGGGAAGAGTCAGATAGTCAGTGGGGAGAAGTATAAAAAAACAAAAACAAAAACTCCAGTGGAGACAAAAAATGCTTGAGTTCAGCAAACAAAAGCCCACCCAGGCCACACCAGACATACAATCATATATCTAAGACACTAAAAAGAATAAAAGACAGTCAGCCAGTACAGACCACTATTGCTTTATCATTGCTGTTGCTGATTACAAAGTGAAGTTCTCTTTTTGTAATTCTTATGAGGATTAATTCATTAATAATAGAATTAATCTAATTCTATTAATTCTTGTATGAGGTGGGTTGTTTGTTGTAGTATGTCTATGCTATCTGTGCTACTCATCTAAAACAGGTGGAAATTTAAATAATCAATGTAAATCTAATATTTGCAGTGCACTATGTATTGGAATGTAGTTTTTAATGCATTTTACTAAAGAAATACATTGAATTTGTCATTCCAACAGATGGAGTACCATAACCATTTGTAGTAATAAAACACATTACTACAAATTTTTCTGATGCACCATCAGTTGAAATAAAAAATGCAATGGATATTGCTCTGTTATATGTCATTTGGTATGGGAGATAGAACAGCAGTGTTAATGTTTGTGATGCACCATCTGTTGGAATTATGGAGACATAGCAACAGATATACATAGATACACATCTATCTATCTATCTATCTATTTATCTATCTATCTATCCTAACATAGAAAGGTTGCAAACCAAGCTGGTTAAATTCCAATAGTTACTGTAGATGTATATGCTGAAATCTCACTTGACATCTCCATCTTACTAGGGTGCTTAAGAGCAGTTTTGTGGTCTGCGGAGAGAGAGACAGACAGAGAGAGAGAGAGGTTGGATGCATGCGCTGATTACAGTATGTTGGTTGAGGTACAAGTACAGCTGCACAACAGGAGACACCTCAGCACCACACTGAACAGCGTGAGGTTTTTCACAGTTGCTGGAGTGCCAATCCTATTACCAACCCCCAAGTATGGTGGATGCTGATTAACATGATACCCAGGATGGAGAAATTGCAGGCTAATAGCCTTGCCCAGGGGCCCAACGGAGTAGTGTCTCTTATGGTGTTTATGGGAATCAAACCAGAAACCTTCTGATTGTCAGCACAGATCCCTATCCTCAGAGCCACCACTCCTGTCTGTGGTGTATCTATTATATAGTGCCTTTCATATCTATCTATCTATCTATCTATCTATCTATCTATCTATCTATCTATCTATCTATCTATCACACAGTGCCTTTCATAATCTATCTATCTATCATTTTTTCCAAAGGACAGTGTTTGCCTTACAAAATCCTCTACAAGTATAATATACTGTATATTGATGTCTGTCAAATATTTGTTACTTGAATAGTGAATCAATATAGTAGTACAGTAGTACAAATTAAGTGCAAATGAGAGGAGGGCAGAAACTTACAAGTATGTCTTTAAAAAAGGGTCATCAGTAACTTAAATAAATTACTCAGCTTGTAGTTGAACTAGGGAACCTGCTGACTTAAAAAAAATCATCTGGACTGTGATACTGTGACGTCAATCATATCAACCTGATGGACATAATTGTTTCCTCTCATTTATAATATTTTGTATAAATACTATAAATACATTTTCAAAACTTTCTGAAAACATATTTTTACTTTGTTATGCGTTATTGAGTGTAGATTAATAGGAAAAAATGGCACATGTATCCATTTAAAATTAAATCTACAACATAATAAAGTGTGCAGAAAGTGAAGGAGTCTGAATACTTTCTGAATCCACTATTCTACAGGACACAGTTTTGTGTACATCACTGTCAGCAGTTGACATGATATATGCATCTTTGAATTGAAACCAGAATACCTAGAGACCACCCCAAAATGTAAAAACCTCCTTTAGATAAAGCTGAATGGACCTGCTTCTTGGACTTTCACCTCAAAAGTACACAGTGCAGCACATTTAAAGATATAGAACAATATTAACATATTATACAGAAAACTTAAAGAAATAACATTAAAACCTGAAAAAGAATAATTTGGACAAAGCAAAATAAAAAATGATAGAACAGAAAATAAAGGGTTTATTCCCTGGCTGTAACATAGCAGTGCTAACCACTGTGCCACTTTGATTCCCCAGATATTTAATCTATTATAATATTCAATAACACTTCATGTGCAAGTGAACAAAACTGTTTCAAAGGGGACCCTGACTAAATAATTTGCATTAAAATAAAAATTTTGGCTGTAGAAATGAGTTATGTCAGATCATTGCAAAAAGAAATTGTGGCACTGGCAGTTGGGAAATCTGTGTTAATGACATAGACTTCAGACTGAAAGTTAGATGGACAAATGGCTGTCTTTTTCGGTGGCTGCGAAGAGTAATAAATTGTGCCAGGAACATTGACGAAGGTTTAAAGTGAAAATTCATTTCGAGTTACTGTGCCTCTGAGAATTGATTACGCATGTTTAGAAATCTCACAAAGGCTATTCAAGGTTTTACACCTCTGCTATGTTGTTTTCTGTTAAAAATGAATAAACAATTCTGGGGGAAAAAACTTCAGGGAAATGTAAAATTAAACTGTGTTGCTCTACAGAGCGAGGTGCAATAAAGATATTTTTGACAATATGTACTTTAATCGTCCAAGATGTACTGTGTTTCTTTTTAATTCTCATGTGCAAAACCTCTGCATAATCAACCTCATATTTTTCATAGCAACATTTATATATAAAAGGCCACACAAGGAAATTATTTTTAAAGCTAGTTATCTGGTGTGATAAGAAAAAGTCAAAGACATCATAAAGTTTTGCTTTAAAAGTTGATTTAAAGTAGCACGATGTGCATAGAACAGAGTCCAGAACAGAACCGATTGCATGGAGACAAGATGGCGGTTTTAACTGATAAAACGGGAAATTACATTATCGGTGCTGGAACCAGAAGTGATGTCTTCATGCCTGGAAGTGACACCATCGTCAGTGCCAGAACTGGAAGTGACGTTTTCTTGACCAGAAGTGAAGTCATTGTCGACGCCGGAACCAAACAGGATTTCCCAAGAATGATCTGCAAGAGACTGAGAGAAACAGTTAGCACACTCTGCCACCCCCTGGTCTGGCGTATAATTATCATTTTGTAGGCCCTTTAGCTGTTTCCCATGCGCACATGTGTGACAGTGGGTAGTAAGTGCTTATAAACTAAAACACCATAGAATATTAGAATAGTACAAATAAACCTTATACAATAAAGAATAACAAGGATTTCTCATAAGGTTGGGTATCTTGTGAAAATGGTATATCAAATTCTCCCTGAGTCACCCCAGAAATAGCAAATATTTGTTAGATGCCGAAATAAAATAATGAAGTAACCAGAGGCCTCATGTATAAACGGTGCGTATGCACAAAAATGTTGCATACGGACGTTTCCATCTCAAATTGCGAAGTATAAAACCTAAACTTGCCGTAAAGCCACGCACATTTTCATGGTAGCTCAAACCCTGGCGTACGCAAGTTCTCCGCTCAGTTTTGCAAACTGGCGGCACCCAGCGTCAAAGCAGTGCTACTGTTCCTGTGCAGTTTCCCTTTCTTTTTTAGTTCCACATCCCTGACACAGCTTTATAAATATACTGAAATTAACCATATACTATTTATTAGTTTAATGCATCTGATTGTAATTAACCTGTAACAATATAATGGTCCACAGAATGGTCAAACTATTCTAAATACAATAGCTGCTTTAGCGTTGTTACTCTCACTGCACCTTTTTCTTCTTCTTTCAGCTGCTCCTGTTAGGGTTTGCCACAGCGGATCATCTTTTTCCATATTACTCTCACTGAACCATTCGGAGTATTTATATCACTGTATCTGAGTGGGGAATCACAGCTCTACAGCAGCTGACTGGAAAGAGAATTATCGGTATACAGCATCTAGCACACGCTGCCTCAGCCATGCTGTCTATTGAACTGCTCTCATCCGACAAACGCTTCAGAACTTTTCGTCACGGTTCAGAAACAGTTTCATCCCAAGAACTATAAACGCACTCAATCAGCTTATCAATTGCTCCTTGTAGAACGCTTTGTACTTATTAGTACAATTACCCCACTCTAAACTTGCGATACAGTTATAATATTGCACAACCTGAGCCACTTTATAAAGCGCGTATTTACATATGATGACGATATCATTTTTAAGATGAAATGCAGCAAAATATGTTTATTATATTATACAGATAAAACTTTAGCTTCATTTAAATAATCTATATCAGTTCATGGATAGTTCCTGCCTCCTATTCTTTGCTGGGCTGGCGTGACAAGGGAAGGATAGATGGATGGAATAATTAAACATGTACTACGAAGATATTTCAATGTTCCTTAAAAGTTTTGAAGAATCTGCATTCTACAGTAAGCTTACAGATGGTTTAATGTCTGTTACAGACCTGATTGTGTGGCAACTGGTTACTTGGAGAAAGAAAAGGAAGGACAGGAATTGGGGGTTAGTATGTTTGAAAGAGACTGTACTGCTGCAATAAATTATTTCATCGAAGGTCGTGCACGGCACAGCAAGCATCTTGTGTGAGACATGAACAATCACTGCGCCACTGTGTTCCCATGTTTAATAACATGATTTAACTCCTACTGTAAGAGCCATTTTCCGAGTTATATAAGATTCATATATATTCTTCTAAGATGACAATGCATAATCTATGGGAGGTTACCCCCATAGGTAGAATTGTATTGGTATATTCTTGTCATTTCTAATAGTTTTGACTAAACATTATTCTTTAGTTAGTGACAGCCTTGCCATGTATTAGGTATACGTTTTTAAGCCGTGCTTGTGCCCGCGCCTATGGGCTCTTTGAGAGTGTGAAGTAACTCGTAAAGATAATGCGCTTATGTAAGCGTAAAGCCGTACACTTAAGGTGTACAGAAGAAGAAATTAAGAACTTTTAAGTACAGAATTAACTAAAGTTTCTCAAGAAAATCTAAGTATAGAGAAGATACATTTTTCCTTTTTTTTGCATTTTATTGTACGTGTGTAACTATTTTTTCTTTTATTCTTGTGTGGATTATTTGCTTTTAACTTTCACTAAATAATTTTTAAAATGAACTTTTTGGAGATTTCTTTCGGCACGCGTTTTACCCGTGCTTGATCTTGCCTTATACTTTGGCGGCTATACCTGTCATCATGAAAATGATATCAAGTATACTGTACATCTCAGTATTTTAATTATTCAGAAAGCTGTAATATCACGAATGTAATAGATTCTGTGTCCTGTCAGAGGAAGAGAAAGCCCGTTTAAGAAGCAGATAGTGATTCACACACATAGAGCACATAGAAGATCAAATACAAAACAAAGCATTTAATGTGCTACTTTAGTTACGATGGGATATGAGAAGCTAGTAAATTAAAGTATTTTAAGATGAAGTTTATGATGTTCTACTTTAATGACAAAATAAACAACGTGATTAAAGTGAAAATTTACAGATTAAAGTTGCCATTTTGTGCTTTGTTCCCCACTGTGTGCCTAATTTTTTTTTTCTCTGTATCCTAATAAGCTTTCATATGAAACTTAGACGGTGGGCTACGACTTGCCTTTTCACGGTGACTTTGATATTTGAAAACTACTTTTTTATTTCGGGCACTGTGTCACTTTGTGAACGTGAGCTTTCGAGTTTCTACACTCTATGTCACTCGATCATCTTCCTTTTGTTGTTTATACCACTGTTTAAACTAACAAATAGTATGTTTTTCCTCCACTTGGTATTGCCTTTTCACAGAACGCTGAGCTTAAGTGCTATTTATATTGATTTGCATATTCAAAGAGTCGTAATTCTGGGAGGAGACGGGGTGGGACAGCAGGCGCGTGAATGTGCGTTACTTTTCACGCTGACGGAGATTTATGTAGCAGAAGAATTTGGAAGTTGGCATTCACACATATTTATGCATCTGAATTTTTTTGTGTGTACGTACATTTTCGCTTTTGCCCATACACCTTGTTATAGTGTGAATTACGCACGCTGTTATGCATGAGGCCCCAGATGTGCTAGTGGTGACATTTAACAAATCAATGGCTGTGTTGGATGTTAATCACAAATACTGGAGGGTTGGGGGGCTCGAGAAGAGGCTTAGATATTCCTGAGATAACAGACTTTGATTGATGTAAAATGACCGATTTGTACCAACAGGGTTGTAGACTTGAAGTAATAGTACTCCGAACCGGGCTTTCAAGGTGTGGTGTTCAAACAGTCATACAGAAATTTGAAAAAAACAGAAGAAGAAGACAGGAAATACCGTGGAAAACCCAAAAAACTGTCTGCATCTGATAAACAATACTTAAGACCACTTCAATAAGACCAAATGTTCTGTCAAAGAAGTAAAAGGGCAGAGTTTTCCCAAGAAAGGGAAAGTACCAAAATAATAGTCAGAAATTATGATCTTTAACAGGAAGTCAGATCACCAAGGCTTAGTCAAAAACAATGCACAGGGTCGATACCTGAAGTTCAAAAAGGCAAATGGCGGAAGAAACTTGAGGAGAGAGTTTTGAGATTTATGCAGATACTTCTAGTTATTTGGCTAAAACCTTTATATAAGGCAACTTGCAACATTTATCATACAATTTATTGCACTTCTTTTGGTTTTCTGATTGGAGCACAAGCAGGTCATGTGACTTACTCAGAATCACACAGTGTCATTTGTGAGATTTGAATCCACAACCTCAGGGTTCGAAGTCCAAAGCCTTAGCCACTACACCACACTTCCATTTTACTTGGTATTATGTCTGTCTGAAAACAGAATTTTGATAAAAGAATTGGGAGATGAAATCATAAAACTAGAAATTGGCCAAAGTCAAAACTGGGACAACAAATCGAGACCTTAAACCAAACAGCTATACAAGATTCATAATCAAGAAGGCAAAGCAAAAAAATATGAGAACCAGTAGACACAAAAACAATAGTACTTTACTAATACTTTCATCTAAAAAATTGAAAAACACAGAATCTAGCTGATAAACACAAAATCCGACTTACAATATGTTGCATGTGTGATATCACAGCAACCAACAAAAGTGTCCCGGATAAAAAAAATCACAAAATGGCAGAGAACTCTGAAAACAAAGTGGTGCAGAGATATGAATGAATTATAAGGTTAATAGAAAGTAATTTAGCATAAAAAGTAAAAGCACAAAATTAAAAAGCACATTTTTAAGATACATGTCTGGTAACTAATAAAAAGTACTCCAGAAAGTGGCTTATGAATGTATTTATGCATTAACAAAATTAAAAATCTGTCAAGCCGACTGAACAGAGCCACCATGTTTTATATATGGGGGAGTCATGACGCTATACACAACACAATGTGACTCCCATGCCACAACAGTAGAAATTCAAAATAGTGTTGAGTGAAAAGACAGTTAGTCAGTCATTTTGCTAAAACAGGGTCAGGGGGTACGCTGGAGCCAATCCCAGCCAGCAAGGCAGGAACAAATCCCAGGCAGGGCACCAGCCCACCGCAGGGCACACACACACTAGGGACAATTTAGGATTACCAATGCACTTAACCTGCATGTCTTTGGACTGTGGGAGGAAACCCACACAGAAACGGGGAGAACATGCAAACTCCATGTAGGGAGGACCCAGGAAGCGAACCCAGGTCTCCTTACTGCAAGGCAGCAGCACTACCACTGCACCACCATGTGTGAAATGTAAAATAGTAATAAAAAGTAAACAATAAGTAGCATAATAAAATGAGTAAAAATATTGACAAGCAAAAGAAATCCAGGAAATGTTTGCTCAGCTTCTGGTACCAAAGTACAGAAGGGCATGTCACAGCTAAGAAGCCATTTTTTGTGAGAAGGAAACAAGAAGAGAATGCAGAACACCATAGAGTAAGGAACAACCATTGGCAGAAAGTCTAATGTAGTGATAAGTACATGTTTGGATTTTTAAAGTCCACAAAAAAACAAGTATGTCAGAAGACAAGATGGAGAGAAGACATTGATGCTTGTCTGCAGCTTTGTATGAAGCATGGTGGCATCATCAGAACGTTTGAAAAATCTCAATGAGAGCAGCCCATTCAGGCCAACAAAGCTCACCAGTCCCATCCACTTAATTCTTTTAAAAACAAATCAAGTCGAGTTTTGAAAGTCCCTCAAGTCCTACTGTCCACCACACTACTTGGTAGATTATTCTATGTGTCTATGGTTCTCTACACCGAAAAAGAAAAGCTTCCTAATGTTTGTATGAAAATTACCCTTAACAAGTTTCCAATTGTGTCCCTGTGTTCTTGATGAACTCATTTTAAAGTCACAGTCTCAATCCACTGGACTAATTCCCTTCATAATTTTAAACACTTCAGTCATGTCTCCTCTTGTTTAAACTGTAAAGGCTTGACTCTTTTAATCTTGCCTCATAACTCATCCCCTGTAGCCCTGAAATCAGCCTAGTCACTCTAATCTGGACTTTTTCCTGGGCTGCTATGTCTTTTTGTAGCCTGGAGACCAAATCTGCGCACAGTACTCCAGATAAGGCCTCACCAGTGTCTTTATAAAGCTTGTGCATAACCTCCTTGGACTTATACTCTACAAACCGTGCTATGGAACTTAACATAATCTAACATTCTGTTAGCATTGACAAGGTCTGGAGTGAATTTCAACCAACAGTGTACATAATCTTGTCAAAATCAATGAGAGGAAAATGACTAATTGGTAAAATGTCAGGAATAATGGCCTCACACACACAATGCAAACACAATTAAGATGGTCTTGAAGCATAAATTTGTAGATCGAACACTAATGGCATTAGACTGGGCAGCTCAGAAGCTCAATGGCAGCACATCTGAAGTTGGGTGTGACTGCTGAAACAAGGGAAAAAAAGTAGTCAAGGGAGAAACCTGGAAGAATTTACTGCAGGAGTTCTTGAAAAAAAGGATGCAGCGCAACCAAAGTACCAATTAGTTTTGGATCGTAACAGAGACCACACAAGATAACAATTTGTTTTAAAATCAAGATTTTGACATAGTACTGAATATTTATTTATTAGAACATTCATAGGGGTATTGTTTTGTGGACACATTTAAAAGAGCAGAATCACCTGCTGGAAATACGAATACTTTATCTGGTCTCTCCTCATTGAGAACACAACCTCATAGGCCTGTCCATGTTCCGTTTTGGGTATAATCTATAAAGGGTCTCCAAGGCTTTCTGTTGATATCTCAAATGACCTGAGTGAAGATGTGAAAAGAGTTATAGGCAGACAAATGAGATAGGAAGAAAGAGTGATCAGTGGACTAAGACCACATAGCTTCATTTTAATAACTATTTTTCAAAGGGAGCTTCCAAACAAGATAAGTGGTATTGGTTAGGGGGGTCTGCATGAACAGTGACCATAGTTTTGTGGTCTTTTCAATATGCACATTTGTGTAATTAAATAGGAGTGCAGTATCTGTCCAAAACTTTCTGCCCACCTGATGTTTCTCGATGAAAATATCCTCATTACTATATATATAGTAATATTGCTGTTATATTTGTATATTACTCATTGTTTGTAATATCCTCCAGAATACCAAATGATGAAGGGACAACAGCAGGTTTCCAGCAGTAAGACTTTATTTTATAATAACACTACTTCACTCACCAAAAAAGCCAACTGCCATCTGAGTACCCAATAAAATTATTAACTGGCAACCTCCCCCAAATAATAAAGATCTGCTATTACACTTACACTTGATCAGTCCCGTAGTGATAACCCTTTACAGTCTTCCTTAATAATACTACACTTTTACAAAAATATTTAATAAACAAAAAATGTGATAACTAACTTTGATGTACTAAGTAAGAAATTTGAAATGCTTCAACTTTTAAATATTTTAACAAAGTCATTGAACATACCTAAATGTCGTGGCCATCTGTTGGAATGACAAATGCAATGCATTTTATTACTGTAAATACTTGTGATGCAACATCTGTTGGAGTGACTGTGACAGTCCGGGTCAGCTGAAGACTCCCTAGTTGCATACATTTTATAACTTCTTGGTTTAGTGGACATTGGACTTGTCTTTTGTTGACTCACATTTCTTTGTACTTTTACCCATTCCCCCCCAAAATCCCATAGGACATGAGGAAACATGGCCACTAACACAGACTGTAATGACACTTCCAGTTTCACTCGCAGGTCTCACCTCTTCTGCTGCAGGAGCTATTTTAAAAAACAATGGAACCAGAAGTCAGCGTTCTTTTGGGAACTCACTTCCAAATAGTACAGTACTCAAGAGAAGAGAATTATTTGCTGACATACCTTAAAAGTCAAAGAGCACTGGCAAGCCTAGCTGCCCTGAGCGTGAAGTATTCCTTGATTTTTTGCTGAAGTCTTTATAACAGCCATTTGTTAGTTATTAGGTTATGTTAAATTGACAGAAGTATTTTCTTAGTTATGTTAAAATGTTTGCCTGTATATTAATGCATAGTCTTATGGGAGATTCTATTATACCCTCCACAAGCTAAAATGAAATGGAATATTCTAATTATTTGTTGTCCCTCTGACTAACAATTAGCCCGAGTTTATGATCTGCCATGCAGTTGGCAAGGCATGGAGGGCACACGTTTTCAAGCCACATCCCGTATTGAATGTGCCGTATGTATAAAATGTACTAAATGTATTAAGTAAAGCAGATGTAAGTTTGCCATAGAGAAATGACACAGCCTTTAAGTATAGAAAGTAACTGAAGTTTAACAAGAAAAAAGTTAAGTTTGTAGAAGTTTTTTACCCTTTATCCTGCGTGTTTAATAACTTTTTTCTCTATTTTTGTGTGAACTGTTTTGCTTGGAATTTTCACTAAACCTTTTTAAAATGAATTTTATTGGACTCAGAAAATTCTTTGGTTACACATTTGACTCATGCTGGATCATACTTTTCCAACTCAGTAGTAGCTCAAATTTTGGAAAATCGAAAAGACGCAGGTAGTTGTAATCTGTTCTTATTTTGTCCTCATTAATGCTGGTCCCCAACCCTTTACGATTTCTCTTGATTCTTTTCTTTACAATTTTGTTCTTTTGGAGAGTTTTTAAATTCTTTATTTAATTCTTTATTTAATGGAATGAAACCAATTACATATTGAATGCTTTTTATTTTGGCAAGGTTTCTTTGGGTAGTTTCGCATTTCCCAATTGTTTTCATGTGCTTCATGGTACAATGAAATTCTTTCATGTATTTCTTCTTAGAACAATGATGATAATGATAATATAATGATAATACAAAACCAATAATTGCAAACATACACAAAAAGTATAAATAAGTTAGAACAAATGCACAAAGTCCACATTAGGAATCCAAGAATTTTTTACGATTTTGCAAAACAATGGTGCAAACTGCAGTACTGAAGACTGAACTTTACAAACATTACAAAACTGGAAATGGTGTCATATTGCTTAAATAATTCACAACAATGGCTTGCATAAGCAAGTTTCTGGAAATTCATTTGACTTTTTATTTTCAGTACCTCATTAATACGAAAAATTAGTCCAATAAAGGGCCATTCAGACCCCAATAAAATTAAAATGTAATAATACAGCGTAGATTGCTTGTTATAATTATAGTATTTACAGCTACCAAGCAGCTATTATGTTCGTAATTATTGTATTACCTTAATTATTATGATTAGCTGCCACTTGCTGGAGTCATATAAGAATTAGGGTTAATTAAAGTCAAATATAAAGTCCAGAGAAAGCGTCATCTGCATTTAAGATGAAAGTCCCTGCAGAGGTAGAGAGGCAACAGAAACCTAGAAAATAAAGAGCTGGCTAAACAGAAGTAGTTGCAGTTGGGATAATTTTAACAACCCTCAAAATACGTGAATTAATTTCTAAAAGTTATCCATAGCTCTTGGGAGAGGGATGGGATCTGAGAGGTGTTTCTACAGCAGATGTCTGCATAAAGACCACTGATATTTGAACGATATGGGGTATTATTTGTAAACTGTTTTATGCACATATTTTGTAATTTTCTTTTTATTTTCAGGTTATGAACATTTTTTTATCCTCATTTTTATTAGTAGGTCATGGAGGCCGCCATTTTGTATGTTTTCCTAATGGCCACGACCAGTTTCTTTTGTCACTGCTACCATATAACTAGAAGTTGTCGTGGAGTGATGTCACAGTCCATTTCCTATTTAAGATGGCGACGCGCTATTGGCAATGTTCCAGTTTCATTATAAACTTAATAAGTTTATGGGAAGTTTCTTATAAAGCATATCTATTTTACCAATGTGGGTTTCGAACCTCGGACGTCAGAGATGAAGTCCCTTTATGCTGCGGCAAAGGGTCGTGTGGTTTGTTTATTTGACAGTCTGTAGATCGGAGTAATTATATTCATTGCATTCGTAGTCTGAGTCCCGACCAACCACATGCAAGGTTCGATCCCCACAAGGGGAGCAGTGGAGTGTGTACGCCTGATGAGCCCAAATAAGGGTGAAACACATGTCGTGTACTCTTTGCATTATTTGACAGTAAACTATTCAACAGTATATATATTGTGAAGCCCTGGGCATGTATAGCCCCCCTAACCCTGACAGAGACAGGCTGTACATAAGTTTGCCACAGAGCACACAGTTTATTTTCACATGGGGGCGCTTTCTTCACTCCCCACAGCACAGTACTAAATGACACACAATGCTCAGTCCCTTCTTTCCTTCTCTTCTCTTCTTGTCTGCCTCTGCTCCTCCTGGCAAGCTTTGTCCTCCGCCATCTGACTCTGGCTTCCTGAGTAGTGGCTGTTGGCTCCTTTAATACGA
>JANRMT010062841.1:24701861-24749292 GCA_026402145.1 Polypterus bichir lapradei | reverse complement strand
ATACATACATAAACAGACACATATACACACACGTTTACGTAGTAATCTAGTGTAAGCTACAACAAAAGATTGTTCACTAGTCGCTAATGATCTAGCTGGTCTTACTTTAAACAATGCTGTTATGGGTTTAGAAATTTATGTGAACCCAAAACTGTGCTTCAAATAAGCCCAAAATGTATTCCAGTTATGCATCATTCTTTTCACTCACTGTAAAGCATGAATAATGATGCCATTCTTCCCATTATCTTTTAAAAGAGTACAGTAATTTGAGATGAAATCTTGTTAGTATTATTTGTTTGAAATTAATTGGTTAAGTAAAATTTCGAAGTTGGGTTGATTTGAAAAGTTTTGCTGTTGTGCATTTATATTCATGTTCTAATATGGTTTGAATATTTGATTTATACTAATAGACAGCATATGTTCACCGTTCAATAAAAACATACTAAAATAATCATTAAGGGACAGAGCTGAGCTGACTTCTTTATACACTGCAGCAGCCTTGCTGTTCATAATTACAATTTCTTGTTGAACAGATTGTGTTGATTAAGAGATAATAAAGTGTTTGCTGATAATCTGGAATACAGTAGAGATATAATTAGCATGAATAGGCGAATTTGAATGTATTAACATAATTTAGAAAATAGCTAAATTGGAAAAGAATGATTTTTTTTCCTTCTTGTGAAAACATTTGGTTTACAGAACTTGACTTTGGAAATTGTGTTTTCTGCATGCTTTGTTTGATAAAGGATAAAGGAAGCTCTCCTTGTGTTCATGATGGCTTTAATCTTAGTCACCTGCATTTTAAGTTGAGCCCATTGTGACTGAGTTTCGGTATGCACTGTGAGTGAGCGCCATTATGGACTTACTGTTATGTCAAATTTACGGGAGATTCCTGCTTTATGCTGGATGCTGTTTGAAGAGCCTCTAGACCCTGAAATTACTTCAGAAAATGGATAGACAGATTTTCTGTGTGAATGGCAATTAAGCTTAACATTATTTTTTTAATTTTTAAGAAAAGCACGTATATATTGATTTCCAAAGTTGTTTTTAATGTGTAAAAAATACATTGGTATACTTATGTGGGCTTATTCCTATAGTTACAGATAAAGGGAATAAATCCAACAACTAACAAAAAGTAAACTCCACACAAAAAAACATCCTGGCATAGGATTTACTCTCAGGACAGTGGATACATGAGGTACCAGAACTGCCTGCTGTGCCACCCACCAATACATACGTATTTACTGAATCAAGAACAGAGAAGTTGTGCTTCTCAGTATATTGCTTCTTCTTTTTGGAGCTACAGTCATGTATTGTCACAAGCTGCCACACGGTGTGTTGTCTACAATGAAATGCAAATAAGCTGCATGTGATAAATGACAGTAGAAAGCCCAATAATTAGGTTTGGTAAAAACTATTTGGTAAAAACTAAATTTATAATGTTTGAGTGGTGCCATAGTGCATCTGGAAAAAAACAAAATTTGCCAGTTCATTGTTACACCCAGATTGTCTTCTTTGAAATGCCCTTTGATTGTTGACTAAATACTTCCTTTGCTTCAGAAACTGCATGTACTGATGACTGACACTTTTTGGAGAAGACGTGAGCAAACATAAAAGATGAACTGAAAGAGGCAGAGACGTATAGCTAATTTATCTGTAACTCCATATACGTTTTTACTCACATGAAGGTTTGGCTTACATGATAACATTCTGTAATAACATAATTGCATGTGGAAGCAAATGTTATGTTAGCAGAAACAAAAACAACCGCAATTTTTCTTTATATTAATTTGGATGCACATCTTAAATATTTGGGTGCTTCCAACTCTATACTCTCCTTATTTTTTAGTTCTGAAAGAATTTGTTGAAGTAAACCAGATGCAAATGTCATCACTTTCCAACATTCACAAATGCAATTTGCGTACATGGAAGGCTTATTGGGGAGGTGGCATGTATTACCTTGCCAAGGGCACCAAATGACCCAGGACCGCACTTGACGTGAGGGACAGACCTTATGCTGCGTTCCATTTGAAGTGGGAAGTCAGAATGTTTGAATTCCTAGTCGAACTTTTCATCTGGAACGCCTCCTTAAGTCTGATTTCCAACTCAGAAACTAAGGAACTGGTCTGTCAAATCCGAGTTTGGCCGACTTCACATGATGACGTCAATCCACCATGGCAACGTAAACTGTGAACTTTAGTGAAAGCTGTAGTGTTATATTGCTTATTAGCACTTCTTCTGTCTATTTGTGTCTAATTAAATAATTTGTACACACAATACTGTATAACATCTATCTGTAGAAGTATTGCTATAGTATTTGGATACACAAAATAGTACAAAGTACGATGTTATTATCCAGTGTTTATTCGAGCAGAGGAAGCACAACAATGGTTTTCCTGGATAATAGTGATAATGATGATTCAACTTTGTTATCATTGTACAGGTACAACAAAATGCAGTTATTGCATACCCCTTGGGGTCAGAGAACAGGGTCAGCTATTTTGCAGTGCCCCTTAAGCAATTGCAGGTTAAGGGCGTGTCCATATGGGTTTTGCAAATTTTTTATTGGAACACAGTGTCATGCACGTGTGAGTAGGAGGACATTGTATGGACCAAGCGAAGGTAATTCCACGCCAGACCAGGGGGTGGTGGGATGCACTAAACCTTGTCCTGTTATCTCTGCAGACCAGCCGTGGGAAAACCTGTCTGACTCAACATCGAAGACATGACTTCTGGTTCTGGCACCCAGGATGACATCATTTCCGCTTCCGGTGCCTAGGTCGATGTTACTTCCAGTTCCGGTGCCTAGACTGTCAGAAGATGGTCACTTCCAGTTCCCCTATGTCACTTCCAGTCTGATCACTTAAAACCGCCATCTTTCCAACCCTTCATCTGTTCATGTCTGGACTCCAACAGAGACACATCTCTCTAAAAAACAAACCCATTGCAGCCAGGGATAATATATGGGTGGCTGCCTCAAACCTTTTTAAGTGTGTCGAGTCTGATCCTTTCACAACAGTCGACTAGAGTATGATGTCATCCTCAGTTCCGACATTTAACTTCCAAGGTAAATGGAACGCATCATAAGTTCTGGGAGCCTACTGGGTACAACCTGTAGGGGATCTGCCATCAAACAAGAAAATCCAAAAACAATTTGGATTGTGTGCTTTAGTTTTCTCACTATACTGTAGATTGAGAGACAGTAGTTTATTTATTCATAACCAGTTTCTTGGTTTTTGCTGACGTTAAATTGAAGGCAATTCTCTTTGCACTAAGAAACAAAGTTCTCGACCTGACTCTTCTACACTCTTTGACCCTCCTTCTCAATACACTCCATTAATGTAGAACAATCTGACAATTTTTGCAAGTTAGTGATAGGTGATTCACAAATTATTCATTCTTTTTGAACTACTCTGTTGAGTGAATCATGGGAATCCATTAGCAAGCAAATTAATCTACTCAGTAAAACTCAAAAGGAGTGCGAAAGCGAGTGTGTGATGCTGTCAGCCTCATTCATTTAGTTATTTTAAGTGCACAGACGAAATCATCATCAGCAAACAACTCATTCTCTTGTTCATCATACAAACACAATGCAATAACAACACATTAAGAATTAGAATGTATGTTTTATTTTGTACAATTTGTTACTGGAATTGTTTAAAACTGAATATATAAACATAATATTCAACTAACATGTTTATGTTCCTCTGTATGTTAAAACAAATTAGTCACACAAAACTAAACCTTATAAAAATATCTTTCAAATTTATAACAATTATTTGCTTTGAGTTCTACCTTAGTGCACACGCTTTACAACTCATTGAATGTACAGAGCATATGTTCTTCACCGATTCTGTCAAGTTCCAACTGAATCATAACTCAAGAATGAGCCACACGATTTTCATTCAGTTGAGTCACACAGTTTTTGCTCATTTGATTCGTGAAGAAATAATTAACTGTGAATGAGTGACATGATTCTCATTCATCTGATTTGTGAACTGAATCATTACCCGAGAATGAATTGCACAGTTCTCATTCCCTTGTGATTCTGTAAAGTAATGTCTTATTGTAATGATTTATTTTAAATGTGTTATCATGCTCTGTGTACTGAAACAAGATGATTTTCATATGAAGGATCATCATGATGAATTTATGAAGTATTATATATACATACTGTACTGTATATGCATGTATGTATACAGATAGATACGTATGAATTATATAATTGTATATCTGTGATGCAATCAGGGAGAATCAAATGATAGATAGATAGATAGATAGATAGATAGATAGATAGATAGATAGATAGATAGATAGATAGATAGATAGATAGATACTTTATTAATCTAAAGGGGGAATTCACATACTCCAGCAGCAGCATACTGATAAAAATAAACAATATTAAATTAAAGAGTGATAAAAATGTAGGTATAATAGAAAATAACTTTATATAATGTTAACGTTTACCCCCCCGGGTGGAATTGAAGAGTCACATAGTGTGGGGTCTCCTCAGTCTGTCACTGAAGCTACTTCTCTGTCTGGAGATGATCCTGTTCAGTGGATGCAGTGGATTCTCCATGATTGACAGGAGCCTGCTCAATGCCCGTCGCTCTGCCACAGAATTGAATCAAAAGAATACATTCACTTAAATGGGTAGTTTGCAAGAATCAGATCAGTAAATTGAATTGAACTGCAGGTGAAATGCACTGATGTTATATTTATACTCCAGGGTAAAGAGAAAAGGAGATAGGCCTGTTCCTTGTAATGCTCTAGTGTTGCTGACATGCATATCAGAGACACAGTCCTAGAATCTCACAAACTATTGTCTGCTGAACAGATCCATTATTCAGAACACCATATGATCATCCACCTGCATATCACTGACTTTAATAAGGATGGCTGGATGATACTGAAGGCACTGGAGAAATCAAAAACCCGAATCCTCACAGGGATGCCAGCTTTGTGGAGCAGATAGATAACTGCATCTTCCACTCCAGTCTTTGTCTGATAAGCAAAATGCAGTGGGTCCAAGTGGCCTTTCACAAGAGGACTTAGGCAGTCCAGGGCCAGCCTCTTAAAGGTCTTCATGATCTGGGACTCTAGTGGTCTGCAAATATTAGATGTTTCCTTGAAACTAGAACATTATAGGATATCCACAGAATTTCTGGAACCTTTGTGATGGACAGGTAGTAGAGGGCACCACAAAGTTTGACAGGTCAGCCCTTAAGAGCTCGAGGACTGACTCCATCTGTTTCTGTGGCTTTCCCTGTGTGTAGCCTCCTCAGTTGTCTCCTCATCAGTTAATGGCAGCCCATACTGATGGTCAGAGGTGGACTCATCTCTGGCCGTATCAGTTGAAGTAGTAGTAGTTATAGATGTAGTAGGGATGGTGTAGCAGGACTGGACATTGGAAGAAGGGGGCGGTGGAAAGAAGGAAAATCTATTTAAAAATTGTTTCAGGGTGTTAGCTTTGTCCACGAACTCTGGATTGTTTGAGTTCAGTAATTATACCCAGTCCATTCCAAACATCCTTTAATGTTATTGCGATTTAAATGAACGCCTTTTAAACTGTGCAGCCATAAGTCTATTATTATTGAATAATTATTCCATTACCCTGAGGCAAAGTTCACTAATGAAGTTTCAGTATGTGCTGCAATCAGTATTGGTTCTAAGCATCACTAAATAGTTTTAATGTACATAAAAAAATGTAATTAAACCAACTTGTGTTCCGATTTTTTGACAAAGTGTCAAAAACTGAATTATTCAATATTGCACTAGACATACTGTAATAACATTTGGAATGAAACTTCAAGTACCATTTATGATAATCTTTACATCGGTAGCGTGAGTTTTCTCCTGCTAGGTTAATTAAAACTCTAAATTTGAGACGTCTGACCTGCAAATAGCATTAGCTAAATGTTGATCAAATATCTTTATTTTTTTCCTATTTGAGTATCCCCTCTGAAAATAATTGCAACACTAATAAATTAATTGCTTTAAGCAATGTTAGCACTGGGACATTTCTGTATAGTTGACATAGTACACAAGGGATATCCAGTCAATATACACCAGAAGGCAGCAGTTAATGGCCATGTTTTTGAAAAAACAATTAACACTTAATTTTGGTCTCAAGTTAACAGATGGAAATTATTTATAATTGCAAGGCGCACGTGCTGATACAGTAGCAATAAGTCAGACAGACAAACACTTTTTCACGCTGCCAACCCAAAGAGCTGCACAGCACATACACAGTAACTGTAGCCTTTTTCATTTTAGAGTAATTAAATACATTCAGAGGACACAAAATAGCAACTCAGGAAACTGCAAAAACCATGATGGATAAACCTTATGCTTGTTCTCAGTATTCACTGACAAAAGGCTGAAGACCTGTCACACTGAATTATCAGAGCAATCGGAACAATGGTTAGCCAGCGAGTCATCTCAGGTGAGAAGGCACCAAAACAGACTCTCAGTGAAGTAATGAAGGTGAATTTATCGGTGGAGAAATAGAAACTGACAACTGACAGGCACATTTCAAGATATATAATGCAACATATATCACTTTTCAAATTTACATTGAATGGTTCAAAACAAGCTAGCACGCCAAGGCTAGCCTTTCAAAATATGTCCTGTCTGAAATCAGGAGATTCATTTTAACTTTGACTTGGATCATCCTTAATTTATCAACAACTGCCTTTGGACAGCAAATGGATAACAACTCAACTTCACAGCTCTGGCAATTTGCTGTGTTCCTTTTTCTTTGCAGGGCTGTGTGTTAGTGGCTGGCTTATACAGTGCCCTCCATAATGTTTGGGACAAAGACACGTTTTTCCTTGATTTTTTTCCCCCTTCTCCACAGTTTAACATTACAAATCAAGCAATTCAGACATGATTAAAGTGCACATTGCAGACACTTTCATTTAAGGGTAGTTGCATACATTTTGGTCACAGAATGTAGACTTGACAAGACTTTTTCCATATAGCACCCCATTTTAGGCCACCATAATGTTTGGGACACAGCAATGTCATGTCTGTTAAAGCCTTTGTATTTAGGACTTTGTCGCATATGTCAGAGGGGGGCATTTTTTTGTACATTGGGTGTTTTTTTTTCTCTTAGGCAACGCAACATGTAAATATTATATTTAAAAGACAGTATATGAAGGGGCAATAGGCACCCATTGTTGGGACTGGGGTGATAAGTTTAAAGGTTGTCGCACATGTGCAATTGAGAGACAGCTAAAGGGCCTGAATGATAGTAATTCCACGCCAGACCAGGGGCTGGCAAGATGCACTGACTTTCTTTCTCAATCCCTTGAAGGCCATCTACGGGAAATCCAGCATGTTTTTCAGCGACACTGATGACGTCACTTCCAGTCCAGTGTGGGGGCAGGCGGGCACTTGAGGGTGTGGGGGATTGGGGTTGGTATCTCGATGACATCACTTCCATTTCCGGTTCCTTTGATGATGTCATTTCGGTTTTTTGGCATATAAAGCCGCCATCTTTGGCAACCAAAGTCAGTTCTGTTTTGGACTCGGACTTGTGAACATCTCACAATTATTTAACCTTTTTGCAGCCAGGGCACATTATACGGGTGGCTGCCCCAAACCTTTTGATGACTTTCTGTTTTTGTGATAAGGTAAATTTCCTGAATAATCCTGTTAATGATTATTGTGATGGTTGTCTACAGGATATAGATAATTGCTGTCTTACAAAAGAGTCACCGCTTTGAAGTTTTAACTGCTTAAACATACAAAAAATACAAAATTGTGATAACAGAACTGCTTCTTCCTTGGAAAATGTTTGTATTTTTTTTGTTCTTTATTTCGCCTTATACAATTTCTCGTATTAGGAATTTGTTAGTTTTTGCATACCCCTTGGGGTCACAGCGCAGGGTCAGCCATTGTACAGCGCCCCTGGAGCAATTGAAGGTTAAGGGCCTTGCTCAAGGGCCCAGCAGAGTAGCTCTTTTGGCAGTGACGGGGATTCGAACCAGCAATCTTCGGGATACCAGTGCAGATCCTTAGCCCCAGAGTCACCACTTTGCCAGTTTACCTGACTTGGAAATGAACATGTCTGGGGATATTGCTTTCTAATCAGCATATGTGTACTCATTGATAGTTGGCAACAATACTTTTTGTTAACCTGTGTTTACATTGGTATGTGCCATTGTTTAATCCATCGGCATGTTGATCTAGGAAGGAGATGGCAGGGTTGTTTTCAGAGGGGACAGTTCACTGAAAACGCTCACTGGCAGACGAGGGTACGTGGCTCGTACGATGTGAGGCACAAGGACAGCATCACCTACCTTCAGGGAGAAAGAGACAGTTCCAAAAGAAGATGCCGGTTGTGGGTCCAGTGAGAGAGGGAAGCCACATGAAGGGGCCGAGCAAAGCTGGCAGTCAAGAAGTGAGGTGTCCCTAGGTTGCAGCAACACAGGAGCCCAGAGTGGGACAAAAAAAAGAACGACAAAGAGACGATGACAGGGATTCAACAATTTTGTAGCGGTCAGAAGCCGCTAAGATTCACACCGTCGAGCGTGACGGTGATTTATTTATTTTATATGAGGATTACCAGGGACAACCCCAGCCTTGGCACGACACACACACACACACTACAGAGACAAAGAAAACGCGCTGGGAACTTAAATGATAAAAAGTATAATGAAATTAAATTAAATAAATGAAAACAATAATACCACCCCTGATCCCTTCGACGGTATTACAATTAACAAATAAACACGACAAACACGCAGTAAAGTCCATGTATGAAATGATCAGCGGTGAAGTTATGTCCAGTGATTTGAATGATGCGAGGGAAATGGAAAAAACACAGTCCTACCGGTAGTTGCTGAAGTTGGTTGACAGATGAATGGTTCAGGAGCGCTCCTTCTTCCGTGAAAGCCAATGAATCCAGACAACGTCCTCAGTAACAGTAACAGGTAGACAAATGATTCCAGACCCCAACACACAATACAATCCAGGACACGAAGATGTATAGCAGAAAAACAGCAGACAGTTCAACAGATATGTAAAAGCACGAAACAAACAAAACAAACTTTTTTTCTCTTCGACACCTGCCCTCCTTTTAAACCCCTCTGGCCACCTTTGACCCCAACAGCCCCTGCAGGGACTGCTGGGAGATGCAGTTCTAACTAATGGTAGCACCGCTACAATTTGACAAAACTTCTTTTGGGAAATGAGCGTCCGTTAAACAGAGTGCATTGATGGACAGTAGGACGATAAACTGTTGGGGTAACACAGTATGCAAAATGGATTCTGCACCGCTAAAGGTTCTATCCCCTGCTTCATGTTTTTAACGGACTTTTAGAGTGTGGACTGTGTACTTTCCTTTTTAAAAAAGGGGTTTTCATCCCTGATATTGTTAGATTTTAATGTTCATCTTTTTAATGTACTTTATATTGTCTTGTGTAACAGAAGTTACTGTTGCTTTTCCTGAAATTGCTGCTGTATCTTTCATTATGTGTTTACCCACCACCCAATTTAAAGAAACCTGTGCTATTATCGGTAAATTTCAAGAGTTCAGCCTCTTAATAAAACTGGGTGGAGTAGTCAGATATTTTAACTGTGTCTAGGTTAGATTACCTGTAAGTGTGACTAGAAATCTGTCACACATACCCCTTGTATACAATGACTGCTTACATGATCCACAGACATCCCCAGGTACTGAGGGTCTTCTGGTGACGCTCTGTCAAGCCTCCAATGCAGCCATCTTCAGCTCCTGCTTGTTCTGGGAGGCTTGTCCCCTTAAGTTTCTCATCAGCATATGGAAGGCCTACTCAATTTGACTGAAATCAGGTGACTGGTTTTGCCTTTCAAGAAGTTTCCATTTTTTAGCCTTGAAAAACTCCTGTGTGGCTTAGCAGTACGTTTGGATCATTAGCTTGTTGTAGGATGAAGAGTCGTCCAGTGAGTTTGGAGGCATTTCCACACACCTCAGAATTCATTGTGCCACCAGCACTTCTATCATCAATGAAGAGAAGCATGGCAGCCATACAAGCCCAAGCCATAACACTCCCACCACCATGTTCAACGGATGAGGTGGTCAGTTTTGCATCTTGGGCAGTTCATTTTCATCTCCACACTTTGCTCTTGCAGGTTCATCTTTGTCTCGTCTGCCCACAACACCTTTTCCCAGAATTCTGTAGCCTCTTCTATGTCCTTTTTTCACAAAGTGTAATATGGCCATTCTGATTTTGTGGTCTGCATCTTGCAGTGTGGCATCTCTGTGTTTCTGTCCATGAAGACTTCTGCAGTTAGTCATCTCTGACACTTCTACATCTGTCTCCTCAAGACTGTTTCAGAACTGTCGGAGAGGTGGGTTTTTTTTTCATTACCATAGTGAGGATTTTTCTGCCATCAGCAGTGGAGGTCTTCCTTGGCCCACCAGTCCCTTTGTGATTACTGAACTCACCAGTGCGGCCTTTCTTGTTAATGATATTCCAGAGAGTTGATTTAGGGTTTTACTGATGTCTCTAATGGTGTTATTCTTGTTTTCCAGTCTGATAGGAGGTCTTCTCTAGTTGCCTTTCTTTTAAACTCATTTTTTTATTTTATTATTTGTTATTTATTAGGGCTTTTAATCTCTGCACATGATCTGCTTTTTTTGAGTTTATTTATGTATGGAATAGCACTGCATTTCTTGTGCAGACTGTATTGTTTGGTTTTCAAATAAAAACCCTTTTCACTTAAATCACCTCCTCTTGACAGTGAGTGTGTGTGTCCTCATTGGCCCGGCTCAAGCTCAGTCCATGACTATTGACGATTCTGGGTTCAAGCTGCCAAAGGATGTGGAGCCAACCTGGACCATCAAAAACATATAAAAGAAAATTTGACATTAAAAAGACATTAAAAAGTGTCATTATGGTTTTGTCTGATTTAAAGTAATTGAGTTTCCTGAGAAAGAATAGCCATGTCTGCCCCTTCAAAATGTAATTATTGCTGCTTTAGGAAATTAAGCTTTTAATAACTCCATTGTAATGAAAAAGCAAGGTGTCTCCAATTAACCTATAGACACTTACAGCTCTGATAAAATGTTTGTAGGAATTTTGTAAATTTCTGCATTAGTGGCTCCTGAAATTTGATCTGACTTTATATTTCTCATAGTAATTGAATGAGACAGGCTGATTTAGAAAAATAGCACATAAAGCTGTATAGTTACTGAATGAATTGTTTAACTATCTTAAGGTTATTGATGGAAGAAATATGTGATCGTTTAGGAAAGAAGGGAAATGGAATCTGCTCTCTCAATCAATGAGATACAGTGCCATTAAAAAGTATTCTACTCCTTGGAGGTTTTTATATTTTATTATATAACTTTGAATCACAGTGGATTTAATGTGGCTTTATTGGCATGATTAACAGAATATGATTCTTTAATAACAACATGAAAACAGACCTCTGCAAAGTGCTGTGAGTTACAATAATAACGCACAAATGAATTGGTCACATAAGTAGGCACTCCCTTCAAGTCCATATTTAGCACCTTTGGCTGCCATGACAGTCTTGAGTCTGTGTGCACAGGTCTCTTTCTATGAGTTTGCACATTTGCTTACTGTCATATTTTCCAATTCTTCTTTGCAAATTTGATTTGCATGATTATTTTTTAGTTTGGCTTGATTAAAAAAAAAGTTTTTTTTATTTTATTTTATTTTAGTTGTCATGCATACACATTTGAGGTTTTGCTTTCTGGGCTCATCAGAGCTAAGCACTACCACTTCAGGACACAAGGGGGCACTGTCACTGATGGTATTATCTATTCTTTCTCCCACAGCCCTGAGAAACTGCCCACTGAGAGGAACTGACTCCGCCCATTCTTGACCCTTCATTATAAAGCTAAAGTGCTCCTGGCAAAGCTTGATTCATTTTGGAGAGAGCAAACCAAAGAACTGAGCTCCCACCTGAGTACTGACGACTCTAGGGAACTTTGAATCCACTTGTATATTTTTGTTTTGTTGTACTGCTTTACGTTTTGATATTATTTGACGTGCCATCAAGCACTTGTTTACTTTTAGACGCTGTAAATATTAAAAGAGGTGATCTAGTTGGTGCCCCAACATTTCCTCTGTGACCAGTGTGGGTCGATGACAGCGATGCTTCTGAGAGGAGTCACGTCATTGCTTTTGTTACAATAGTGAGATCACAAAAAATGATGTATGAATATGGTAACTTTACTTCACTCACTATTCCTCAGTGCATAAACATAACAAAATTATTGAAGAACATTTCAAGTAGGCACTAGCTTCAGATTTTGGAACTCATTTTGTCCTTGACTCTGATTTTACTCCTCCTTTTGGTTTTGGTTATCTTTTTTTTTGTCCCTCTGCTTTCCATTTTCACCACAAACTTATAGTGTGTTTTATATCTCCTGAGGCCTTATGTATAAAACTTGCTTTTGCTCGTAAACGTGCGTAAGCCATACCTTACAAAACAACATTTATTTATACAGTATAGCAAATTTTCATACAAATAATGCAGCTCAAAGTGCTTTACAAGATGAAGAAAGAAAAAAAGACAAAATAAATAAGAATTAAAATAAGGGAACACTAATTAACATAGAGTAAAAGTAAGGTCCGATGGCCAGGGAGGACAGAAAAAATAAAAAAAAACTCCGTCTGGAGAAAAAAATAAAATCTGCAGGGGTTCCCGAGGCCTCGAGACCACCCAGCCCCCTCTAGGCATTCTACCTAACATCAATGATCTCAATCAGTCCTCCTTGTATTCAGGGTTCTCATGGAAGAACTTGATGACAGATAGATAGATAGATAGATAGATAGATAGATAGATAGATAGATAGATAGATAGATAGATAGATAGATAGATAGATAGATAGATACTTTATTAATCCCAAGGGGAAATTCACATAATCCAGCAGCAGTATACTGATACAAAAAAAAAACAATATTAAATTAAATAGTAATAAAAATGCATGTAAAAGCAGACAGTAACTTTGAGTAATGTTAGCATTTACTCCCCCGGGTGGAATTGAAGAGTCGCATAATGTGGGGGAGGAACGATCTCCTCAGTCTGTCAGTGGAGCAGGACAGTGACAAAAGTCTTTCACTGAAGCTACTCCTCTGCCTGGAGATGACACTGTTCAGTGGATGCAGTGGATTCTTAATGATTGACAGGAGTTTGCTTAATGCCCGTCGCTCTGCCACAGATGTTAAACTGTCCAACTTTACTCCTACAATAGAGCCTGCCTTCTTAACAAGTTTGTCCAGGCGTGAGGCGTCTTTCATCTTTATGCTGCCTCCCCAGCACACCACCGCGTAGAAGAGGGCACTTTCAACAACCGTCTGGTAGGACATCTGCAGCATCTTATTGCAGATGTTGAAGGACGCCAACCTTCTAAGAAAGTATAGTCAGCTCTGACCTTTCTTACATAGAGCATCAGTATTGGCAGTCCAGTCCAATTTATCATCCAGCTGCACTCCCAGATATTTATAGGTCTGCACCCTCTGCACACAGTCACCTCTGATGATCACGGGGTCCATGAGGGGCCTGGGCCTCCTAAAATCCACCACCAGCTCCTTGGTCTTGCTGGTGTTCAGGTGTAAGTGGTTTGAGTCACACCATTTAACAAAGTCTTTGATTAGCTTCCTGTACTCCTCCTCCTGCCCACTCGTGATGCAGCCCACAATAGCAGTGTCATCAGCAAACTTTTGCACGTGGCAGGACTCCGAGTCATATTGGTAGTCTGATGTATATAGATTGAACAGGATCGGAGAAAGTACAGTCCCCTGCGGCGCCCCTGTGCTGCTGACCACAATGTCAGACCTGCAGTTCCCAAGACGCACATATTGAGGTCTGTCTGGAAGATAGTCCACGATCCATGCCACCAGGTGTGCGTCTACTCCCATCTCAGTCAGCTTGTCTCTAAGGAGAAGAGGTTGGATGGTGTTGAAGGTGCTAGAGAAGTCCAAAAACATAATTCTTACAGTCATGTGGACGTCTGGCCTTTAATCCATCAATGTAGGGACATCACGGTGCTTTGATTAGGTGGTGGTGGCGCAGATCATCACCACAGAAAACCAGGAAAGAAACAGAAGAGAGAGTATGGGGTTAATACGGATTACAGAGCCGTCAGGAATGATATTGATAATTAAATGCATATATGGAATATCGGGGTTACAGTAAATTGAAGCTATGAGAAAGCCATGTTAAAATAATGAGTTTATAGCAGTTTTTTAAAGTGCTCCACTGTATTAGCCTGGTGAATTTCTATCGGTCAGCTATTTCAGATTTTAGGTGCATAACAGCAGAAGGCTGTCTCACCATTTCTTTTAAGTTTAGCTCTTGGAATTCTAAGCAGACACTGATTTGAAGATCTATGGTTACGATTTGGAGTGTAAGGTAAAAGACATTCTAAAATGTAAGATGGAGCGAGACTATTTAAGGCTTTGTAAACCACAAGCAGTATTTTAAAGTCAGTTCTAAATGGCACAGGTAACCAGTGCAGTGACATCAAAACTGGAGAGACAAAAAAGTCTGTATTTATAAAAAACAAACTTGGAATGGCAATGGACTTAAATTACAGAAAGTTTCAACCACAGACTTTTTTCGTTTTAGCATTTTAGCAATTTAAGCAGCAGGAAAATGAAGTCAACAGAAAATCTTGTTTCATTGCAATGATACCTCAGACATATTCTAATGTCCGTGCTTGCATTCATCCATTTTCTAAACCCAGCTCCTAAAACTTATAACAGAGCAGGGATTTCTGCAGAATGGTGTCTGTAACGTTGGCCTTAAATGAGCACACAACTCCAAGAGGACAGCTGCAGAGTGTCTAAATTGTCTTATAAGTCTGTCATCATCATTTAAAAGGTAACAAATACAACATAATACTTAAATGGGAGAAAACATGTTTTTAAGTTTGTCTACATATTTTAATTGTGGCAAAATGAGCACTTTCTTATTATAAGACTGTGTATGCATAGCATAATATTTGGGTGCGACTTAATTCATTTATCATGCGATTGGATCACCTGTGACATGCACCTGACATGAAAACTACCGATATAACCTCTTAGATTCTTTTCTTAATGGATGATTGGAAGCAATGTCAAAACCAGCTATGTAACTGCTACCTGTAATGCCTTACCTGTCTAACTATCCTTACTGTATACTGCATATTCAACCCTGGGGACCTCTAATGGCAGGCTGCTTGCTGACTAGGACTGTCTTATTTTCACTCATTTACTTCCATCCAGTATACCACCAAGAGAGGACTTTACAAAGCGTTCTTTGTGCCCTTAATCAGAACCAGAATCAGAATCACTTTTATTTACCAGTACTTAATCTACAGGAATTTAAATTGGTAGCTTTGCGGCTGCTAGTAACAGACTACAACATCACAAATGATCATTTTGCCATGCTTTATGACACTAGATAAGTGTGTAATAAATGGAAGAATACGGTCAATTAGTTTCACAGCAAATCTCACAACACGCTGTAATCTAAATTTGAAATGGACCACTGCTCAACCAAACCACCGACAGTGGAGAATGTGGTCACACTTTCAATGATGACCTTGCAGAACTGCACTAGGATGAGCTGGGAAAAAAATATCATTTGCTTAGTTGGCATAAAAAGTACATCAACTGCTGAGCCTTCTTATTGATGGAAGTGGTGATAATGTCACATCAGATAGTGCTTTTGATACTTGCTCGAAAATTTCAAGGATTCCACCAATGTGACACTAGAGGGTGCTGTCGCTCCTCAAACCCCGCAGACAAACGTCCAGGACACCAAGTAAAAGCACTTAGAAATATTTTACTTTCTTCTTTTCGATATTGTGCCACAGTAGACACCACTAACACCACCATAAACAATAAATCAATAATGAAATACAATGACACAATCTTCCTCTCCCAGCAGCTCCATCCCTCTACCACCCAACTCCGGCTCCACTCGCTGGGTCTTGCATTGTCATTTATTTGGTTCTTGACCCGGAAGTGCTTCTGTCCTTCTGTCCATGTGATTCAATAGCACTTCTGGGTCGGATGAAGACTCATATTTTTCTTCAGCCCAGAAGTACTTCTGTTCTTCTGTCCCTGTGACTTGGGAGTACTTCCTGGCTATAGGGAAAATAAAAATCCCTGCGTCTCCCTGCAGCGTCATACTGTGGAACCCACAGTCCCCAGCAGGGTTGTGAATCCAAACTCCATCTCCCCTAATGCCTTGTGGGAATCTGGGGCCCCTCTATGCTGCAGGGAGGACTCCATCTAGCGGCCTGGATGTGTCGGCCGGGATAAGCTGTCGGCCGTCTCTCACACCATATTGATTGCAGAATCACTAATTTCTAGAAGAAAAAGTTGTAACTGCTGCTTGAAAAAGTCAGTTTCTCTTCCACAGTCTTGATGGTATTGAGCACCTGGCTATTTGTAGCACACCAAACATAAGATGAGTCACCTCTTTTCTAAATGCTGTTTCATTACCATTAGTGGTTAGTCTATTAATGGAGGTGTCAGCAGCAGACTTAGTGATTTTTACTGAACCTGTAGTCACTCGTGTAGAAGGAATACAGCTGGGGGGAAGCACAAAGCCTTGAGGGGAACCTTTGCTGATATAGAAAAAATCTGAGAGGAGGAAGCCCATCCAAACATTTCTGTTTCATGTTTGTCAAAAAACTACAAGGGACCACAGCTAATAAAAGGAAGGACAATCCATCTCTCAGCAATGCTAATAATCAATAACTGAATGTAAACACTGAGTTCAAGCTTTTATTTAAAATTATCTTACGTTTGTTACTTAAAAATTATGTTTAGACTGGTTGTCTGCCATCTAGAGTAACGACATTTTGAGCTGTAAAGAGCCTTTGAAAAGCACTATGTTAATCCAGGTCTCCTAAAACCAATCTTAATGCAGTCTACACATGGAAATAAAGCAGAGAAGGAGAACATGTTTCATTTTAAAACACTGCCAGCAGAATCCTAATGGGATCATGAACATTATGGGCTGTTTATTAAAAAGAGCTCCCAAAAGACATACAAGATGAATCACGTGTAGCGTGCTATGACTTTGGAAATAATTTAAATAGTTGGATTGAATTAGGCAAACACCTCAAACAGAGATACTTGAATGAAAAGTAAGGCACCTTCCAATTCTGTTTCATTTGTAATCATGTAGACTGGTTACACTTATTATTAAGTCAATAAAAAGAAAAAGGTATTTTTATCAACCTAAAGGGATTGTGTATTGTGGAAATACTAGCCATTTCAAGCCTGATTGTACTCTTTTGAAGGGTTTTATTAGTTCAGTAAGATTTATGTCTACTGTTCTGCTTCCCCTTAATCAGCTACAATTATTGGCCCCAGTTTCATTACCTCTGCCTAATGGTAGCATTGTTGAGAATCAAGGCTTAATTTATTTAAAAGCTGTTCAAAATGTTGCTGTTATTAATTTATTTAGTGTATTCAACATGCTATTGACTAATTAAAATGTTAAGTCTGTAATGAAAAACTTTTAGGTACTTAGTAAACGGAATGGTCCTTTCAATTATAATTTTTTCAATTCAATTCTATTCTATTTATTTTAATTAAGCACATTTCCACTTATGAGCCCAGCTTGCGATACAATAATTATAAATATAATATGAAAAATGAAATGCGACATTGGCTCAATGTGTAATTTTGTTAACATAAAAAGAGACACTTCATGCAATATACACCAAATTATACATGCAAGGAGATTTGAACTTCAGATCAGTCGCAAGAGATGATAACTGTATTTGGATAGATGTCTGAAAGTTGATTCATCATACGTAACAACACATCCACATCAAGACAGACCAAGAACCACCGCAAATAAGTAGAAGTAGAAGTAAAATGAAAAAGACTGATTCTTCTTCTTCTTTCGGCTGCTCCCGATAGGGGTTGCCACAGCGGATCATCTTCTTCCATATCTTCCTTTTTTAAGCATCTTGCACTGTCACCTCCATCACCTGCATGTCCTCTCTCACCACATCCATAAACCTTCTCTTAGGCCTTCCTCTTTTCCTCTTCCCTGGCAGCTCTATCCTTACCACCCTTCTCCCAATATCTCTCCTCTGCACATGTCCAAACCAACGCAATCTCGCCTCTCTGACTTTGTCTCCCAACTGTCCAACTTGAGCTGACCCTCTAACGTCCTCATTTCTAATCCTGTCCATCCTCGTCACACCCAATGCAAATCTTAGCATCTTTACCTCTGCCCCCTCCAGCTCTGTCACTTGCTTTCTGGTCAGTGCCAGCGTCTCTGAGATGGCAATTAATGGAAAAGTAACATAACAGAGTAACATGAAACAACTTTAGCAGCAGCTCTGCTGTGGTGAAGTAAGGGGTCCTCAGGTTTGACATAAATACACAGATGATGGGTTTAAGAAATATTAACGCTTTCTCTGTAAATCAAAATTTATATTGGTTCAAAGTCAATAGTTAACTAATGTTTTACAGGGCATATAATTAAGTCGTTTCATTCATGTTTAGTGAGAATATTATATGTTGTGTTACATATATATATGGGCTTGATCAAGGTATGTAATAACCCACCGGGACGAGAGGGGGCACTGCCGCTAATATTCTTTTTTTCTTCTCTCCCCACATTGACGAGAAACCACCCAGTGAGGGCACTTAGCCCCGCCCCTTCCGGTTCATTAACCCTGCTCCCCAGGAGGAGACGTTTTTTGTGGCCAGAGTGACCCACCAGATGGAGCTCTTGTCTAGAGCCAAATCTATTTGTATTGCCTTCAGCCTAAGGGTAAGAAGCATTATGCCAAAAGGTGTTCATTTTCTTGAATGATTCAGTTAATTAAACAGGACCTTCCAACTTTTATCTTTGCGTGACCTGTCATTCCAGCATCCAACCACAGTTTATCAAGGGACCTCTTCAGGGCTCCACTAAGTTAAGCAGTATCACTCTGAACAGAGAGGGGACCCTGTTGGTGACATTTTCTCCTTTTTCACTGACATTTCCGAGACCCACCAGGATGTTGGTTTTCTGAACCGTGATACATAAATATACGCTAAATGTACTGCATAAAGTCTCTTTTGTGAGTTATATGGTGCCTCTAGTGATTAAAGCCCACTTAAGTCTGTTCACTTGGTACCTAATATTAATGGGAGAATGTGCTGGATAACTGACATGGGGCCACTTCTCCACTAATAGGCACAGCAGAGATATCCAGGGTGCCACTTGGGGTCCTGTTTATCTTAGACTGGTAGAACAAAGATACAAATAATGTAATGCCCTCAAACCTGCTCTGTGCACGGAGAGAAATAAACCTGGGCAGGGTGCTGGTCTATTCATGCATACATCAACACTCAACCAATTTATAATCATCAGTTTACCCAATAGGGTGGCACAGTGATAACGCTGCTGCCTCGCAGTAAGGAGACCTGGGTTCGCTTCCCGTGTCCTCCCTGCGTGGAGCTTGCATGTTCTCCCTGTGTTTGCATGGGTTTCTTCCCACAGTTCAAAGACATGCAGGTTAAGTGCATTGGCGATCCTAATTTGTTCCAAGTGTGTGGGTGTGTGTGTGTGTGTGTGTGCCCTGCCCGGGTTTGTTCCTGCCTTGCACCCGGTGTTGGCTGGGATTGGCTTCAGCAGAACCCCGTGACCCTGTGTTAGGATATAATGGGTTGAACAATGACTGACTGACTGACTGATGAATTTACCCAATATGCATGTCTTTAGTACAGGGGTGTCAAACTCCAGGCCTGGAGGGCCGTAGTGGCTGCAGGTTTTCATTCTAACCCTTTTCCTAATCAACGAGCAGTTTTCACTGCTAATTAACTTCTTTTCCCTTCATTTTAATAGCCCTGTTTTTAAGGATTCAGTGTTCTGAATTGATTTGTTTCTTCATTAAATGGCAGCCAAACAGAATTGAGATGTGAAATGAGCCAGCCGATGACCAGCTAAATTAGAATGTCAAACTCCAGCCAATTTCACTCCAACCGATCTCTTAATAAGAAGCTGATTCTTGCTGTTAGTTAAACTCGTTATTTAAATCCATGGCTCATTGCTGCTCTCATTCTGCCACAGCAGACATTTCCAAAACTGTTGATTTTCTGTTTTTTTTCAGAACACCATCAATATGTTTTGGTAACCTGAGAGATCAACCTTACTGAGAACTTCACCTTTCTTTATTTTCAGATATTCTGTGATGGGCACTGGTGAGCTGGTCATGTGGCAGCTTATTTTGTGTCTCATTATTGTTTGGCTGCTCATTAAGGAAAAAGAAACAACTATAGGGCCTGAGTCAAGTTAATTAAAGTTAAGGCAAAAGAAGTTAATTAGGAGCAAAAAACTGGTCATTAATTAAGAAGGTGGTCAGAATGAAAACCTGCAGCCACTGCGGCCCTCCAGGACTGGAGTTTGACACCTGTGCTTTAGTATATGAAAAGAGAAAAAGAAAAAAGTCATATAATCATAAGAAAGATAAGAAGTTGAAATACATAGTCAAGAGGCTTTGAATTTGAACCAAGTACCTGTAAGTCAGCAGCACTAGACGCTCAGCCACTATGCTGCATGCCCGTTACACCTTATTTACCATATTTTTATTAGGTAAAGCTACACGTTTAGGATCTTATTGGTAGCTTTGACAATATTAAGTTTACTTGCTCTATCGAACATGCAGCTCAGCTAAACATCTGGAAGACAACACACTGTTGAGAATGAGCTGACTGTCTTAAAAAAGATGTTTACAAATTTCCAAAATAAAAGTTTAATTTGCTGTGCAGAGCTTGTACAATTAGTAAGTAGCATTTATGGTACTAGCTTAATAACCTAATGCCACATTTCTAAGAAACATACATTTGTCTCTCCACCCTGCTAGTTGAGGAAGTAGACCACAGAGTAAATTTATCAGAATGCCCTGACAAGACAAAGCAGTCGAGCCGAGTGAAAATGTGAGTCAATACTTTTGGTTTTGTCCACCTCTAAATCAGACGGGAGAGTTAAAGGTGCTGACAAATGACCGAGGTATCATTGATTGTTCAGTATTTAAATATTGACAAACGGTCTAAAATCATAAATCATACACTTGTGACCTTTAAAGTGGCTTGTTATATTTGACAAGTGTTCTGCATTTTTCTTTTTTTTTCAATCCAAATGTTTTTAATTCTGTACATTTGTTCATTTCTACTCTAGTCACCAAACTGTAGTAGAATTTTTTTATTAATATTTAACTAGCACGTCAATTTACATGCCCTTTGGTGTTGACCCAATGCAAACACACAACAAGTCTGTGATCACCTTAGACCTGTAAAATGTCCTCTCAATTTATTAATTGTTCAAAATAGTTTAATACTTTAATAATCTTGCTTTCTATTGTTCTTTTTCACTCCTCGGCTGCTCAGCAGCTTTTAATAATTTTGTTGACTGCTTACACGGAATTTAGTTGACATAGTATATCATTATGATTTATAAAAAAGATAAAATACAAAAGTCCAGGTCTGCATTTTCTGAACAAGCACATCTTCATATGGGTAGCATGCTGGCTTCATATCTCCAGGGCATTTGGTTTAACTCTCACATTGGTCATTATCTGTGTGAAGACTGCATGTTCTCACTGTATCTGAAAAGATTTCTCTGTGTAATCCAGTTTCCTCCCACATTTCAAAAATATGCATGTTAGGCAAATTGGTAACAAATTGGCATTAAAGTATATAGTAAGTGACACGTGCGGGCACAAGTGAATGACAGGGTTGATCGCTGCATTTTACTGAAGCTCTAAGGTAGGAGTGTTAAACTCAGACACTGGAGGGCCACTGCAGATGCAGGTTTGCATACTGCCCACTTCTTAAATTAGTAGCCAACTAGTAGCTACTACTGCTTGTTCTTCAATTTAAATTAATTTTGTCAGAATCTTCAATTTATTTTCTTTTCTACCTAACCAGTGTCACACACGTGTGATTAGGGAGTAGCCAACAGGCTCATTGAAGCACGAGAACTCAAAGAAAGCGGGTTTAGAACAGAGTACTAATTTATTTAGCAGAAAATCAAGTGAATAAATGCACCACTTGGAAGACACGCCGACGATCCTTCCATCCTGACCTGATGACTTCACTTCCGGCTCCTCACTTCCTCATCACCGTCAATTTTTGTTTTCCCATCAGTTACTATTGTGTACGTCATTTCCTGTCTGTCTTGTATATAAATCTGGTCATCTCATGATCCTGTTGTCCCTTGTGATGATTTCAAATCACTGTATCAGTCTTAATAGACTACTCGGACCTTGCAGTATACAGTGAATTCATCCCCAAACTTTTATGAGTGTGATGTTTCTCATTTATATCTTCACACCAGTGACCAAACAATAATTAATTACAAAGTGGGCCATCAGATGACCACTAAATACAGGGGTCTCAAACCTAGTTTCTGGATTGATACCACTTTTAGTCCAACAAATCTCTTAAGGGAATACTTTATACAGTATTACTTACTGTACACCATGTAGTTTGTAGTGATAACAACAAAATTTATTTATATAGCAGATTTTCATACAAATAATGTAGATTTACAAGACTCTACCTAACATTAATGATCTTAATCAGTCCTCATGGTTTTCAGGCTTCATGTGGAAGAATTAGATGATGATGGCCATGTGGACATCTGGCCTTCAATCCATCAATGTAGGGACTGCTTGGTGCTTTGATCAGGTGGTGGTGACACAGATCAAACAACAGAGAAAGTAGGGGTTAGTACGGATTGTGGAGCCATGATAAAAACGATAATTACAACAAAACTCAAATTGTGTTTCCCATGAGTGAATTTATCTGAATAAAGTCTGTTTTATCACCTTTAAAGTGATGACTGATATGATGGTGTTGGTTCTGTTATTTCAATTGCATCTACAGTTGCAGTGTTCATTTTTAATTGGAGCTGACGAGAGCAAGTGAATGCAATAAAGGGAAGGTGAACTTCCTATAATTTGCAGAGGCCAAGCATTAGGGATTTCTTGGAAACCATCTGCAGTGATTTTACTGAGAAGCTGTGGGTACAAAGATTTAGGATGAGCAGCTCAACATATGTGGAATTATGAAGTACAATAGGAACTCGTGTCCCCTGGTGTAGCACACATAATGCAGTCCAAACCGAGGAAGCGTATAGCCATCACGCTTCATAAACTGGCTACCTCTGCTGAGTATAGGGTTGTTTCAGAGATTTTTGGTGTGAGCACAACCACCATTCATAGGTGTGTATATGGGGTGTGTCGGGCCATATGTTCCAAACTAATGAGGTAATGCATCACTTTACCTGGATGTGGAAGAGGCACAGCAGATTTTGCAGCGAAATTACGAGGCACACAAAATACCTCAGGTGTATGGTGCGATTGACGGCTCACATATCCCTGTTTGTGCACCAGGTGACAGGTATTGGGATTAGGTTTGTAGGAACAGCTGGACACCTATTGTTCTGCAGGCAATCACTGACGACAGATTAATGATCAGGTACCTTTGCTTTGGTCACCCAGTGGTGCTCATGATGCTGCTGTATTCACCACATCACATTTGCACAGGTATTTGAAAATCTAATTTTATATTCATGCATATATATTTTCTAATTTATCACACGAAATATTTTTTTTTATAAAATCACTATTTGTAATCAGTTTATGAATAATTGTGTTTCACATAACATGTGTGAGGAGAAAAGACAACAACTGCAAACTGTAGCATCTGATTCTGCGGTTCAAGAGATGCCACAGGCACAATCACAACGAAGCAGATACGGCAGCTCTCCAGATCAGAGAAGCTCTAGTTCAGCAGAGGTCATAAGGTTTTCTAAAGGAAAAAAAAGCCATATAAAGAATACTAAGCAACTACAAAAATAGATTACTAACACCCTTGGACAGTTTTCCCTAGTTTTTTATTTAAATTCACAAATAAATATGTTTCCTTTTTTTAGTTTTCACTTTATTGTTAAAGATGTTCAAATAAGTTAAACTGTTTATTAAAAAAGCAACAAAATGTAACAAACATTTTAAATTGCCAACATAACATACAAGTTGTAATAGACAGGAAAAAAACTGTACAAACATTTCAAAATAAAAGATTTTTGTCTTCAAGACCTGTTGAACTCTTTGATTTGTCTTGATGTCAGCATAAAAACTCTTTACCATTAAACCTAAAATAACCAGATGGCAACAAAATTGTATTATGTTTTATGTATGTTCATGTGAACTAAAGTGAATTGCATGTGCGTTGTACTTGAGTGAGTCTGTTGGTGCATAATATGTGAGGTGAACTTTTGGGTGCATGAACAAAATTAGGTGTTTGAGTGTGCATGCTCTGTAAGAGGGGCAAAGTTCAGGGGAAGAGGTGGGTGAGCATTGCTAGTTATAGTTTGAAGTTTTCTGCTGTCTGAGGGGTGTTGGTGGTTGCTGTTCATAATGCTGTGTTGAAGGTTGTTGTTGCTGGTAGTGCTGTGTTGAGAAAAAGGTAGGTGGGCTCCAGCTATAATTTCTAACACATTTCAAGACACTCGGCTGCTTCTTTTGCTCTCTCAAAGCACTGAATGGCACAATTAAGCACATCAGAAATTGTAGTTGGAAATGTCTGATCTTGTTTGGCTTGATCATTTCACATGTTCATTTTCAGTGATGAAGCTGGGGCTCTGCATTTTTTTTGGCTACCTCCACGGCACTTGAGGTGGAAGTCTTTCTGTATGTCCGCGGCTTCCTTGTGGGCATCAGCACACTGGAGCAAAACATCATTTGATTCTAATAGAAAGAGAACGAGAAAAACAAATAGGTACTAAAGTAATAGTTATGAACAAGTAGTAACAACTACATTCATTTTGGTCCTGTGTTAACATTTAATTTCTGAACTACACATAATAAAATGTTTAGAATAAAAGCCAAATGATGTTTTTAATTCCTCATATTATGTTCACACATTAGCTACATTCATATTGTATTTACACCCGACCCATACACAAAGACAAGCACACTAATGCAAAAATCAGAAGTGCTTTCCCCTAGACTTTCTCGTATACTGAGATATGGGGATGGATATTTGAGGAGTAACCTGCAAGACAATGATTATATTTTTAAATTATGTATGTTAAATGCCCGGGGTTTGTTTCCTGCCTTGTGCCCTGTGTTGACTGGGATTGGCTCCGGCAGACCCTCGTGACCCTGTAGTTAGGATATAGCGGGTTGGATAATGGATGGATGTTAAAGAACCAGCAACAGTAAATCAAATCAATAATATATTGAACAATTATTACAAACGTAAAGTAGAATAATTCTGACTTTACAGCTACATGAATAAAAAAATACCACTTCCAGTTAGTGGAAATAGCTCAAAAGCTGAAAGAAATTTACATTTTGTACCTATTATTTGTATGCAAAATTTGGTTGACCTAAGTGAAAGTGTACTTAAATTATCGTGTTTACAAAAATAGACAGACAGACAGACATAATTCGAAAAGTGGTATTTTCGGACTCAGGGAAGTCTAAAATGTCGAGATTCATCAAAATCTTGAAATCAAATTTTTGGACGATTACAATACTTTCCCTTTGAGAAAGTAAATTGGACTCAGAGAGGTTTAAAATGTCAAGATTAACCAAAATCAAGACGTCAAAATTTTGGACGATTACAATACTTTCCCTTGTGGCAAAGTCGCTATATAGACATCGAGCCGACATGGACTGACAACAGAGGCACGTAAAAATGAAACAAAAAGATTTATTTTCTTCAGCTGGGGGCCACGTCTTCCCCGTGTCCCTCAGCCCTAACACATTCCCAAAACACACAAAAGCACAAAACAAAACAACACCGCCACAAAATACTCTTATTTCTCCTCCACTCCTCCAAGGTAGCAGCGTTGTTGTCGTCGTCGTCATCGTCGTCGTCGTCGTTGTTGTCGTCGTCCTCCTCCTCCTCCTCCCAACTCTGGTGCCCAGAGTAGTGACTTTCAGTTCCTTTTATAGCCCACCTGGAAGTACTGCCGGTGCTCGTTGACCTACTTTCGGCTGCACCTCTGGGTGCGGCTGTGTTCCCGCCCAGTCGGGCTTATTAGGCCGTGCAGCTCCCCCTGGTGGTGGCCACGGAGCCCAATAGGAATGAGCTCCGGTGTTTCAAAATATTGGCCCCAATGCAACTCAGGGGGGCTGCCACCAAGTGTTCTGGGGGACATAGTGCGCATCCCATGGCTGCTCCCCCGGATCCAGTGTCAAAGGGGCGTCCCGACCGGGCATGGGTTAAATCGCACGATAATGTTAGGACATAAATTAAAGAAACATACTTTGCCCCTTGAGCAAATTTAAGCTTAACTCGTTAAATAATCATCAAAGGTCAAGCAAAACTGAAAGAATGTTTTAGTTACCAATAATGCACCGCTCTTACACAGGTTTCTTTTTTCAAAAAGGCAACACTGCTTGAGTGCTTTCCATTTGCTCGTAATAATATTCCTTGGTTTGTCCCATTCCTTTGTTGTTGGGAGTCTAAAATGGATGTAATTTTTCTGTTTTGCACTGTACTCATTTTAGGAACATTTCAGTCTCCTCATCTGATCACGCAAACCACGCCATGTTTCGTTTGTCACATGTGACCTAAATGCCAAAACAATTGATTCCATTGCAATTTTACAAATTATTTCTTTGTCAAATTACCTGAAAAACCACCTCAATTAACTTTTTTTTGCAATTTTTGTGAGTTTTTTTCAAAATTCATGTATTTCCATTACCATTTTTTGGTTTCTCATCTTCAAAATGCGCATTTTGGAGGTTAATGGAAAATGCTATTAATAATTAAGAATGATGGAGACACCAAGGCTGTCCGAGAAGTATAAAGATTTGCATTTGAAACACTAACACTGAATACTTTCTGCCAATCAGCAGGAATTTGTCAAGAAACCCTACCAGGACCCATTGTACCAACAGCAATATGTCTGCATAATGCTTTATTGGGAATGAGACTGCCAAGTCAAAATTTTTCTGTCTTTTTAATTTTCTACTTTGCTCAGACTAACGTATGTCTGTTTATTTATTTATTTAAAGAGCTTCTGTAAAAACACAAATTTCCCTCCAGCAAATCCATCTATCCATCAATCAATCCATCCATCCATCCATTATCCAACCCACTATATCCTAACTACTTGGTCATGGGGGTCTGTGGTAGTCAATCCCAGCCAACACAGGGCGCAAGGCAGGAAACAAACCCCGGACAGGGTGCCAGCCCACCGCAGGGTGCGCACACACACACACACACACACAAACACACCAAGCAAACACAAGGGACAATTTAGGATCGCCAATGCACCTAACCTGCATGTCTTTGGACTGTGGGAAGAAACCGGATTACCCGGAGGAAACCCTCGCAGACACGGGGAGAACATGCAAACTCCTCAATCAATCCAAAGTTATGTTAATTTAGTACATTCCCAGAACATATTACCTAGACATGCTGTAGTTAAACGGCAGTGCTCTCAAGTTGGGTCTTACCTTGGGTACATTTTAGACAATTTTAAATGAAGTAAATCTGATCAATGAAAGATTTTTACTTGAATAACAGAATTCTTGATGTATATATAACTTGAGTATATTCTATGGCTGGCTGAGTTTCATTCCTTTTCTGAGATAATAATTAAAAGGTTCCTTTTTCTTTTCCTCTGTTTCCTAGGATATCAGAAGGGTACATTCTTTGAAAAAAATGTATATATTGTTAGCTTTCATCAAGACTACTCAGCATAGCCTCTCGGATTGATATACAATACAATACAATACAATACAATACAATTTATTTCTGTATAGCCCAAAATCACACAGGAACTTGTTACTTATGTTTTAGTGCTAATGACTAACAACAGAGATGCAGTCTGTACAGTTAATCAGCATCTCTTGTCAGGATATGCTAAACTGAAGTAGTGAGTCTTCAGCCGGGATTTAAAGGCTAAGACCGAAGGGGCATCTCTTATAGAAGCGGAAAGACCAGTCCACAGTTTAGGGGCTCTGTAACTAAAAGCTTGCCCTCCCACTGTTATTTTATTTATCCTTGGAATCATAAGCAGACTGGCATCTTGAGATCTTAATGTGCGCTCAGGTTTGTAAGTCATGATAAGTTCAGACAAGTAAGTCAGACCTTGGCCATTTAATGCTTTATATGTTAAAAGGAGGATTTTGAAATCTGCCCTAAACTTAACCGGGAGCCAGTGTAAGGATTTAAGAACTGGAGTTATGTGTTCATATTTTCTTGTTCTTGTAATAATTCTTGCAGCCGCATTTTGGATTAACTGGAGGCTGTATAGAGAACAGTTTGAACAGCCAGTGAACACAGCATTGCAGTAGTCAATCCTACTAGAAATAAATGCATGAATTAATTTCTCAGAATCCTGTTTATTTAGAAAGCACCTTAATTTCCTAACATTTTTAAGATGGAAGAAACATGTTTTGGACAACTTTGTAATATGTGCTTTAAATGACATCCTAGAATCAAAGATAACTCCTAGACTGCAGGCTGATTCAGTAAAATTAACTGGGATTCCAACTGAGTTAATATTGTTGTGATCCACGTCATTCCCTCCAACAATTAACATCTCTGTTTTATCTGTATTTAAAGACAAGTAGTTATCATTCTTCCACTCCTTTAATTCGCTAACACAACTAATTAAAGACAATATCGGAGAAACTTCATTTGATTTAAATGAAAGGTATAACTGGGTGTCATTTTCATACGAGTGAAAATTAACATTATGTTTCCTAATGAGAGATCCCAGTGGAAGCATGTAAAGTGAAAACAGTAAAGGTCCCAGTACTGAGCCCTGCGGGACACTATATTGAACTTCTGTGTATAATGATGGAGTACTGTCAGCACATTTCTGTACATATTGGAATCGATTTGATAAATAAGAACTAAACCAAGCGAGCACGGGGCCTGTAAGCCCAACATCGTTTTCTAGCCTGTGCAGTAAAATCGAATGGTCAATGGTGTCAAATGCTGCACTTAAGTCTATCAACATAATTACAGTGGAGTTTCCGTCATCAGAGGATATCAGAATGTCATTTACAACCCGTGTTAGTGCCGTTTCTGTACTATGACCAGTGCGAAAACCAGACTGGAATTTCTCAAATAAATTGTAATGCGTAAGGTGTGACTGAAGCTGACTGGCAACTACTTTTTCTAGTATTTTAGAGAGAAATGGTAAATTTGAAATAGGCCTATAATTATTTAGTATGTGTGGGTCTAGGTCTGACTTTTTAAGTAATGGTTTAATGACTGACACTTTTAGTGCATCAGGTACTGTGCCATGCAGTAATGAACTATTGATAACGGTTAGAATAGGCGCCGCAAGAACATCCTTGGCATTTTTTACTAGTTTTATTGGCACTGGATCTAGGGAACAAGTAGTGGGCTTCATTTTAGTAATTAAAGTTAAGACTTCCTGCTCAGTTACAGGATTAAAATTATTAAAGTGCTGAATGCAATGTGAGACAGGGTCTGCTAAGCTAGTATGTGGTTTGTACTGTGATGCAGAGATCTGGGATCTTATATTTTTAATTTTCTCATTGAAGAAGTTCATAAAGTCTGTACTGCTAATATCTGTTGGTATTTTGCACTGTTGATCTAAATTCCCATTTGTTAATTTAGCCACTGTACTAAACAGTAACTGAGGATTTTTATTATTGCTATCTATTAATGTAGAATAGTATTCTAAGCGAGCTTTAAAGAGGGCTTTTTTATAATTATTAACACTCTCTGTCCATGCAATTTGAAAGACATGTAGCTTTGTTGTTCTCCATCTGTGCTCCAGTTTTCTACACTCTAATTTAAGAGCGCGAGTGTTTTCATTAAACCAGGGAGAGTTTCTATGTTCTTTGATCACTTTTGTTTTAAGGGGAGCCACTGTGTCCAGAGCATCTCTCAAGGTCACATTATAATGTGATGTTAGCTGATCTAAATTGTATTCCACGTTTACATTTGATGTTAACTGATCTAAATGGTTTTCCACAATTATACTCGACTTACTCAAGGTATCTATAAATTTTGAAGCAGAATTACAATCTAGATGTCGCACTGTCTTTGTTTTAATCTGTGACTGCATTGGCAAGGGCAGAACTAAATCAAATGTAATTAAGAAGTGATCGGAAAGAACTTCATTTAATGGAGTAATATTTAAATTTTGAATTTCAGCTTTGTAAGTTATAATTAAATCTAATGTGTGGTTATGATTATGAGTTGGACATTTGACAATCTGACAAAATCCTACTGAATTTAACAAATAAGTAAAACATTTGCTAAAAGTTTCAGTTTCCACATCAATGTGTACATTAAAATCCCCCATCAGTACAACGTGATCATAATTTATAGCCAAATCAGACAGAAGGTTGCTAAATTCAGTCATGAACAATGAATATGGCCCTGGTGGTCTGTAGACTAGCACTATAATTGTGTTGGAATCTGTTTTAATATTTAAAATGAATGCCTCAAAGGATGTAAAGTTGCCTAAATTTTTAGAAGTGATTTGCATTTTGTTACAATGAATTATTCCAAGGCCTCCTCCTCGACCAGAATCTCTAGACTTATGAAGGAACGAGTATCCATCTGGTGACGCCTCAGCTTGGGGGGCAGTGTCACATTTACTAAGCCAGGTTTCAGTGAGAAGACACAGATCAGATTTTGTACTTAATATAATATCATTTACCAAAACAGCTTTAGTGCCAAGAGAGCGAATGTTCAATAAACAGCATTTAAAACTGCATGGTTCTTTCTGAACTGGTGATATATTTTTTGTTTTAATTTGAAGTAAATTTCTATTACAGATGCCCCTGGTGGAGGGTCTGGTTTTATCCCTTGGTCTAAATATACAGCTTATTTTTTGGTTATCAATTAATGTAAGGTTTGTATCAAGACTAAATTTACTGGATACCCCACAAGGTTTTTGGGTAACAGCTTCAGGAAAATAACAGGTGGAATAAACAACAGCCTGTGATTTAAGATCATATGACTGCGGCCTGGATGGTGCTCTAATCAATTCAATACAATTAAATTCCGACATTTTCTTTTAGCTTTGGTGCATAGAGAGATGAAGTTCCGCTTTAATACCTCAGATTGCTATAAATAAATATCATTAGTGCCGACATGCAGCAATAAGGTAGATACTTCATCGTCGGCGACACAGTCCAATGCAGCCTCTATGCCAGAAATCTTGGCCCCTGCGAGGCACCTAACATTAACTGCTGGTTTAACATAGTTTGGAATTCTAACATTCCGCACTACGGAATCGCCAATTATGAGCACTTTATTATTCTGAGTTTCCACAGGCGCGCTGCGGAGAGCTGAGAATCTGTTCTGGGTCCAAATTGGTGACCTGGGTGCCGGGGGACTACATTTTGGATTCTTAGACCCCCGTCTTACTGTTACCCACTCGCCCTGTGGCTGAATTGGTGCTGCTGATTTCGGCCGCGCACTGACTACAGTGGGACCTGGAGAGACTGAATCCGAATCAGAAGTAGCCGAATTGTCTAAACAAACCAAGTCAATCCAGTTTTCGGTTTGCCTAATCGCTACCAGATTCATAACGAGGTCCTCCAATTCGCGTATTTTTCCGACCAACTCTAAATTAACTAAACATTTTTGGCAGGTGAAGCTATCTACAGTGTCGGCCGGAAAACCTGAACTGTATATACTGCAGGACACACAACATATAAAAGTGCCCTCGACGGGAAGAGAGAAGATAGAACTTACGTTAAGTGTTGAAGTCATCTTTGCCGTTTTTATAGGTGCTTCGGCGCTTTCCGTGTTCAGCTGAATCACTAAGAGACTGTCGGCTTTAAGTTTCCACCACCCGCTGAGTGATCAACTTTAATTTCTCACTCACTGCCGGTTATTTCTACTGGTCAGCTGCCGGCTTTACCTCAGGTGAACTTGCTCGGGTGCTTGCGAAGGGCTACATGCCTGTGGGAGACGCCGCTGCTCTGTGCTTCCGCTTGCTGATCCGCTCTGTGCTTCCGCTTGCTGATCCGCTCTGTGCTCTGTGTGATATGGGTGTTAGATGTGTAACATTGGATGAGTTTCTTTTAACAAAATGTCTAATTAGTATATAGGAGAAAGGTCCGCAGCAGGTAAATTAAATTTAGAGTCAATATAATGCAGCTATGTTGCCTAGGCATCTCTAAATGTCATAATCCCTAGAGGTTTCCATAGGTAAAAAAATGGACTAGGTGTATAAGTATAGTAGCAACAGGTAACAGCTTCTCTACCCTGAAATGTGTTCTGCATTGGTTCCATAAGTTCTTGGTGGATGACTGGATTGCTGGTAAATTGACTACAATCAGTTCTGAATGGAGCACAAAATAGGTCATAAAACGAAAGTTTAAAACAAGATTTGCATACATTGTTAAGCCAGGCCAGTGTGGCTTTATTGTTAATATATTTGATTGCCAGTAGTAAAACTGGAAGTTAGGTAGTGCCATGCCACCTTCTGTTATACATCTTTGTAGAGCTGCCTTTTGAGGAACAGATGACTGGTTAGGCAATCAGCTAGCTGTCTAAAGCATACACCCCTTGGCCGCCAAACTCTGAAATCACACATACTCCCATGGACCCTGAATATACTGTTGTTTTTTTATTTATACTTGCACTGATGCAGACCTCTGTTTCACCTGAGAAAGGCCTGGGAAATATTTATCTGCACTTGGTCAGAAAAAGAAAAATCAACAGCTTTAAAAACGTCAAGAAGGCATAAACTTAAATAACAAATTCCATTAACAGCAAGAACTGGCTTCTAATTAAGATATTGGTTGAAGTGAAAAAGGAGAATCATACCCTTGAGCTAGCTAGTCATCTTTTGATTCACTCTGCAGCTCATCATTGTTTGGCTTCTCGTAAGTTTTCTGAATCTTAAAAAATTAAAAAGTTAATTAAAATGAACACAAAATGTATTTATTTAGCAGCAGTAATTGTTTACTAAGAAATGAAGTGGCTGGAACAAAAACCCGCAGGATGTGAGCCTAACACGTTTACTGTAATACTTGTCTTCCTATAATGAAAAATAAAACATTATAAAATAGATGGACAATTTAATCCATAGTGCAGAGCACAAGAAGTTTATCATTAATACATTCAGGAAAAAATGAAACATTTATGGACATATTAGCTGAAATACCCAGCATTGTCCAGGAGGAATATAAAGTGTTTTTTTTAATTGTTTGAGAAAAATATAATTAAAAAAAAAACACAACTTTAAAAATAAAAATAAATTAACAAACAATGAAGACTCACTAATGTGCTTGTCTTGCGGTCTTGTATGTATGTTATCATCCAGTTGACACTCGGAACTCTATTTCATTTCAAAAGCAACAGGGGCGTGGTGGTGGTGCTCAAGCATAAAGAATGCTGGCAGTCACCTCCATTTCGCCCTCTGGTGGTCGTTCTGAGTGTCAACTGGATGATAACATGCATACAAGACCGCAAGATCACCCCCCACTCTACCCATAAGGGGGTGGGTTAGGGCTGATTTCACCCTACAGTATTTTTAGTCGACCAATGAGAAACATGTGTACCAAGTTTTATGAAAATCGCTCCAGCCATTCAGAAGCAATGCTGGAACATACATACATACACACACACACATACATTGACTTTTATATATATATATATATATAGATTATTGTATTATATGGGCTATACAGCTATTGTTTTAATTAGGCTAGTTAAAGAGAACTAAAAAACTGGCACTGCATTTGGCATGCACTGTGGCTCAATACTAGGCTTGAACACAAAGTGTTATATGTAACACCATACAGCTCTTCACCCATTGTTTGATCCTGAGCATGTCACTTAACTCGTCTCTGCTATCTATATATTTTCATAAATACAGTATACAGGTGCCCGTCATAAAGTTAGAATATCATGACAAAGTTGATTTATTTCAGTAATTCCGTTCAAAAAGTTAAACTTGTATATTAGATTCATTCATTACACACAGACTGATGTATTTCAAATGTTTATTTCTTTTAATTTTGATGATTATAACTGACAACTAATGAAAGTCCCAAATTCGGTATTTCGGAAAATTAGAATATTGTGAAAAGGTTCAATATTGAAGACACCTGGTGCCACACTCTAATCAGCTAATTAACTCAAAACACCTGCAAAAGCCTTTAAATGGTCTCTCAGTCTAGTTCTGTAGGCTACACAATCATGGGGAAGACTGCTGACTTGACAGTTGTCCAAAAGACGACCATTGACACCTTGCACAAGGAGGGCAAGACACAAAAGGTCATTGCTAAAGAGGCTGGCTGTTCACAGAGCTCTGTGTCCAAGCACATTAATAGAGAGGTGAAGGGAAGGACAAGATGTGGTAGAAAAGTGTACAAGCAATAGGGATAACCGCACCCTGGAGAGGATTGTGAAACAAAACCCATTCAAAACTGTGGGGGAGATTCACAAAGAGTGGACTGCAGCTGGAGTCAGTGCTTCAAGAACCGCCATGCACAGACGTATGCAAGACATGGGTTTCAGCTGTCACATTCCTTGTGTCAAGCCACTCTTGAACAAGAGACAACGTCAGAAGCGTCTCGACTGGACTGCTGCTGAGTGGTCCAAAGTTATGTTCTCTGATGAAAGTAAATTTTGCATTTTCTTTGGAAATCAAGGTCCCAGAGTCTGGAGGAAGAGAGGCACAGAATCCACGTTTCTTGAGGTCCAGTGTAAAGTTTCCACAGTCAGTGATGGTTTGGGGTGCCATGTCATCTGCTGGTGTTGGTCCATTGTGTTTTCTGAGGTCCAAGGTCAACGCAGTCGTCTACCAGGAAGTTTTAGAGCACTTCATGCTTCCTGCTGCTGATGAACTTTATGGAGATGCAGATTTCATTTTCCAACAGGACCTGGCACCTGCACACAGTGCCAAAGCTACCAGTACCTGGTTTAAGGACCATGGTATCTCTGTTCTTGATTGGCCAGCAAACTCATCTGACCTTAACCCCATAGCAAATCTATGGGGTATTGTGAAGAGGAAGATGCAATACGCCAGACCCAACAATTCAGAAGAGCTGAAGGCCACTATCAGAGCAACATGGGCTCTCGTAACACCTGAGCAGTGCCACAGACTGATCGACTCCATGCCACGCCGCATTGCTGCAGTAATCCAGGCCAAAGGAGCCCCAACTAAATATTGAGCGCTGTACATGCTCATACTTTTCATGTTCATACCTTTCAGTTGGCCAACATTTCTAAAAATCCTTTTTTTTTCATTGTTCTTAATTGATATTCTAATTTTCCGAGATACTGAATTTGGGACTTTCATTAGTTGTCAGTTTTTATCATCAAAATTTAAAGAAATAAACATTTGAAATACATCAGTCTGTGTGTAATGAATGAATCTAATATACAAGTTTCACTTTTTGAATGGAATTACTGAAATAAATCAACTTTGTCATGATATTCTAATTTTATGACCGGCACTTGTAAATCTCTGTTACTTAGGTTTTCATATATTTTTGAAGCGTTGTTTTCACAGAATTTTGCAGAGCAAAATGGAGAAAGACCGTTTATGTCATTATAATATATGCCACCATGCTTTATTTTATAAAACTTTGATTTGCAAGTATTATAGTTGGTAATACAGGATGATTCAAAAAGAGCTGAACACGTTCAAAGATGATTATTCAATGACTAAATATTGTATGATGTATGCACCAAATTCTAGAGGTACATTTAAATTTTTGCATAAGATCATAACATAAGAGCATAAGGGAGAAACAAGAAGAGGCCATTCAGTCCATCAGGTTTAACTAATAGCTGGGCTGTCCCAATATCTCATCCAGCTACTCCTTCAAGGCTGTCAGGGTTCCTGCTTCAACTAAATGCCTTGTAATTTGTTCCATGTTCCCACAACTCTTTGGGTAAGGAACTGCTTCCTGGCATCAATCTTAAATACAGTTCCCCTTAATTTCCACATGTGTCCTCAAGTATGGGATTCCCCCTATATTTAAAAGAATTCTGCTGGATCTACTTTATAAATGCCTTTGAGGATTTTAAATACCTAGATTAGGTCCCCACACAGTCTCCTCTTCTTGAGACTAAGCAGGTTTACTTCTCTGCCAGCATAGGACATGACCTTAAGTACTGGCAACACTTGATTGCTCTCCTCTACCCAAAGTGCTGCTACAGTATGTCTTTTTGGTTAGTCTGCTGACCAGAATGCACTGTGGTCTGATAGTCGACGCATAACATCCTTCAATTTATGTTCACAAATTTTACAATATAACTTATCATTGATTTTTTAATCTTTTTAATAGCTTCTGCACATTATATACTGTAGATCTAAGGTTCCCAACGGGGGCGGTACTGGGTAGTTACAGCTGTTAACAAGATCAGAAGCAATGCTCTTAATGATAGATTATTTGGAAAGCTTTGTGACGAAAATGACGAAGACTTCATTTGTTTACTATTGCACACAGAAGTTCTTTGGCTGTCAAAGGGTACCAGTCTAAAACGATTTTGCACTCTTTGAATTAGTTATAAAGTTTTTTGAAAACAATGATGATTTGTTAAAAGAATTTTTATTGAAATTTAAGAATGATATAGCTTATTTGACAGATTTATACAACAAATTTAATGAAACAAATCTACAGCAGCAAGGAGATGATTTGAATTGGATCAAAGCAAAGAAGAATAGAATAGAATTCCTTATTGTCATTATGCATACACATAAATTTTTTTTGTTGGTAGGACTCGGTTTCAAGGCAGAATACTTAAAATACACAATACACTATAAATAATAAAATAAACATAATAAGTATAAAAGATAGCAGCAATAAAATATCATCAGGTCCAGACTTTTCCTAAGGTAGTACGCCTGCAGAGACCAGTGATCTGTGTGCGTGGGTCTGCAGGGGAGAAATAAGAGTGTGTGTGTTTGATTATGAGAGAAAGTGCGTGTGCATGTCTACAGGGGGGCAGGTTAGGGGTAGATGTAAATGTATGTGTGTGTATCAGCAGGGGCAGATGGACTTCACAGCTCTGGGGAAAAAGCTGTCTTTCAGTCTGCTGGTATGTGTTTTCATGTTTCTGTACCGCTTTCCTAAAGGCAGTGGGACAAACAGTTCATTTCCCAGATAGGTGAGATCCGCAGCTATACTTTTCGCACCTCTTCTGCGCCCTTCCAGCATATACAGAGTCCAGGTTTAGGAGAGGACTTCCCACTGTCCCCTGTGCTGTTCTCACCACCTGTGCCAAGTCCTTCCTGTCCTGTGCAGCTGCCGTACCACATTGTCATACTGTGACAGAGAATACTTTCTATAGCGGATCTGTAGAAGTTTGTGAGCAGCTGAAAGGAGAATCCAGCACATCTCATCTTCCTGAGGAAGAAGAGTCTTTGTTGGGCCTTCTTTACCAGGTGAGATGTGTTCAAAGACCAGGTCAGATCAGTAATGTGGATATCCAAGAACTTGATATTGTCCGCACACATTACAGCCTTCTCATCTATGAATATAGGAGCATGTTCTGTTCTTCTGGACCTCCTATAGTCCACAATGACCTCTTTTGTCTTGCTGGTGTTCAAGATGAGGTTGTTGGCTGAGCACCTAGTGCTAGGTGTTGTATCTCCTCTCTGTAGTTAATCTCATTGTCTGATATAAGATCCACCACGGTCGTATCATCCGTAAACTTCACAACCATATTTGTGGCATGGATGGCAGAGCAATCGTGTGTAAATTACGTGAAGAGGGCTGGGCTGAGCACATAACCCTGTGACGTGCCTATTTCAGAACCAGTGTGGCTGATGTACAATCTCAAATTCTAACCACCTGAGACCTGTTGGTGAGAAAGTCCCTGATCCAGAGACACAACGATGTGGACAGACCCATATTATGAAGCTTTTGTACCAGCTTGTCTGGCATTACAATGTTAAACGCTGAACTAAAATTGACGAATAGCATCCTAACATAAGTGTTAGGGCCCTGCAGATGAGTCAGGGCTGTGTGAAGTACTATTGAGACGGCATCCTCTGTCGATCTGTTCCTCCTGTAGGCGAACTGATGGTTGAAAAATCCAGCAGGGTTGGCATCCTTGATGTACTTTAGGAGGATTCTCTCAAAGCACTTCATTATTACTGGGGTCAGAGCCACAGGCCAGTAATCGTTAAGGCAGTGACCGTTAAGGCAGTGACCGCTGATTTTTTAGGCACTGGCACAATAGTGGAGGATTTAAGGCAGACAGGGACCATTGCAAGTTGTAGAGAAAGGTCGAAAATGTCCAGAAAACCTCCTGCCAATTGATCAGCACATATTTTCAGTGTCTTACCCAACACCCTGTCCCTTCCTGCAGCTTTGTTGGTTGTTGATCCTCCTCAATATGGACCTCACTTGGTGTAGTTGCAGGACTAAAGGCTGATGCTGCTCCTCCAGCCAAGGGAGATGCACAGTCTCCCGGCTGCTAGATGAATCAGAGCGTGCAAAGAAACTGTTCAAGGTGTCAGGGAGACAAGGGTCATAGCTGACCTGCTGTTTGCTGTGCTTATAATCCGTTATGGTCTTTAAGCCTCTCCACGTGTTCCGTGGGTCGTTGTTATCAAAATACTCCTTGATACGCTGTTTGTATCTGTATTTTGCCAGGTTTATTCCTTTTTTTAGTTCTTTTCGGGCTTTGCTATATGCCAGCCTATCGCCTAAAGCAGCGTCCCAGGCTTTAGGCAGGGACCTCACCGTACTGTCCAGCCACGGTTTCTGATTTGGAAACACACTAAAGGTCTTTGTGGGCAGGACAGCATCAGTACAGAACTGCACATAGGATAGGACAGATGATGTATATCAGAATTAATTTTTGGTGTGAGGCTGCATCAAAGGCTTTTTGAAAGTCTAAGCAAACTATCCTGTATGCTTTGCTTTTGTTAACTATTCAGGTTGCTTCTTCAAAAAAAAGATCAGTATGGCAAGATCTTCCTCTCATAAACACATGTGGGCTGTTATTTAGTATATTTTTCCAAATAGATACTTTTCTAATTTAGTTTTTAGTATAGTTTCCATAATTTTGCCCGTTACAGAAGTAAGTCTTATTGGTCTTTAAATACCAGAAGCCATTTTGTCTCCCTCTTTGAAGATCACAGTCACATTTGGTACTTCTCCTGTCTCAAGTGACTCCTCAAATTGGGCCCTTAAGGTTTACCTCACAGTTTCAGATCTCTGGTTTTAGCACCTACCGTTGAGACTTTAACAGACTTGGTAATCTGCTGCAGGCCATTGTCTCACAGAGTTGTACTTAACATCCCTAACCCTGCTTAACCCCACAATGAAACACCTAATTTGACACCCCACCTGAACCTTTTCAAACCAGAACAAAATGTAAGAATCTAGACTAAATTAATGTTAACAAAGTATAGCTTTTTATTAAAGCATAGAAATAAAATACAAAGGTAAAGGATTAAATAACAAATATCAGTAAATAATGAGAATAACATTCTTACACGAGTTTGGCAAAAAGGACAAAGATTCAGACCTTCCCCTCTATATTCAAGATAATCCATATATCTTTTTTATTTTCATTCTGCTTACATCAAAACATTTTCTTTCGGGTTGTTCAGATCGTCTTATTTCCTTATGTCTGTCCCTCTCTGGACTTTATAGGATGGTGCAATACTTCTTTTAAAATTAACTGTTTCTTATCATGTCTAACAAAGAATAACACAAAATTGTTCAAATTTTTCCAATTTCTCATTTTTATTACTACATTCATGCATTATAAGATTAACAGTTAACATTATCTGAAAAACATCATTTGAATTAAATAATACACATTAACTATAAGTAAGTAATAAGACACTTTAAATCTTTGAGCAAATATTGACCAAAAAACTGCTTAGTTCAGAGGTTCAAATCTTTTAAACAGATCTTGACACAAAATCCATCTTGGGTCTAAGTCACATTTCGTAACTTTTCCAGAAATTTTCAGTTGAAGTTTTCATTTTAAATAATCTTAACAAGGCAGAGACAGTTGCCCCGAAGAAGGCAATCACCTAATGTGACATGCACAGCGACTTACTCCAACTAGCTTACGACTCACTCCGATAAAATCACACAGCTTTCTTATTGTCTTTAGTCGCGGAGAAGAGCTTTGTGTCTATGAAAGCTGACAACCAATAAGTGCTTATCCAGAAGTGCAATGAATAGTATGTAGCGACAGAGAATAAGGAACATGTGTGTTTTGGAACTGGTAAATAGAAGAGAAGCTCATCCAGTGTCTTGTGTTTTCTGTATTTCAACAGAATGGAAAAGACAAATAAGGGCAGAGACTGCAGGTAAACACATCATAGTTATTAACCCAGGCAGCATGCGGTTGGCTGTCAGAGAAAGGGGCGAACACGACTGCACCAATTTGGTAAAGGAGACAAGGGCTGTAATTTTTAATCATGTAAACTGACATGTTTCAGCAACAAGATCAGTAACCATAGTCAGCAAATCAGTCGTACCCCACAACCAAAAGTCACGTAATGTGACATTGGCTTTAGTTCAGAAGTTTCAGATCTTAAACAGATCTTGATAGGAAGATTGAAAAAGCATTCAAACGTTTAGATCGTCCAGCAGATTTTGATTAGAAGAAAGCCGATTTTTATCCTTATGTTCACTTTATTGAATAATTTTCTAATTATCCAAGCTAACAGCCACATTTTCACATTTTCAGTCTCTCCAGGTCATTTCTGGCCCAATTCGGCTTTTAGGCCAAGGTTTTGATAGCTGGCCGGGGTGTTCTATTTTCATGACATTGTCTCCTTAGAACAGTTGACAAAAATACAATACAATACAATAAATAAATAATATACATAACAATTAACATATGCACAGTGTATATTCAATATTTGAATGCTCATCATTTCAAACAGGAATTATAGAATTTTCAGTTAAGATCAAAAACAATTATGCTCCTGCCTCAGAATGGCCAGTAAGTGGACAGCGGCTCATTGGCCAAGGTCTTCAGGACTCTGACTGTGTCTGGTTTGCCTTTTCTACAATCTAACTGATGGACAAATATTGTTGTTTTTCATTTATGTTAATTAGTTTCTACTTTGGTTTGGATGCATTTGATTGTATGTGATAGTTCTGTATTAAGTAACTGCTATCATCGATTCTTGTATTTTGCCTTGAGAGTTGTCGTGATGCTTTGCACTTGGTGAGGAGTGCTGTGCAAGAACAAAGAAGTTTGCGCTGTTGTATTATATTTCTGAAGTGGCCATGATAGATTGGCCATCTAGATCTGTGAAAAGGATTACATGTGTTCTGTGTTGCATTTACCCTGTTTATGTGACACCCATTACACACCCAACCTACGCAGAACCGGAGGGTCTCTCTGAATTGCCTTTCCCAAGATTTATTTCATTTGTTTTTCCCTACACGTTTTTTTTTGGGGGGAGTTTTTTCATGTCTTCTGGGGGGCTGTCATAAAAAAGGGCCGATTAAAACCCACATCCTACTGCAATGTTGGGCTATACAAGAAATACATTGTTGTTGTTGATATGCAGTACCTGTACATGTGAGTCCCAAAATGAACACTGTCATCTAAACCAATGCCACTTATGAGATACAAACACACATGAGCAATCACATTAGTAGCGATAGTGCTGGATGTCACACAGCAGTACCTAGCAGGCAGCATGTTAAAAAAAAAACAACAAAAAACAGTAATAAATAACACCTATATGATATATCTCTTGAAATGCTCATTGGTATGCACTGTGCTGACAGTTTTAAAAGCCTAATGATCCTGCATCGGATGACATTAGAATATCATTAACAATGTGAATGAAGTCTGTTACTGTGCTATGACATGGGAGAAAGCCAGACTGAAATATTTCATATTATTTATACATTTGAAGATGGATTATAGCAAGAAAAGCAATATGAAATGTTGACATGTAATTTTTAATTATGTGAGTCTAAATCTTTTGTTGAAACAGAACAATTTAAAACATCACAGCCTTACACTTGAAAATTGATTGTCATGATTAGGTTAAGCATAACTCAAAGGACACAGAATCATCTTACCGCTGATATCAAATAAATTCACCTTCAATAAACACCTGCATGATTGTTTAATGGTGGTCTTTTATTTCTGATATATTTTGAAATATATGAGTATAGTGGTCCAATTTTATTTGGGTACCTGTCCACGCTGGGGATTGTGTGAATCAAAAGACAGACAGTCTTTCCAAAAAGGCAATTACAAAGCCAGAGGTAGATATAGTAATTAATAGAGGAAGGGAGGTAGTCTATTATAAAAGTGGTTTGCATTAAGAAGTGGCAGAAGATATGGGTGAAAGCACAAGGGATAGGCATCATCATGGATAACGTGGATCAGTGCAAAAGAAATCTCTGATGTATAGGAACAGTAAGAGGATGTATGGCTGAGACATGGGCATACTGGATTCAACTCAACATTAGTACTTATGCAAAAGCATGATAGTGGTATGTGTGAATTGTCGGGTACCAGAAACGGTAGAACATGTGGTGATGGTTTATTCCAAGTACAATATAGAAACATTAGAAATCTGTAAGAAAATAATATCCATCCATCCATTATCCAACCCGCTATATCCTATGTACAGGGTTACGGAGGTCTGCTGGAGCCAATCCCAGCCAACACAGGGCGCAAGGCTGGAAACAAACCCCGTGCAGGGCACCAGCAGAAAATAATATGAAATACAAAAAGATTTGGAAAATGAAAATTCAAGGAGTAAAAAAATGGGTCAAATAAGGTATACAGTGTGGCAGTATTACATCTTCAAAAAGTGGGATGAGGATCGTCATAAATATAAAGAAGAAGACGAAGAAGAAGAAGAACCATTCAGTAGTCCATTAAGGTCTATTGAGTGAAGCTCTATTATGCGAGTATTGGATTTTCTGGTTTATTGGATTTGTTTTCTTCTCTTCTTGTTTTTCAAAGCTTAAGACTTTGAGTAATTGTAATACCACATTTGACCAGGGGATGGCAGGATGTACTGACTCTCTTTCTCAGTTCCTTGCAGACCATTGCCGGGAAATCCCACCTGGTTCCAGCCCTTTGGATGACATCACTTCCGGTTCTGGCCCCGATGACATCACTTCCTCTGCAGGCCTTTAACGCCACCATCTTACCTCCAGTCTGACAGCTTTGTTTTGGACTCAGTCTTGTGAACATCTCTGTTCAATTATTTGATCTTTTGTAACCAGGATATAATATACGGGTGGCTGCCCCAAACCTTTATTTTGAACTGAAGGTTGTTTAAATCTTTTTGAATTGTTTTTGTTGTCTTCTCATTATCTGAAATTCTTCCAATTTTAATGTCATCTACAAATTTTAAAAGTCGACTAACTACACCGGAGTCCATGTTATTCATATACACAAAAATAACATAAAGGTCTTAGCACAGACCCCTGAAAGACCCCAATGATGACCTCACTCCATGAGGAGCACTCTTCTCTTCTCTGTACACTTTGTCTCCTGACAGTTAACCAAATTGAGATCCAGATTTGTAGGCTGCCTCTGATTCCTAGAGCTTCTAGCTTCCCGAATTTATCCTCAGTGTGGGGCTGCATCACAAATTAATGACAAAAAGTATGACAGCAAGAAAATCAATATTAATAATGAAAAATCGGAAGTGGTCTCCCCTAGATGTTCTTGTATACTCAGATATGGGGATGGATATTTGAGGCGTAAACCTCAAGACAATGATTATATTTTTATATTATGTACATTAAAGGACCATCAACAACAAATCAAATCAAATTAATAATATATTGAACAATTACTATAAAAGTAAAGTTGAATAAATCGGACTGAGCAGTTGCATGAATAAAAGGTAAAGTACCACTTCTGGTTAGCGGAAATAGCCCACAAGTTGATAGAAATCTATGTTTTTTACCTTAATACTAGTATGATAAATTTGGTTGACCTAAGTGAAACTGTTCTCAAGTTATCATGTTTACGTACACCCACACACACGCGCACACACACACAGACATAATTCAAAAACGGTATTTTTGGACTCTGGGAGGTCTAAAACATCAAGATTCATTAAAATCTCGACATCAAATTTTTTGACGATTACAATACTTTCCCTATACTTTGTATATGAGAACGTAAAAAACAAGTGAAAATGCAATCCCTTTGCCTTTGAACAAATTTTGACATTAAGGGTGATAGTCCGTTGTAGCACATACTCACAGATCTAATTTAGAGTCACAACCTAACCTGACCTGTACATTTTCAGGGGTGTGGGAGGAAAACCCATGCAGATATCAGGGACAATGTGCACAAGACATTGGCTGAGCACAAAGTTCAAGCCTAGCACCCTGGATCCATGAGGCAGTGGTGTTAGCAGCTAAATAAAAGTTTTTGTACTAAAAAAATAACAACACCCAAACTTTAGTGGAATGATTAAAAAGTGAAACATCTTGCTAAGTTGAAAATGATGCATCAGAAACTTGCAGGTGAAATCACAGAATGAGGAATGACTGCCATGGAACATGATCAAGGTTAACAACAAATGTAAGGAGCGAGGATTGTGGTATTACATTCTAAAGAGAATCAAAGGTTTCTTTACTGGACTGTAGCCTAAACTGGCATTAGTCCTTTTATTCAATTCATGTTCAAAGAAATTGTAATATGCAATTATTTAGAGAGTATAATTTATGCCTTAAATACATATGGTGTTCCAGGAATTAAAGGGAAAAAAAATCATATATTTCAAATATTTTCTTCAGTCCATAATAACCATTTTGCTGTGGTACCACATTGTTCAGATAGAACAATGAACATCTCACTCTTTGTTTTAGCATTTTTGAAGTCTCTAGCCTGATTTCCTGTTAAGATAATAAGAGACAGGTTTAACTCCCATATATCCTGCATATATCTAAATATGTTCTGAGGAAAAGAAAATTGCCTTGTAAAAATGACCTAACATTAAAATGTCACCACATTTTCTATAAAGCTTGCAGCTTGTGCTCTTAGAAGATTTGATTTATCTCAGGAAAAACTACACTGGTAATAAATCAAATCTGCCTTTACATTTAATTGATTATGTGCTGGATGAGATGCAGAAAAATGCCTGAGTGTGTTTGCAGAATGGACAGAGTGGGTGGGGGAATCTGGGGGATTGATGACCTTAATCAGGTCATTCTGATTATCCGGTCTGGTAGCTGGACACCTAGATTACTAAATGCTTATTGTTGCTGAAAATAGTCTATTTATCCCTTACAATGAAAATCCTTATGTTTTGATAAGCTCTGTGATTTTAGAATAAAATAGCCAAAACCTTACATTTTCTGCCTGTGCTATTTATATTAGCAGTGAGTTTAATTTGTGGCAAGATTAGTGACATAACCTGCTGCTAATTGTTGGCAAGAGATGGGAATTATTATTATATATTGCAGTTTTAGGTTAAACATTTAATGCATTAGGGTGCCTTGTAACATCCAAACATCCATTTCTTGGCCCCCTGATTCCAGTTTTGGGCTTGCAAGGATCAAGAGCCTGCAGTGCATATACAACGTATTCACATTTTATTTTTACTCAATATTGAATTAATTCATTTGGCTCTTTTGACAATAAACAATGGAAAAAGAGTCATTAATGTCAAAGTGAAAATAGATCTCAGCAAAGTGGTCTAAATTAATTACAAATATTAAACACAAAATACACACCTCAGTCATCACTGGTATAGCCAATAGGTTTTAGAAGTTCCATAATTAGTTCAGTACAGACCACCTGATCAGGGTTTCGCTTGATTGGAGTATAAATTCACCTGATCTGGAAGGGCAAACTTGTTGTAAGTCAATATGGTAGCCAGAACTACACAATGATGACAAAAAGAACAGGCTAAGCAAATTTGTGAAAAGGTGACTGTAAACTAAAAGCCAGGAGTTGGAGACAAGAAAACGTCCAAGTGATTGAATATCCCTCGGAGTCCTGCTACATCAGTCATTAAGAAATGGAAAGAAGAACATGGAACAGCTTTAAACATTCTTAGAGCGGGCCTTTTAGAAAAGTTGAGTGACGTGCAAGAAGACAACTCGTCAAGTCACATTTATTTATAAAGCACATTTAAAACAACAGCAGATGACCAAAGTGATGTACAGTTTCCATAAATACACCAGTAAATATATAGATAAATAAATACACCAAAATATATAAATAAGTTAAAATACAGTACTCTCATGCAAGATTTAACAAGCTAAGGCAAAAAGATTTGAGACTGGATTTTAAAGTGACCAAAGTTAGTGCTGACCGAATATAAAAAGGTGAACTTTTGCAAAAGCATAGTCTCCTCTAAGCTTAAGTTTTGATCTTGGCACAGACATTGATTGAGAAGAGAAGCTAAAGTTGGTGTGATGTGATTTATGTTTTCTTGTGCCTATTAGGAGCCTGGCCGCAGCATTTTGGACTAGATGAAAACGAGTAAGGGATGATGACTGATTAATTCTAGTGTGTAGTGAGTTGCAATGGTTAAGCCAAGAAAAGGAAAGGCACCAAGAGACCTCCAATAACTTGGAAGGAGTTACAAACTGCAGTTGGCAAGACTGGAGTGACCGTACAGACAACAACTGTTCCCTGGGTGCTTTAACACGCACAGCTTTGTGGGAGACTGAAATAGAGGAAAAACACACTTGACATCCCAGCTGGAGTTTGTATATGGGAGAGTCTAAAGATTCTATTGTCTGATGCGTACGTCAAGCTTTCGCATCATGTTTACACTACACAACATCAAAAACACACCATCCCCAACATGAAGCATGGTGGTGGCAACATCATCCTGTGGGGAAGCTTTTTTGTAGAGTGGGCCCTGGAAGGCTTTTCAGCATGGCAGGTAAAATGGATTAAGCAAAATACAGTCCTTGAGGAAGATTTGTTTTCCAACATGACAAGGATAAAGGCAAAGAAACACAGGAATGAATTAAAAACAACAAAATAAATGTCCTGGAATGACCAAGTCAGAGTCCAGATCTCAATCCAATTAAGAATTTGTGGCTGGACTTGACCAAGTCTGTTCACTCAAAATTACCATGCAACCTGACAGAGCTTGAACAGTCAGGCCAAGAAGAATGGGAGAAAAATGGCAGTATACCAGAATATGCAAAGTTTATAGAGATAATCCTCTGCACAGAGACTCAAGGCTCTCATGGCTGCCATCTGCTAAAGAGTGACTTGATGGGGGTGAATTCTTATGCAAGTATTTTGTGTTTTACATATGTAATTAATTTAGACAACTTTGAAGAGATCTGTTTTCAATTTGACATTAAAAAGTTTTTCTGTTGGTCAATGTCAATAAAGCCAAATAAATCATGCAATCAATATATATATATATATATGCAGCTGGAGATCCACAAAGGGAGAAAATGAATCACGTATCATAAAGTAGTTTTTATTCCTGAGCTTTCAGCCCCTGCCAGGGGCCTTCATCAGAGGATAAATCTTAGACTTACAAGAATCAAAGGCAATATATAGCAAAAATTACATGG
>JANRMT010062841.1:24674399-24698691 GCA_026402145.1 Polypterus bichir lapradei | reverse complement strand
ACAGTGGTATAATCAACAAAAAGAAGTTGATTGAGTGACAGAGTGTCGGAGAAACTCGAAAGCTCAAGTTCACAAAGTCGCACAGTGCCCGAAATAAAAAAAGAAGTCACATATAAAAGTCGCCGTGAAAAGGCGAGTTGTAGCCCAATGTCTAAGTGTCGTATGAAAGCTTATTAGGGTACAGAGAAAAAAAAAATAGGCACACAGTGGAGAAAAAAGCAGGAAATGTCAACTTTAATCTCAAAATTTCCACTTTAATCACATAGTTTATTTTGTCATTAAAGTAGAACATCATAAACTTCATCTTAAAATTGATTAATTTACTAGTTTCTCAAATAAAGTAACACGTTAAATGCTTTGTTTTGTATTTGATCTTCTTTGTGCTCTGTGTGTGAATCACTACGATGTTCTTAAACCAGCTTTCTCTTCCTCTGACAGGACACAGAATCCATTACATTCGTAATATTACAGCTGTCTGAATAATTAAAATACTGAGATGTATATGTAATATCTTTTTCATGATGATAGGAATGAAAGCATGTTATTAAACATGGGAACACAGTGGCGGTACTGTCTTTTTCAAACGTACTAACCTCTAATTCCTGTCCTTACTTTTCTTTCTCCAAATACCCAATCGCCACACAATCAGCTCTGTAATAGACGTTAATCCATCTGTAAACTTACAACGATGATTCTGCAAAACTTTTAAGGAACACTGAAATATCTTCGTAGTAAATGTTTAATTATTCTATCCATCTATCCTTCCAGCATACAGCAATCAATCAGGATCAATCTGTGAACTAGCTAGTGCTGCGGCACCGTGTCCTCACATGTTTAATTATTAACAATACAGATTATTTAAATGAAGTTAGTTTTATCTGTATAATATAATCAACATATTTTGCTGCATTTCATCTTAAAAATGATATCATCATATGTAAATACGCGCTTTATAAAGTGGAGCAGGTTATGCAATATTATAACTGAAGTGCAAGTTTACAGTGAGGTAATTGTACTTATAAGTACAAACAGTTCTACAAGGAGCACTTGATGGACTGATTGACTGTTTAAATTTCTTGGGATGAAACTGTTTCTGGACCGCGAGGTCCGTACAGGAAAGACTCTGAAGCGTTTTGCCGTTGCTGAGGCAGCGTGTGCTTGATGCTGTATACCGATAATTCTCTGCTGCTGCTGTGATTCCCCACTCAGATACAATGATATAAATACTCCGAGTGGTGCAGTAAGAATAATATGGAAAAAGATGATCCACTGTGGCAAACCCTAATGGGAGCAGCTGAAAGCAGAAAAAGGTGCAGTGAGAGTAACAACGCTAAAGCAGTTATGGTATTTGGAATACTATGGCTATTCTCTGGACCATTATATTGTTACATGTTAATTACAATCAGATGCATTACACTAATAAATAATATGCAGTTAGTTTCAGTGTATTTATATAGCCGCGTCAGGAATATGCATCTAAGAAAGAAAGGGTAACCACACAGGAACTGTAGCAGTGCTTTGACGCTGGGTGCCACCAGTCTGCAAAACCGAGCGGAGAACTTGAGTACGACAGGGTATGAGGTACCGTGGAAATGTGTGTGGCTTTACGCCAAGTTTAGGTTTTATACATGAGGCCCCTGGTCATTTTTATTTATTTATTTTTTTTACCATTTCTTGTAAATCAGTTAAAAGAGTTTATTAAGCATGGTACGCATAACTGATCAGCTATTTATCAAAAACACACTTCCACGTCAGATAAAGTGCTTCTTTCAGAGTTGATATGATCTTTTCCTCAAGATCTTAGAATCGATTGATTCTTGTGCTCCTTGTACAGGATTATCCGTTTATCTACAATACCTTGCACAATCAGGTCTCCATTTTTCATATCTCTGTCAGCTGAATTGTCTCCAAATAGTATTACCAATCAGTTAAATTTTGTTATCGAACATTTTGCTTTGTCCTTGATCTACTTGGTGCACGTATTTAGTGCTTCATGCAAAAGATTAAACAGCAAGACATGGATAACATTTTACTGAACTGTTTGGCATTTCACTAGGGTTAGGGCAAGGTTAGGGGTAGGGTAAAATGTGGAAGGTATATGTGATGCCCCTATATGTGTGTATGACAGTTACATTAAGTAGTTGTTTAAATTATATTAGCTGATGGTTTGTGGCGGTTAGAAAATTAGTGGTAAGGTGAGAAGAGACAAAGCATTGTGCAAATGCAGTTAATTAAATAAAAAGAAATACAACAAACTACTAAGCATAAAAATTGAATTTCATTTTTTAGGCAAAGTTTACCTTATAAAGTATTCTGATTTCATAAGAATACAAACAATTAAACAAATATAGTTTCAGCAATAAGTCCTCTGAGTGCACAAACAAAAACATATTCCTACTGTAGAATAGCAGCCATCCATATTGCTGACTGGACTGAATACCACTACAACAAGTTAAAAGACAAAACAGCCTACTTAAAAGGCTTGCCTTGCATTTATTGAACACATAAGCAATTATTAAAAGGTCAGAATGAAATAACCTCAGTATAATTTGTGAAGTATACACCTTTAATCTACCTAAAGGTGTCACTTACTTTAAGGGTATTATGGCCACGATAACATACCCAAATAATAATTATTTGCTGAAAAATCAAGGTCAGCCTGGAAAGTTGGGAACTGCTATTAGAAGCTATACTCCAACACCATTTAATTACTTACAGACATTTGTGTGTTTGTATGTGGAAGGAAACTTTGTAATTTAAAAACTATAGTTAATCAAAGTTAATGGTATCAGCTTTGAAGATCAACAAGGGTTCTTATTGTGTGATTAATTTTTAACCTTCAGTCTTTGCCTTAGAATATTCCATTAATATTTTAAAATAACATAAACTGACCTTGTTATTTATGTATTAGTTCTTAATTGCATATCTTGTTATATAATACGCTACTGTGGCTGTCTATTTGTCTGTCCAGGATTTTAAATCACCTGTAGCTTCCAAACCATTTGAACTATGGACCTGAAATTTGGTACACATAAACTACATGACGTCTACTATGCACTTTCTGGGTGATGATTTACCTCCAAGGATATTCCTCTTTTTGTTTTGTTTTTATTTTATTTTATTTTAGTATCAACTCTCGGCAGCGGCCAGCAGGGTGGCCATGTGGTGCATGTGTACGGGCTCCTCGCCATCACTTCCCCTACCTCTTCATATCTTAAATCATTCTTGAGGCAGATGAAGTGAAAAATTAAGGAAAACATACTGAGCAATTGCAACTCAAACACTGACGTAATCAGTTTTAACGTGAAAAGATGCTGACGAAAGAAGAGAAGAAGCGGGCCACTAGGGTGGAGAAAAGAAGAGCTGCTCAGGAAGCAGCAAGCGCATCAACCTCTGAGCAAACGAATGCTAAACATACAGAGAAAGAGAATGAAAACTACGAATGCTCAAGTCAAGTGTATTCATTACATATTATCATGCAGTGTACCGTTACTGGTGTTATAATACTACTTTCACAAATTTGTTTCTATTTCTTAATTTATTTGTCTTTTCTGGGCCAAATTCAAAGATCTGACATTCATTTTGTGTTTTTTTTTTGGGGCCCTTAAATAGTGGTTTTCATGTTTAAGTGTGATTTCTCTGCTTAATTTAAATTGTATTTATTTTGTTTACCAGGGGTGTCTGCCTCCTACTTGCTTCACTTGCTAATCCCCGGGTCTGGACACTGGGCACCTGATATCTTGTGACTGAGCCACTTGAAGAGCGTTGTTAGAGAAAGCGACTGTATTTAAAGAGGTGGTATATAGAAGAGTGTGCAAGACGCGGGATAAAGACGGTTTAGTCTTTAGTTACTACAGATAGAAAATCAATTACTTGAGTATTTCACTACAACTGTCTATTTTAAATACCATTGAATAATAAAAGGTAATAAAAAGTAAAAGTAGAATGAAAAAGTAAATAAAAAATTAAATTACATTATTATTACAATATTATAAATTACTTTATCCTTTAACTTACATTCTATAAACGTTGCTTATTTACATTTCTATTTGCATATTGTTCTGGATATTTTTATTACATGCAGCTCTTTTTGTTCATTTTCTTTCATTCAACATTCATTATCAGCTCTTGACACTCTTTCTATCACAATCTAAAATTCAACGTTCTTGAATAATTAGCTTTTCTACATTGTCATTATAACCGACTGCATTGAAGGGCGAGTTAGTGGCACTGAGAGTGTCACATGGCGGTACGGAGAGAGGAGGTCTGCAGCAGGAGTACTGATTGGGCAAGCGAGTGTGGGGAGGCGTGGTCAATGCTGAATAATGCAGACACAACAGAAAACTTTTTTAATATCAGGGATTATGTTGTTGCATTTTGGCTGCCATTTTGTTTTGCGTGATTGTCCCCATTTTGGGACTCCCGTTCTTAGGGTAGTTGTTAGGGGATTGTCCATGGAGGTCATGAAGTTTGAAAAAGAATGTGACCGGTTAAAACATCAGCCAAAAGTTAATTTCCGTATTCAAAGCACTTGCTACAATCTTTAATCGATTTTAAAATGTTCTTCTACTTTTGACTTTTGTTCTTGTTATTTTTACCTAAGAATTTTGTCTCTTATATTAGCTTTGACGCAAAGATTATTGAACTTCTGGTTTTGAATCTTTTTCTGTCTAAAAGTCTGTCTTCTGGTTGCCTCACAAATCCTCGTCATTTCGCTGATATTATAATTACAGTACTGTTACCACTGCATCAATTACTTGGTTAGCCTAACTCCATTTTTTGGACAAGACGTTACTCCTCCATCATCTGCAAAGAATAAGTCACTCTTATCTAGAAAAGTATTTTGGAGATACCGAATCTCACATAAATTGGGTCACACTCAGTTCTTGGGAACTACTGAAATTGGAGAAGCACTACAGGTTAGTCTCTGCAGTTTTATATGTAACCCCGACAATAGTCATTCCCTGGTGACCATATTTTCTTCACACTTCCTGCCAGCACGGGATAATATGTTCTACCACCAGGAGTAACATCACCTTATTTTGGTCAGCTATACATTGGAAGTATGGCTCTACATTGCAAAACAGAACAGACCTTTCCATTCTATGCCTGGTTGTAAAATCTGTTTCTAATTTAAATTTTCAGAGGAACCTGAAATTGTGCTGCTAAATGTTCAATCTGTTAATAATACAGTAATCCCTCGCTATATCGCGCTTCGACTTTCGCGGCTTCACTCTATCGCGGATTTTAAATGTAAGCATATCTAAATATATATCACGGACTTTTCGCTGGTTCGCGGCTTTCTGCGGACAATGGGTCTTTTAATTTATGGTACATGCTTCCTCAGTTTGTTTGCCCAGTTGATTTCATACAAGGGACGCTATTGGCAGATGGCTTAGAAGCTACCCAATCAGAGCATGTATTACATATTAAATAAAACTCCTCAATGATATACGATATGTTTGCCGTGCGGTGCTTGATTGTTTGCTTGTCTCTGCCTCTATCTCACCCTCTCTGACATTCTCTGCGCCTGACGGAGGGGTTGTGAGCAGAGGTGCTGTTTGGACAGAAGCTGTTTGCCTAGTGAATACGGAGGCACCTCTAAGAAATGCCGCTTTATCGCGGTGCTTCCAAAAGCACACTTATTGATTTTTTGATTGTTTGCTTTAATCTCGCGCTCTCTCTCTCTCTCTGACGTTCTCTGCTTGACCGAGGAGATGTGAGCATAGGGGCTGTTTGCACAGAAGCTGTTTACTTAGAAGATACTGACGCTCCTCTAAAAAATGCCGCGGCAAACTTAAAAGCACACGTATTGATTTTTTGATTGTTTGCTTTAATCTCGCTCTCTCACTCTCCGACGTTCTCTGCGTTTGACGGAGGAGATTTTGAGCAGAGGGGCTGTTTGCACACAGGCTGTTTACTTAGAAGATACTGACGCTCCTCTAAAAAATGCCGGCAAACTTAAAAGCACACGTATTGATTTTTTGATTGTTTGCTTTTCTTTGCGAGCGCTCTCTCTCTCTCTGAAATTCTCTGCTCCTGAAGAGAAGAAGATATATTTGCATTCTTTTAATTGTGAGAAAGAATTGCCATCTCTGTCTTGTCATGGAGCACAGTTTAAACTTTTGACTAAAGGGTGTTATTTCATGTCTAGAGGGCTCTAATAATGTTAACAGTGTGGGAGAGTTTCTAAGGTCTTAAAATATATAAAAATAACCGTACAAACATATGGTTTCTACTTCGCGGATTTTCACCTATCGCGGGGGGGTTTGGAACGCAACCCCCGCGATCGAGGAGGGATTACTGTAAATCAGATCTTATCTATGACTTTTTCACAGACAAGAAACTGGACTTCTTGTTCCTATCTGAAACTTGGCAGCATCTGAATGACTATTATTAACCAGGATTTACGTATATGAATATACTGTATAACACTACTATTCTGGGTGAGGTGATCGGATTGGTGTTATCCATAGGTTTGATTACAAAGTTAAATGAATCAAATTTGATTTTTATTCCTCCTTTGAATATCTTGCTATTCCATTGCCAGTTTTGCACACTATGATGATACTAAACCATCCCTGTAAGTTTTATACAGAGTTTATTGCTGAATTGTCAATTTTTATTATTTCAGCTGGTGTTTTAATACTCATATGGATTCTTTTAACTGTCCTCTTGCTGCTGAATTCCTGTTGGTATTAAAATCTCTGTTTCACCTTACATATCACATTCCCTGCCTTTGCTTAATGGCATACACTTAATTTGGTTTGCTCCTTGGGGCATGCTCCTTCTAATTTTCTTGATATTCATGTCACAGTTTTTAACCACAGAGATGTTATTTTTAATATTTATGCCCAGTTAAACAACCAGAAATCCAATTGAGTTAATTATTTATTTATTTGTTTGTTTTGATTTGATATACTTTGTTAATCCCCGAGGGGAAATAGTCTCTTCGCATGACCTTTGGGGGTCAGAGCACAAGGTTAGCCATTGACAGCACCCCTAGAGCAATTTACAGGCTAAGGGCTTTGTTCAAGGGCCCAGTGGAATACAATCACTTCTGGTAGTAACTTGAACCAGCAGCCTTCCAGATACCAGCGTAGATACTTAGCCACTTAAATATTTTCTTACCATAATTAAAAAAAAATAATCTAAATGGATTTTGTTGATATTATGAAAAGCATTCTTAACATTGTCCCTCAGTTACCCTCAAGCTAGCTGGTGGCCTGTTATAACAATTATTATCCAATGCACTGAGTGCTTTAACACCAGTTAAATCCCGGACTGTTTCTTTAAATCACAGTGCAGCATATGAAAGAGCTGTGAGCTAGGCATAGTCTGGAGCGTATTTCTAAAAGAACTAAACACACTCAAGCCTATGCTGACCATTAAAAAATAATAAAGATGCTCTTTTGTTTGCCACATCAATGTCTTATTCATCTGCTACTGGTGCAGCCCAGTGAAAGTCTGCATTTGTTTATACATTTAACAGATTACTGCAGTCCCAGAGTAATTTAGTAATAGTTTAGAACCTTAGAATTCTTGACTTGAAATCTGTTTTGGTTTAAGCAATCAACCTTTTATCATTGGTTGATATCATTTCTGCTTCCAAATTCTTTCTTCCATCTTCCTGCATTTTCTGACACAAAAGGTGCTATATAAATAAAAAAGTATTATTGTTATTATTATTATATAACTGTTATGGATTAACATGTGTTTATTGTTATATTTTAATTATTATTTTTCATATGGTTATGAATTTTCTTTGATGTGTATAATTATGTACTGTCTTCTTAAATATGCCTTCATTCCATGTGTTTTGTGGTTGGATCCCCAGGAGGCGGGACCACCCTCACATCACCACTTCTGAATCCTCCCTCTTGCTATTCAGGCCACAGTAGAATGGGCTCAAATCAGGAGACGATTGCGTCTGTTTGGAGTTATATTGAATATTGCTGTTTACTTTAAATGTTTCATGTTTTTTCTGACCTTTTCACTTCTGTTTGAAAGAATATTTCTCTGACAAATTATATTTTTACTTAGCCCATGTAATTTGTAGTGATGGCAGAGTAGAATTTTTAATTTTCATCCAGAACAAGTGAAAAAAATGATATAACCCAATGGTGATCAGTGCTATATAATGGCAGACAATGTTAAAAACATCCATGGAATAAAGAAAAAAATGATCACATTACTGGTGTCACATAATGCACATGTCTGTTATCGAGTCGTATGCTCAAAACGTGAAAAATGCACCTGTGTTTCTGCTAAAATATTATTAATGGCTACGACCAGAAAAATTACCATATGTTGTAAGCAGGAAACACTTTCCCATAATATTGTGATTTTAAATAGAAGATCTGCCTCCCCATTCATTGGTTGCGGCCCGTGTTCCTTTAAAGATTGCAATTCTGGACCAGTGTTTTGGGACGTGTTGGGACTTGGTCACTTACGATTACCTCTTATGCAACTCCTCTTCGACTCTTTATGCGTTATTGAGTATTTTTTGAAATCTTCTAATTTTTTAAATAAATCCTAATCAGTAAATATATATTCTTTGTCCATTTGTGCTCAAGCTGGGGGTTTGTGATAATCCTCTTCCTTATGGGGATTTTGCTTTAGTTTATGGTATTGTTTTTTTGTTATTTTGCCAGCTCTCCTTGTCTGAGGCCTGCTAGGCCAGAAGCCTACTGGTCATACCTCTGAGTAAACTAGACTGGGTGACCCTCTTTTAGGCTTGGCAGTGAAGCCTCTGGCCTGCTTTCATGGCTAATTAAGGAGGCCTCACACTCATTTCACCATGTTTGTGACTTCTAATCACTGAAAGCACAACTACATCTTTTCAGACTCTGGGTGGCTTTTTATGGCTTCTTTTGGTATAAGGCTATGTTAGTCACAAAGCCAAATGACACTTAATAGTAAAATGTTGTATTATCCCTATTTTACTTAAGGTTTTATAACTTCCAGTGAGAACCATAATAAGAATTTAAATTTAGTATGATCTTTTTCTCTCCCCTTGGATCAATTTACTAAGGATAACACTACCGGGAGCACAAGGCCCTTGACAGTTCAATTTAGCTTATTTTTAAATTGTGTGCTTGACTGAGCACAGGCTCAGAACATTTACACATACTTGTATCTGTATGGTATTTAAAGTAAACTACTAAACCACAAAACAGTTATACTGTATATATAAACACACATATCACAATAAAATCATATTAAAAACAATTACACACAACCTAGATTTATGTATAGAGAGTGGATTAAGAACATATGCTCAGCAAAAAAAGAAACGTCCTCTGACTTTCAACTGTTTTTACTTTCAGTAGACTTAATGTGTAAATATTTGTATGAACACTAAAAGAGTCAACACCATAAGACATAAACTAAAAATGTTTCACAATGTGTCCCTGAATGAAGGGAGGCTCAAAATCAAAAGTACCAGTCAGTATCTGGTGTGGCCACCAGCTGCTTGAAGTACTGCAGTGCATCTCCTCCTCATGGACTGGACCAGATTTGTCAGTTCTTGCTGTGAGATGTTACCCCACTCTTCCACCAAGGCACCTGCAAGTTCCTGGACATTTCTGGGGGGAATGGCCCTAGCCCTCACCCTGCGATCCAACAGGTCCCAGACGTGCTCAATGGGATTGAGATCTGGGCTCTTCGCTGGCCATGGCAGAACACTGACATTGCTGTCATGCAGAACCTCACGCACTTTTTGCCACTCCTGTCTGGTCCAGCGAAGGTGGGTTTGTGCCCATAGGCGGCATTGTTGCTGGTGATGTCTGGTAAGGACCTGCCTTACAACAGGCCTGCAAGCCCTCAGTCCAGCCTCTCTCAGCCTATTGCGGACAGTCTGAGCACTGATGGAGGGATTGTGTGTTCCTGGTGTGACTCGGGCAGTTGTTGTGGCCATCCTGTACCTGTCACGCAGGTGTGATATTCGGATGTACCGATCCTGTGCAGGTGTTGTTACACGTGGTCTTCCACTGCGAGGATGATCAGCTGTCCTTCCTGTCTCCCTGTAGCGCTGTCTTAGGCGTCTCACAGTGCGGACATGGCAATTTATTGCCCTAGCCACATCAGCAGTCCTCATGCCTCCCTGCAGCATGCCTAATGCACGTTCACGCAGATGAGCAGGGACCCTGGGCATCTTTCTTTGGGTGTTTTTCACAGTCGGTAGACAAGTCTCTTTAGTGTCCTGCGTTTTTAGAACTGTGACCTTAAATGCCTACTTTCTGTAAGCTGTTAAGGTCTTAACGACCATTCCACAGGTGCATGTTAATTAATTGATTATGGTTAATTGAACATGCATGGAAAACATTGTTTAAACAATTTACAATGAAGATCTGTAAAGTTATTTGGATTTTTAAAACATTATTGTTGAAATACACAGTCCTGAAAAAGGGACATTTCTTTTTTTGCTGAGTATATATACACCCCTTTATTTTCTGCACACTTTATTGTATGGTAAATGAATAAATTGACCATTTCTGCCCATCAATCGACACTCAATAACCCATAATGATAAAGTGAAAACAATTCTCAGAAAGGTTTGCAAATTTATTAAAAGTTAAAAGCTGTTATCATTTATATTAGTATTCAGACCCATAATTCATTACTTTGTGTAAGCCACTTTGGCAGCAGCTCCAGCTTTGATTCTTGTTGGGTAAGTCACTACAAGTTTGCAGACCTGGATTTGGACAGTTCATCCCATTCTTCCTGACAAAATCTCTCAAATGCCATTAGACTGAATGGTAAGCATCTGTAAACTATCATCTTCAGGTGCCTCCAAAAATGTTCAATGGGGTTTAAGTGTGGGCTTTGTCCGGTCCACTCAAGGATAATCAGAGACTTGTCCTGAAACCACTCCAGCATTGACTTGGCTGTGTTTTTGGGGTCATTGACGTACAACTTTGAGTTCTTCTAAAAAAAGTTCAATTATTGTCTTATCTGTTCCTCATGCTCCCTTTAAACTGTCATATGCCTTTTACTCAAGAGTGATTTCCATCTAGCCACTCTACCACAAACACTTGATGGATGAAATGCTGTTGAGATGTTCGTCCTTCCAACTAGTTCTCCCATTTCAAGCAGAGGACTTCTGAAGCTCTATTAGAGTGACAATTGGGTTCTCATTCACCTCATTAAGCAAAGCCCTTCTTGCCTCGTTACTCAGTTTATCTGGACAGTGAACACCAGGAAGGGCTGCTACATTCTCAATGTTATTGAGGCTAATGTTTTCCTGAGAACACTCAAAGCTTTTAAAATTGTATTATTCCCCTTGCCCTGATCCATGCCTCACCACAATTTGATTGCAGACATACAGATAGATAGATAGATAGATAGATAGATAGATAGATAGATAGATAGACAGATAGATTATAACAAACAAGAATTACTAATAAGAGGAAAAATCTTGTGATTTGGCTAATGATTATAGATCAGTCATAGAGAGTCATCAGGAAAGGCGTATTGCTGTAGATAGGAAGGAGTTTCTAGTAGTGTTTCTTGACACACTTCTGCTAAATAATTTGTTTTCTGAAAGTACTTATAGTGTCACAGTGAGGATGCGCAGCACTATTCATAATGAGCATCAATTTTGTCTTCATTTTCTCGTCCATTGCTACCTCCGTGCGTTTGAGAGGGTTTCCCACGTCTGAGCCTGCCTTCTTAATCAACTTGTTGATTTAGTGGGCCTATTTTAAAGTGATACTGCATATGACTGAGAAACACAAGACTGTCCACCATGCCAATTTCAGTAGACAGGTTCTTCAATTTTCATTCCTGGTTCTTAGTGTTAAAGAGACCCACCTTAACATACATTTCTTTTGCTCTTTACAGTTGACATACTGTATAAGGTTTACTGGTGCAGGATCTCTATAAATAAAACCATTTTCTGAGCTTACATCTTCCAGTGTCAAGTTGTGGTACACCAGGTAAATACTTACCCTTTGACTACACAGTGCTGGCAAAAACAATGAACTTAATGACTGTATACTGCATAAGACATTTTATACTATTTAGGGTTTGGATTACATATACTCAGTGCTACTTGTTTTCTTACAGCTGTCTAATTTAAAGATGCCTGCTGACCTGACATTATGCGCTATGTGCATGGAAGCAAACAGGAGTCCCTGGAGTGTACTTCTACATGGTGCCCTTTTTTCTCAAGATAGGCTTCAGTTGTCAATTAAGCTGAATTTTATTGAAGCAGAAATGTAATGGCTGCATGGGTGGTATGTTTGAACACATTTAAGGCATCATCTGTGCTTATATGTGTATTTCAATGAAGTAAAACCTTTGCTGCAAAGATGCCACCATTAGAGTCAGTAATATTTCAGGCAACAGTCTTCACCTGCAGTAGTCCCCTGACAAAGTCAGATTGTGGCCTCAAATGGCACATTCTCAAAGGTTAACTTAAAGGTTAATGAGGTCCCTAATCTTTGTTTATCCACTCTAAGAATTTCTACTTCTCTTTGTCAAACAATGTTCTTAATGAACAGCTTTGTGCATCATTCATTGTTTTTTTACAAATATATCAGGCCAAGATGATTATCACTAATACTGTATTTTAAAATCAGATACAGATGGCAACAGAAACTTACATCTGATGAAGATCACACACAAACATTTATTCAAAACACAGACTATATAACGCATTACAAAAAAATACTACAATAATTCTGGTTGTATATGCGAATAAGTGTATCTTTGCATCAGTTAGGGAGGGGGCAAAACATTATTTGGTTTTCTATACTATATATTATATGTATGCTGTATACCATGCCTTCGAAAGTAATGCAGATGTAAAGATGAATAGTTCATTTATAGTGAAAAGGTGTCCGAATCTGACATAAAGGTTAAACACATAGGTTATTTTTCTTGTAGGTATCAAAATGGATTAACTGAATAGCTTACACATTAATTGGGCAACTGGTAAGCCACTGGCTAAGTACCTACATGCGTCAAAGAAACTTTACTTAACAATGCCCACATTGTGGAGACCACTTATTTTAATGCATTTTTGTTGATAGGTCAGTGAATTCTGTATTATACTAGAAAGCATCCACAGATCCCTAGATTTAAATATACACAGATCACTTGACAATAGTGCTGCCTTTACCAAGAGTTTGATCTTTCAGCTCTACAGGTATAGAATCCCAATTGTCTTTTGACTTAATAAAGATCTTACTATTACTGGCAGGATAGGCCGTAAGACGGGGGCTCCCAACCTCGAGTGCCTGCACCCCTAAAGGGTGTAAAATGGCATTTTGGGAGTGCAAGAAAGAGGAGGGCTGTGTCTCATTTCACCAAATTGAGTGAGGTGTGTTGTCCGACCTTATTGTAGGGCAGTCGGTATCTAACAGTATGCCGTTATTTGTAAGTCATTTATTAGTTAGTGCTCCTGTTGACATGAAAAGAATCAAGCACTACACACGCAATTGTCACCGCAGAAATGCACATTGTCACCCCATTCCTTGTTGCGGGCTAAGTGTTCCTAAAGGTGAATAACTTTTTTTTTAAGAGTATGAATTTGGACCTTGCAATGACCTGTAGAGAAGATCAAGGTCCAGGATTGATTTCTGTGAAAGCCCTGATCTTAAAATGTCACTGATTTTGTGAATTGATTGAAATTTTTGCCACGGGGGGATGAGGGGGGCTGATTTGGATGCAACAAGTGCTTCTTATACTCAGCCTATCTCTACCGTTGGCAGTCCTGGCAGTAGTGCAGCAAGTTTAACTGTTTTTGAAATGCAGTGCAAGTGTTATCTGGGGACAAAGCTTGTTGGCTGTGTTTTATTGTTTAGTGGCATGCCAGCACCTGTTCCTTCATGGGGGTCTCCAATTGCCCAAATCCATTGATCATGTGTGCCTCCTTTAACTCAGACTGATGAGAAACTGGTTTTGAGAAATGGGTTCACAGATGCCCACTGGCAGTTACCACATTGCAAATTTGAGAATTAATGTGTCTCATGGTGTGTATGAATCCATGACAAAGCAATTGGCGTAGTCAGCAGGCTTTTCTCTGTGGAGTGGTGGAGTATGGAGGTGAGGAGCCATGCAGTAAAGCAGGGGCTGATTGAAAGAAACAAAGACCACAGCTGACATCACAAGGAAGTGCTCCTCTCGCAGTTTCAGAAGTACTATCTGCTCAGCCAAGGCCGAAAGCCTACTTTAACTCAGGCTGGTTAGAAACTGGTTTTGAGAGCTATTGTAATCAAGATATTGTGGGTTAACAACTGGCCTCTGGCAGTTATCACAGTGCAAATCTATGAACTGAGATGGCATGGTGTGAGTTGCCGGCCAGACACAGGGCTTACTTTTTGGTTTTTTTCAGACTGTACTCTCACTGTGTTTAAAGTTGGCAGTAGAGTGAGAGTCAAGAGCTTAACTAGTGGGAGGAAGATATGCCAGTGTAACATGGGAAATTGTTACAGGAGGTGAAGAAGAGTGTTTTTTGTGGAGGTACAATGGTACACAAGTATGTAAGGCAGTCCACTCAATTTGCAGGTAGAATATTTTTATGTTCCTTTTATTTTGATGTTTGAATATTTTTTCTGTTCATTATTCCCTTGTATGTTCTATTTTACTTAAAAGAACGCCTTTTTATGAGATTTTTTTGGCCTTGACATTATTTTGCTTCAAGTATTGAAGCACAAATTTTAGTATATTTTACTAACTTGGTGTCCAGGCTCACTGAATAGCAGATATGGGACTTACAGCATTGGGAAGAGCTTTCAAATTCTTCTGTGGTTTTCTCAAAGAGAATGATGCGCTTGGTCATGTGTGAGAATCAGTTCATCTTTGAATCGCTTACAGAGGTGGTGGGAAGCTTTAGAACAGTTGTCATCGTGTTGGCAGATGGAAAAAAATGTTGCTTTACTACACATCATGTTCTTAAGACACCAAAATACTCTTTAACAGAGATAAAGATTCAACATAGAAACAAATAAAAGGTGAGATGTATTGAAAATTTATATTGACAAGTAAATGAGTACATGAAAAGGAAAAAGCAAGCCAATATATTTAAAAGAGTATGATATTCACACTGCAACCCTCTGTTAAAAGGCAAACAAGGCAGCAGTATCCTTTGACCACAGAAGTGCCAAGCATTAGCTACTTTAACTCTTTGAGCGCTGAATATTTTTTCCAAAAAACTCAGTTTTCTGAAAAGCACACATAGCAATGGTTTCACACATAAGTCAACATAAAACATCTGTTGCTATGTGCTGTGACTGCTGTTGGTGTATGTTCGGCATCTCTGGCAGCAGTGGCTGCATGGGGGCATGTCGATGGTTATCAGGAATGTACAATGGGGCAGCTGCCCGGCTGTCTTCACACATTAGGTGGGTGGCAGTGGTGGTTGCAGTGTGACACAATCTGGTTTGTGCCTCTTGACATCATAAGTGATGGTCCTACCAGTTAAACGCTTCTGCAGGCGCATCAACTACACAAAAGTGTTCAGCGTCACAATCAGCTGGGGACCATTCAGATGATGCTGGTACTTCACTTTTGTTTTTGATAACCATCTCCAGATCACTTGCATCATACTCGGAGTGTGACAAGTCAGAGTCCTATTCAGTGAAATTACGTAAAACGTCCATGGAGTATTTTGCTTTGCACTTTCGCTTTGGTCTCTCGCCAGATGTCAGTGCTATGTTATAGGTTGTTTGCTCTTCACTACTCATGCATGCGTAGGGAATCGAGGTTAAATCAACCAACCTATGTAACTTTCCTTCTAGCAAAGAGAGTCAAACTAAAACATAAGGGTGAGTTTTGTTGCAGTTTACAGCTGATTGCCGTCCTTCTACTCCTGAATTTTGACAAAAGTCGACATCAGCCCTGAAAGAGTTAAGGCTACATCCACACTACTATATTCTCATTTAAATATGCAGACTTTAGTCTCCATTTTCGCCTTTTGTTCACACTAACTCTCGAAAACAGAGCGTGAAAGCACTCACAGGAGTAGTCATATACTTCTGAAGACATTGGCTTAGCATTACATCGTGGATGAGTGAAAAGGAGAGTTTTGAAAACGCAGAATCTAATTGTACTCCAATTGGTTTGTGGTGTGCAGTATGAGGCACTTACCTGCTTGGATCCTGTTCATACCAACAGTTCATTTGGGTAGCTTTCCCCCATTGTTCACACCTTTTCAGGTGATAGATATTGCTCTGCTTGCACTGACATAACTCCCTGTTTGTATTCTCAATCATTTGCTTCACCTTATACTCACGCATTACTTCAAATGACAATTCCATCTCATCATCAGTCCAGACAAAGCAATGTTTTTTTGGATTTTCACCATTGTGGTTTTCATTGTATAAGCAAGTCACCGGTAAATATCTAGCATGGAGGACACTTTCTCTTCCTCTTTCCACTAATGTGCTCATGCTCAGTGTAGGCAATCAGTTACTATGTCATACTGTATGCATTTTTGGTCATTTTTAGCGCCCTATCATAAATATTGTGGAAACGCTACTGCAGACGTTGATTGTTTTAACGCCTTTTTAAAATGAAACCGTAGAAGCCTAAGATGCCTAGTAGTTGTTTCCAGAATGTTCTGAGATCCTTACTAAATGACCACCTAAAATACTCATTGGCAGTTGTCGAGCCCTGGAAGTCAGTCTCCTATTTAAGTTTGTGAGCAAAGTCTGAACAGTTCAGTTTTGTTTTAATTTTCTGATATAATTTAAGAGTAGCAAAGCTAGGGATTTGCACTGGTAATTGTAAGGTTGCCAGTTCAAATCCCATAAATGCCAAAAGTGACTCTACTTTGTTGGACCCTTGAGCAAGGCCCTTAACCTGCAATTGCAGGTATGACGTTAACCTGCATCCAGCCCTGCATGTAGGCCCTCCAACCTGCAGGGAAAAATCTGAGGGTTGGTGGCAGAATTGGCACTCCAGCCACCATAAAAAAACACCTCACACTGGTTCCATTCCATCTGAACTTGTATGGTGCTGAGATGTCCTAATCCTAATTGGGTCCTAATCTGGGATCCTGAGTTGATTTGTCATGTGGTGGGTGCGGCAATGTGCTGTATCAGTGCGTGCTCCCAACCTCAAAGCTGTTAACAACTATAACTGTATGCAGTGAAAAGTGTCAATGCTTCTTCTTTTTTTTTAAGTTATTGAATTTATTAAAATCAAATAACATTCCATACAAGCAAGTCAAGTTTTACAAAACTAGGTTTGAAACTAATCGACCATTCTACTTCTAAACACTCACTTTTTATTCTTCAATGAAAAATATAAATATGCGGCAGGATGAAAGTAAACTAGATTCATCAATTAAATAACATTGTGTGTATTATGCTTTATTTTTTCTTCGACATTTTCAATTGGTTTTCTAATATTCTTTGTAGTGTTGGCTTCATTTTCATATCACATGTTTAAGAAAAAAAAAACAAACCTCTACCTCTACCTTGATACTTGCTTCTTACCTAATGAACACAATGGCTAACATGCAACACATCACCTGTCAGTCTCTATGACTTTTTATGCTTATTTCCCCTTTGATTTTTCGCTATAAGTAACATTAAGCATTTTTGCACCTGCTCTGTTTTGGGAGTTGCTTCAATAAAACTTTCACCTGAGAACAACAAATTCTCTACGGTCAAACCATCTTCATTGCTGCTTACTTTCATTTATTTTGGTCATTTCATCTTAATATTAATATTTTCCTTTTATAAACTCAAATTTCTTTATAGAATTTGACTGCTTAAGAATCAATCAAACCTTTAGATCTTCCCTTCCAATACACTGTTTTTGCATTTTAAATTTATTGTTCCTCTAGAAGGCAGCCAGGTACCACAGAAGTTCAAATCTGGTTCAGGCACTGTCTGTATGAAATTTAAATACTCTCTCTCCACATAATCAGATTTCTTTTCACATCTCAAAGACATGTAGATTGAATTGATTAGCAATTCTAAATTGTTCCAGAGTGACTGAATATATGACTGAATGTACCGTGCCTTGGGAAAAGTGATTTCTGAAAATGAATGAAACTGTCCTTGAAGCGTTGTGGTCTTTGTCCAGCCTGACACACACACACACACACACACACACATGCACTCTCCTATTTTTCACAACTCGGCTCTGCACATTGGTGGAGGTCCTATTACATTCCAGCCCTGGTCTACTAAAGGTATTCACACAATGGGTGATATATTTGATGAGTCAGGCCTTTGAACGTTCCAGTCTCTAAAAATCTTTCTTTTCTATCCACTCATCTACTTTTTTTATTTTACTTACAACTTAGATATGTCTTTAAAGCTTATGGGTTCTAACCTCTACTGCTCTTGATTTCCATCCTTTAAATAATTTCTCTCTTACTCTGTCCCCTGGTTGCAAACCCGTGTCTGCAGTATATGCAATGCTTTGTAAGGCATCATGTCCCTTATTATCAATGAAGTCAGTGTGGCACAGAGATTTTTCTCCCACTCCTTCAATTTCATAAAATGTAATACTTAAAAATTGGTTGGTTTCAAGGAATCCTAACCATCAACAAGCTCAATTTAAAGTTGTCCCTTGATTATATATTAGCACCCCCTGTTAACAATGTGCTTGGGGACTGTCAGCTGACTTAAATTGTCCCATTTACTCACTGAACACCCCATATACATGTTTTGGGAGTTCCTTTCTGTGCTTAGTTTTTGGTCAGGGTGTCTGATTTTTCTTACTTCCATACTCTCTATTATCATCTCCTTGCTTCCCTAACATTTTTCTACTTCTATACTATTCCTCACTTCATTATTTTTAGAATCCAGCAGAGACTATTTACTTTAGGGATACCATATATACTTGCGTTTAAGTTCTCCTGCGGATAAGTAAGGGCTTGATTTTATCATATAATTTCCAGTATTTTGTAATGTCGGTCGTGTAAGTTGAATGCGGAAAACTCACGCTATTGGTCTAAGAGATTATGATATGCCAACGCCTACCTGAGAGAGTAACCACGGAGCACAATGCCTTTTTTTTCCTATGTATTGTACCTACGTGACCACACGGTAATACCCAAAATATTTTTTTGTTGTTGTCTTTTGTAAATGTAAAATATGAAGCTGGTTTTAAATTAAAAGTCGTTGAAGAGATGAAAGAAATTGGTAACTGTGCTACTGTAACAAAACTCAATGTGTCTGAGAAATTGGTACAAGATTGGTGGAAGCAAGAAGATGTAAAAAAAAAAATTAAATGTCTCATTTTTGAATAGCGTATAAGTCGGGGTCTGATTTTATGATTGATTTTTCAGGTTTCAAAACCCAACTTATACAAGAGTATATACGGAAATTGAATTCAAAATGGTCCTTGCCTCTTGTTGGAAATCTCCTGATTCTTTTTCTTTGTCTGTCTGGTAGTCTTCCTATCTTAATCTGATCTTTTTTGAGTTGTCAGTGGTGAGGATCAATGGGGCATCTGGTTTTTATATTGATTAATAGACAGATGGGTGGCATGGTGGCGCAGTGGTAGCGCTGCTGCCTCGCTGTTAGGAGACCCGGGTTCGCTTCCCGGGTCCTCCCTGCGTGGAGTCTGCATGTTCTCCCCGTGTTTGCGTGGGTTTCCTCCGGGCGCTCCGGTTTCCTCCCACAGTCCAAAGACATGCAGGTTAGGTGGATTGGTGATTCTAAATTGGCCTTGGTGTGTTTGTGTGTGTCCTGTGGTGGGTTGGCACCCTGCCCAGGATTGGGTCCTGCCTTGTGCCCTGTGTTAGCTGGGATTGGCTCCAGCAGACCCCCGTGACCCTGTGTTTGGATTCAGCGGGTTGGAAAATGGATGGATTAATAGACGGATACAGTACAACAACATTTACTTATATAGCACATTTTCATACAAATGATGTAGTTCTTTACAAGATGAAGAAAGAAAAGTTTATCTGAAACAAAAATATGATTAGGCAATATGAAGTAACAAAGAATAAAGTAAAGTCAGATATCCAGGTGCCTCACACATAACGGCATGAGTAGAATTCACACTAAAACATGGCCTACGGACAAAAGCGGAAATGTGTGTACACATAAAAAAATCCAGATGCATAAATCTGTGTGTACGCCAACTTCCACATTCTTCCACTCCATAAATCCCGGTCAGCATGAAAAGTAATGCATGTGAATGCGCCTGCCATCCCACCCCATCTCCTCTCATAATTGCGCCTCTTTGAATAAGCAAATTTAATATAAATAGCTGTTAAGTTCAGCGTTCTGTGAAAAGACAATGGCAAAAGCACAGGGAAAAATTCCAGCAAATATCAAGTGGAGGCAAGGAAAAACGTACTGTACTATTTGTTTGTTTAAACAGTGATAAAAAACAACAAAAGGAAGTTAATCGAGTGACATACAGTGTCAGAGAAACTCGAAAGCTGAAGTTCACAAAGTCGCACAGTGCCCGAAATAAAAAAGAAATTGTCAGATATCAAAGTTGCCGTGAAAAGTCGAGTCATAGCTCACCATCTGAGTGTCATATGGGAGCTTATTAGGGTACAGAGAAAAGAAAAAAAAAAGGGACACAGTGGAAAAAAAGGCACGAAATATCAACTTTAATCTCAAAATTTCCGCTTTAATCGTGTAGCTTATTTTGTCCTTAAAGCAGAAGATCATAAACTTCATCTTAAAATCATTTAATTTACTAGTTTCTCAAATACCATCGGAACTAAAGTAGCACATTAAATGCTTTGCATTGTATGTGTTCTTCTATGTGCTCTATTTGTGTGAATCACTACGTGCTTCTTAAACAGGCTTTCTCTTCCTCTGATGGGACACAGAATCCATTACATTTGTGATATCGCAGCTCTCTGAATTTAAATACTAAGATGTATACTTGATATCATTTTCATGATGATAGGAATTAAAGCATGCATTAAACATGGGAATACGGTGGCACAGTGATAGTGACGAACTGGCACCCCGTCCAGAGATTGTTCCAGCCTCCCGCAAAATGCTTGCTGTGCCATGTGCGACCTTCGATGAAGTAATTTGTTGCAGCAGTACTGTCTCTTTCAAGCGTACTAACCCCCAATTCCTGTCCTTACTTTTCTTTCTCCAATTAACTAATCACCACACAATCAGCTCTGTAATAGATGTCAAGCCATCTGTAAGCTGAGAATGCTGATTCTTCAAAACTTTTAAGGAACATTGAAATATCTTCATAGTACATGTTTAATTATTCTGTCCATCTATCCATCCAGGGTCATGCCAGCCCCAGCAAGCATACAGCGCGAGGCAGGAACAAACTCTGAACTGGGCACCAGCTCGTTGCTACCGCTGTCCACCGTGTTCTCACATGTTTAATTATTAACAATATAGATTATTTAAATGATATTAAAATTTTATCTGTATAATGTAATAAACATTCTTTGCTGCATTTCATGTTAAAATTACATCATGAGCTCCAAGAGATAGCGCTTGGAAATCTAAATCAACTTAGAAGCTAGTCATCATCATATGTAAATACGCACTTTATAAAGTGGCTCAGGTTGTGCAATATTGTAACTGTATTGCAAGTTTACAGTGAGGTAATTGTACTTATAAGTACAAACAGTTCTGCCAGGAGCAATTGATGGACTAATTGAGTGGGTTTAGAGTTCTTGGAATGAAACTGTTTCTGAACCTTGAGGTCCCTACAGGAAAGGCTCTGAAGCGTTTGCTGCATGGGCGATGTTCAAATAGACTGTACACATGGCTGAGTCAGTGTGTGCTTGATGCTGTATACCGATAATCTGATCAGTTGCTGTAGAGCTGTGATTCCACACTCAGATACAGTGGGATACATACTCCCAGTGGTGCACAGTGAGAGTAACAATGCTAAAACAGCTATGGTATTTGAAACAGTTTGGCCATTCCGTGGACCATTATATTGTTACAGGTTAATTACAATCAGATGCCTTAAACTAATAAACGATATGCGGTTAATTTCAGTGTATTTGATAAAGCCGCATCAGGGATGTGGATCTAAAAAAGAAAGGGAAACCACACTTAACAAAAGCACTGCTTTGACGCTGGGTGCCGCCAGTTTGCAAAACCGAGTGGAGAACTTGCGTATGGAAGGGATTGAGCTGGCGTGAAAATATGCATGGCTTTATGCCAAGTTTAGTTTTTCTACATAGTGCTGTGATCATGGAAACAGGCATACGCAACATTTGACCAGTTTTTTCACTAACAAAAATGTTCTGACTTGGCAGTCCCAATCCCAGTGATGCATTATGCAGACATATTGCTGTGTTATGAAGGAGCCCCCATATAATTTCTTGACACACTTCTGCTGAATTATTCTGAGGCTGAAAGTCCTCAGTTTTAGTGTGTCAGAGAGAGGATGTGCAGCATTTTTCATAATGGCACTCAGTTTTGTTTTAATTGTGTTCCTTTGCTGCAAACCCCAGGGGGTCCAGAGTGTGTCCTATAACTGAGCCTGCCCTTTTAATTAGCTTGTTGATACGGTGGGCCTCTGTTGAAATGATGTTACCAGCACAGTATGCTACAGAGTAGGAAACTTCATTGGCAATAACAGTATTGTAGAAGCTTCTTCACCTGACTCCTATGTTCTGTCTAATCCCCTTATCAATACATCCTATAAGTGCAGAATCATCTGTGAATTTCTGCAAGTGACATGACCTGGTGTTATATTTGTAGTCTGAGGTGTACAGCGTGAAGAGTAAAGCAGACATGCCTGTTCCTTGTGGTGCTCCAGCTCACATCCAAATCAGAAACACAGTCCATACTGCAGTCCACACAGATAGTCCATTATCCAGGACATCTTAGGCTCATCCACCTGCATATCTCGGAGTTTACTTTTTAATAGGGATGGCTGGGTGGTGCTGAAGGCTCTGGAGAAATCAATAAATCATCTGCTGGTTTATGTGTAACTGTACAGTATGTTACATGAGCATTGCCATGAAATAATTTTTACTCCTATTTACCATATTTTTTCATTTTCTTATCATATATCATTACATCATAATCTGATTGTATATTATTGCCTGTACATACCCCCACCCCCCTCTGCTGTAACTGTGACACTATGAGAACACAGTGCAATTCTTGTGTATCTGACAGTAATCTCATCTCTAATCTCACTAAAATGATTTTTGCCTTACACTGGCTTAGGGTTGAAGCGAGTGGTAAAAAAAATCTACAGTGTCATTTATCAGTCCAGAGACAGAACCATGTGTGGTGTGATGGTTAGGACACTTGGCCTGTAGTCAAGAAATCTATATTTGACTCCTGCCCATGCTCTTGAACCTTTTCTTTCATCGACTATTTCCCACAATGTTTTTGTCATAGCCCCAAAGCTACCCTTGGTGGGGTCATATTGTCTGCTGTGTTATTTATTGCAGTTATTCTTTGTGGCTGAAAGAAAATCTAAGAATGTTACATACAAAGAGGCTTTGCAACACTAGCAGTAATTACAAAATGTACAGTTAGTAATATTTGGACACTGACACAATTTTCATAATTTTGGTTCTATATGCCACCACAGTGGCTTTGAAATAAAGCAATCATTATGTGATTGAAGTGCAGACTTTCAGCTTAATTTAAGCCATTTACCAAAAATATTGCATGAGCCATTTAGGAGTGACAGCCATTTTCCTGCATACCTCCCCATTTCCAGGAGTTCAAAAGTATTTGGACACTTGACTGACAAGCTGTTCCATAGTCAGGTGGGAGTGGGTCCCGTATTATTTTATTAACTACATGTACTAGCAAAATACCCGCGCTTCGCAGCGGCGAAATACTGCCTTAAAATTTTTATTAAGAAGAAAATTAAACCTTTTTAAACTGAGGGAAAATATACCAATAATTATTTGTTAAGGATCTCTTTGTATGCCACGTTGTCAGTTTGGCCCTCCAGTTGTAATATGACCAAGCTGTAGCTGTGCGCTGAGCTTACTCTTGAGCATGCAACGTACAGTTGGCCATGTGAACAGTAATCTTGTTTCAAATCTCACAGCTTGGATTGCTGCTGTCATAATCGGTTTGAGTTTCATGGTTTGTTTCAATTACGACAGTATTTGCAGGACTTGTGTTGAAGTGACATTCGGCATCTGTCAAGCATTGTAAGCATACAACCGGTTTCATCGATAACTTCACATCCAGCTTTTGAGAGTTTAAACATTCATAAACATCAAAGTGTCCACTACTGAAATCGTCACCTGTGAATCTAAGATGTTTAAGAGGCATTGGCGGTTGTCGAAAGGTGTAAAATATTTGGCCATTTCGGTACACTTGAAAGCGACAACCGAACAATTCAGCGGCAGCCATCAACTCACATGCAGAACCATAGGTGAAGGGCTTAAGCA
>JANRMT010062841.1:24645291-24666452 GCA_026402145.1 Polypterus bichir lapradei | reverse complement strand
TATCTATCTATCTATCTATCTATCTATCTATCTATCTATCTATCTATTTCACTAAATATATTTGTAACTGCATAGATTATATGCCATACTGTTACTTCTTTGCCTGTCATATAACAGATCTAGTGGGATTCTGACCTTCATTGACAAAGAAACATCCACTCCAAGGTACACCCAGTGCTACTGTATGACAACTAGAGGATAAGCAAAATGATACATTTAATAACTGACTAAGAAGACAACTTCAACAGTTACTAATAAATGATATGAACAGCTTCTGCTGCAGATCTAACGAGAATACCCTCTGCTAAAGTACTTAGTTTATGAACTATGTACTACAATGGTGACCAATGCTGGACAACAGCAAATAAAACCAAAATAGTCCACAAAAAAAAATCTCACATTATTCGTGTTGCATAATCCACACGTTAAGTCATCTGGTTATATGCTCACAACGTGTAAAATGCATCCATTTTAGTGCTAAAATATTATTAAATAAGTAACACCAGAGAATTAAAGTAGTCCACAAACAGGAAGCCCCTTCACACAGGAAAGCAAATTTGAATTGAAAACCCACCTCTCTTCTTCATTCATTGGTCAAGAGACCTGCCTTAATTGATGTATTTAAGAATTCTGAAGATTGAGACCAGGCCTATGTATAACACTTTCTGTCCAAGACTAAAGATATTCATTATCTTTATCCAGTCAGGCACAAATATCCTCATCATTTAACCCCCTTCATTTTAAAACCGAGCGTGACATAGACTCGGAATTCAATGTATTTACGGTTAAGTCTGAGTCAAACTCAGGGTGATGTGTTATGATTTGCTTTAAAATATTAAGCCAGAATAACCCTCAGGAGAGTATTCTGCTGCCAACTAGTGGATGAAATAATAGTATGCTGCAAAATATCATGAATATTTCTATGTATTTTCCCTTTCTAAGGTAAATCATCAATATTTATGAGTGGGGCAGAGTCTTCGATCAAAACACAATGGCTTGTAGAAGAGAAACTATAAAGTTAGTCTTAGAACACAGCCATTAGTTGAATCAACTGATAATGATGACCATTGAATTGGTCATCGGACATTGACACAGATACTGCATTGTACAGCCGAACTGTATTGATATTCATGATGGATTTGATTACCTGAAGGTTACTCATGATGCAAGTAGGTTTGTGGCCAAAAGGCAAAATGATTGTTATCAAGTAGAAAGACAAGAAAGACTTTACTATCAGTACAGCAATGGACACTAGGTGTACCTGTCCTACAGTATTTATTTTGATGTTTTGATATTTACATGTGCCCCGTGCCCCTGTAGTTAGGATATAGTGGGTTGGATAGTGGATGGATGGATATTTACATGTGTCTGTTAACGTAATAACATTCAATGTTTTTGACTAATTTTTCTGGGGATAAACATAATACACTAAGGTTGCTACAGGATGCACTTGGCTTCTATTATTTGCAGATTTTTTCATGATATTACATCTTTTTTTATAGTGACTAGCATTGCCAGAACCAGTTCTGAAAAAATCTACCTAGTGTCTTCTACAATTTTCATTTTCCATCCCCAGACCTGTACTTAACACTTTTTATGGTATAGCCTAATGAAAATATGAGCTTGTCACACCGATCTTGATCACTTGCAATGACCGTTGTTATCTCTTACACACTTGCTTTTATATTAATTATCCAATTCTAGTCTTTTCAGGGCACACAATACATTTTGGTGGAGTCCTGCCTGTAACCTGCTTACTATAATCCCAAACTAATATAAGGATGTAATGAGCAGCTGAATTTAAAATGATCTCAAAGTAGTTTGCACTTTAGAAAATACAGCAACATACACTAGTATAATTTATGTGCGTGTGGTTGAAGTGTGTGTGTAAAAAAGCAAAAACCTCTATTTCTGTGCTGGCCTGCATTTAATCGCATGTTCTACATTACAGGTGATGTTCTCTACTAAATTATTCACACTGATAGTACAATTTCATCTTGAAACTTAGGGTATCCAGAGTACATTGTTTCCAAGCAGTATTCAGATTTCACTGAGTTGTATCAAATATTAATGCGAGTGTAATAGGAAAGCAGCATCAGCTATTAACTGAGGAGCCATACGGCAAAAATAATAATAATGTTGTTCAAAAGAAAATAATCCGGAAATTAGGAATCTACACTAGATGTAACAGTATTAAAAATATATATCATATTTGTCACACCTAAAGCACATAAAATATAAAATATATACGAGTGATGTTAAAAGACGCAAAAACAATTCAGTAACTCTGTAAATAATATACCTTTATTATTTTGTTGTGGCAATACAATTTTAATTAGAATTGTAATTGGGATTAAACTATCATCTTTCGTTTTCACAAACAAAATTTTGTGTTAGAGGAACTGGAACCCATCAGAAATCAGCAGCCAAACAAGGATGAGAGGTAAATTTATCACAGGAATTGTACCTAAGCTGTTAGAGGTGAGAATCAGAAGAACGAAACAATGTATGATGAAGACATGGCTCTAAAAAGAGCTATTGATTTTTAGATTTAAAAAATGTCTTTATATAAGTGGACGGCATGGTGGCGCAGTGGGTAGCGCTGCTGCCTCGCAGTTAGGAGACCCAGGTTTGCTTCCCGGGTCCTCCCTGCGTGGAGTTTGCATGTTGTCTGCGTTTGTTTCCTCCGGGTGCTCCTGTTTCCTCCCACAGTCCAAAGACATGCAGGTTAGGTGCATTGGCGATTCTAAATTGTTCCTAGTGTGTGCTTGGTGTGTGGGTGTGTTTGTGTGTATGTGTGTGCCCAGCGGTGGGCTGGTGCCCTGCCCAGGGTTTGTTTCCTGTCTTGTACCCTGTGTTAGCTGGGATTGGCTCCAGCAGACCCCCGTGACCCTGTAGTTAGGATATAGCAGGTTGGATAATGGATGGATGGATGGATGTATATAAGCAGTGAGCCACCTTGGAAAAAGGCCTCAATCTAACATACAAAAAAAGAATAATTATAATTTCCATAACCATAAATTGAAAGATTGGTGGTTTATATTATTATTATGATTATGATGGTGATAATGATGATGAAGATGATAATGATGATTATTATTATTATTATTATTATACTTATACTACATACTAATATACTTACTGAATATTTCATAAAAGTTTAAATAGACCATGTGGCCAAATGTGTGTAGACCAGACCAACACACCTATATGAGCTTGTTAAACATACGTTCCAAAACCATGGCCCTAATTAATTAGCTATCTGCAATTTAAATTGATTGTTGTAAAATGCACATGACTGTGGAAAGCTCAGCTTATGGTGAATGAGTATGGTGGACTAACCTACACAATGAACACAGGCAATGAAGAACTGCTTTTCCCAAGGTTTTCTACATTTTTTCCCTACAAGGGTTTTTTGGGAGTTTTTCCTTGTCTTCTTAGAGAGTCAAGGCTGGGGGGCTGTCAAGAGGCAGGGCCTGTTAAAGCTCATTGCAGTGGTCCATGTGTTATTTTGGGTTATACACAAATAAATTGTATTGTGTTAAAAGAACACACCAAGGAACTCAGTAAAAAGGTGATTAAAAAGTGCAATACCGGGGATAGAGAAAAGAAAATATCCAAGTCACTGACTAAACCATATAGTTCAGTTAAATCAATCATTAAGATATGGGAAGAGTATATCACAGCTCTAAATCTGCTACAACAGGCCTTCCACAAAAACTGTGTGATGGTGCAAGAAGACCAGTGAGGGAGACCACCAAGAGACCTAAGAGAACTCTGAAGGAGTTACAGGCTGCAGTGGATCAGATTGGAGTGGCTGTGCAGATAACAACTACTGACCGAGTGCTTACTAGTGGCAGCTTTATAGAGAGAGCTATGTTAGAACAAAGAAAGTTTGCCGGAAGGCACATGGCAGACTGTTAAGTTCTCTGGGAGTAGGTTCAATGGACTAATCAGAATAAAACCGAGCTTTTTAGCCATCAATCTTAATGCTGTGTTTGGTGTAAGCCAACCCCTACACATCATCAAAAACACAATTTCCACCGTGAGGCATAGTGGTGGTAGCATTGTTTTGTGAGAACTCTTCTTTACAGCAGGCCCTGGAAGGCTTGAGAAGGATTAAATGAATTCAGCAAAATTTGGAATAATCCTGGAGGAAAACCTGATGTAGCCTACAAGAAACCTGTGCCATGGGTCGAGTGGCATAAAGCAAAAGCTACACAGGAATTTCTTAAAAACAACCATGCTAATATCCTTGAATGTCCGAGTCTGAGTCCAGTTCTCAATCCAATTAAGAATTTATGGCTGGACAAAGGCTGTTCACTCACGAGCAATGTGACACCGGACAGGGCTTGAGCAGTTTAGCAAAGAAGAATGGGAAAAAACGGCAGCAAAGTTGATAGGGAGAGACTTGTGCACAGAAACTCGAGGCTATCATGGCTACTAAAGGTATATCTAGTAAATTCTGACTTAAAGGGGTTGAATACTCTTTTTTAATAACTTTAAATAATGATCTATTATTTTATGTTTGATATACAGTATATAATTAGACCACTTTACCAAAATTTGTTTTCACTTTGACATTAAAGAGTCAATGTCAAAAAAGCCAAATTAAGTCCACTGTGATTCAATGTTGTATAACAATAATATATGAAAACTTCCAAAGGGTGAATAATTTTTTTAGGCACTGTATATAAGTATACATGAATATAAAGCCAATCTGGAAAATAAACTGTGACAATCAACAAGAAGGTTTAAGACACCACTGGCTACACATTTAATGGTGATGGGTATTGTAGAGTTAAATCTTTCTCTTTAGGGAGAATAGCGCAGGCAATGGCGACAGTGATGTGTTTTTTATCTGCTTATATTAGTGAAAGGACTAAAAGGGACAGGTGACAGGGTAGAGCTAAGGTGATGTTATAGCTTCCCTGGTTGGCCAAAGTCTTCTTGGTTAAGGGGTAAAAAGAGGAATGTCTAGGCTGCTGTGTAACTCTCAGCAATGGCTCCTGTGTACCCTTTCCATAAGGCCACAGAACAGATAACCTTTGCTTGCTCATGCAACAATATAATATATATATATTGTAAGTATAAATAAGTCAAAACAAAAATTAGGGTATCAAGGTGGAAACCCTGTTTAATGTTGGTGCCTTAAAGTCAAAGCTGCGCAGGCTTAGAAAACAACAATATGAATATCCTGCTGTGACCAAGTCAAAGTCCAGATCTCAATTCAGTTGAGAATTTGTAGCTGGACTTGAAAAATGGCATTCACTCATGCAGAACGGGGGCAGTGTCCAGATGTGTGAAGCTGAAACAGAGACAAAGAACTGTGCACACAAACTCAAGGCTGTCAAGGCCAACAAAGGTGCATTTACTGACTTGAAATGTATAAATACTTGTATGATCATTGATGCTCTGTTTATATTTGTAATAAATTTAATCCATTTGGCAGAGATCTGTTTTTTACTTTGACATGTAGAGAAGAGCCAAGCAAAATGACACCTTTTATTGGCTAACTAAAAAGATTACAATATGCAAGCTTTCGAGGCAACTCAGGCCCCTTCTTCAGGCAAGATGTACATCTCGAAAGCTTGCATATTGTAATCTTTTTAGTTAGCCAATAAAAGGTGTCATTTTGCTTGGCTCTTCTCTACATTCGTAATGGCTAACACGGTACAACACCCTAGTATTACTTTGACATTAAAGAGTCTTTTTTTGTTGATCAATGTCAAAAAAGTCAAAATAACCTACTGTGATTCAGACAAATGTGAAAACATTTTATATTGGCAATGTACGTAAAAAGACAACAGAATTAGCTAATAAATTAACTGTCTGTGCATTTCTATATCATGTGATTACATTATAGTTACTGGGTTACATACCATAATTAGAGTTGTGTCATAGAAAGCGATTAAAAAAGTGTTTCCAGGATAACTTTAACTTCACCGTGCTTTTTTACCAGCTACTACACCCTGTAATGCTCCCCTGCTGCATTTGTGATTTCAGTTAAATAGCTGACTAGGCTGCCGAATGACATTCCAAGAGATTTTTGTGCTGTAGCTCAGCAGAGTCATATGTCATACCTTGGGCCTTCCAATTGAATCTGATGCAACGCTCCCAGTGTTTTAACAAAATATCGTTTGATCCCTATTCAATAACAATGTCAAGCCAGAAATACACATTTAGTTTGAGTTAATAACAAATATTACACATATCTTTGAGGAAAATATCACATGTATCAAAATTAAAAATCCATTTATTATTTATTCTGCGGTGGGCTGGTGCCCTGCCCGGGGCTTGTTTCCTGCCTTGCGCCCTGTTTTGGCTGGGATTGGCTCCAGCAGACTCCTGTGACCCTGTAGTTAGGATATAGCGGATTGGATAATGGATGGATGTATGGATAATGGATGGATGGACAGATGCAAGTCAGATTATTGCCTTATATGCACCTTTTCATAACTGTATGTATTTTCCTAACTGTTAAAAAAGTAAATATTAAATAGATAAAACAATTTAATACTAATTATTAATCATTTTAAATAAACATAACAAAATAAATATTAAATATTGTAAATAAATATTAATTAGAGTAAATAAAGCAAAAATATTAAATAACAAAAATATTAAAAAGCCTTGACTATGTGTTTTGTTTGGATTAAAAAGAAACATCCTTTTGAATTTTAAAAGAGGTTTTTTTTATTATTATTAATTAGGGATCTGCACTGGCAATCGGAAGGTTGCCAGTTCGAATCCTGTAAATGCCAAAAAGGACTCTGCTCTGTTGGGCCCTTGAGCAAGGCCCTTAACCTGCAATTGCTGAGCGTTTGAGTAATGAGAAAAGCGCTATATAAATGCAAAGAATTATTATTATTATTTAATTATTTTTATTATGCAACATTTGAAATGTTGTGAGGGAATTACTCCCAGTAGCTTACAAAGGAGAGTGACGCCAGATAACTCCGTAATGACAGTGCTCTAGGCACTTTAAAACGGTTCCAGTCTCTATCAGGGGTGTTCATGCATTGGACTATGTTAGCTCCTAAATTTAAACAATATTTGTCAGTCTGCTCACACTGTCACTTGGCTCTTGCTAAGAAAAGACCTTTAAAGAAGCGTTATTTAGGGCTTGTTTATACTTTATACAGAACACATACGTGCACGTATCATGGCTGCCATGCGTTCCCAGCGTTCATTTGACATGTCCTTATAGCAGGTCCTCAGAAATTAACGCGGTGTATGTGCAAGTTGTAGTAACAGCAAAAAGTCAGGGGGCGCAGTGTGATAAAAGTTGGAATGTGCCTTCAGAGTCACTGTTTACTATCTACATGTGATAGAAAGCCAATTTGTGAATCGATGTGCCTGCTTCGATGTATGATGAATGGTTCGATTTGGTGAATCAAAATGCCAACATACAAATGCATTTACAGTGCTTTTATATTCAAGCATTGCATATTTCCCATCGTCATGACATGATCTGCGGTGGGTTGGCACCCTGCCCGGGATTGGTTCCTGCCTTGTGCCCTGTGTTGGCTGGGATTGGCTCCTGCAGACCCCCGTGACCCTGTGTTCGGATTCAGCGGGTTGGATAATGGACGGATGGATGACACGATACATTTTAAAAGTCTCACATACCATCTTCTGTGCCGTCTTTTTTTTTGCACCTTCATAATAGCAACAGAATGTACAGCGATGTATTTGAGCCACAGAGAAAAAAATTAAGGACACAGTGAAAAGGTGTATTTTGTGATTAAACTGGAAATTTCGGCCTTAATCTTAAAATGTCTACTTTAACCTTGTAGTTTACTTTTTCATTAAAACAGACCGTTGTAAACATCATGTTAAATTTGACCCAGTTGTTAATCGCTATGTGCTACTGGGGCTTCCTCCTGACCTGACAGCAGCGGCAAGCAGTAATAGATCACCACACTGAACACATTACATGTATGATATTCCAACTCCCTACACATTTAGAATCCTTAGATTTATACTTGATATCACTTTCATGATGAAATGCATTAATGTATGTATGTTACATTTTACAGATAAATTGTTAATTTCATTTAAATAATGAATACTGTTAATAATTACACAAATGTGGGTGACACGGTGGCAGAGCGGTAGCGCTGCTGTCTCGCAGGGAGTTATGTCGCTGGTGTTCCCTGCCTGCAGTTTACATATTTTCCTGGTGGGTTTCCACAGTGTTCAGATATACAGATTTGGTGATGCTAAAATGATGCTAGTGTATGTGTGTGCTTGTATTCACCTTGCGATGAGGTGACGCCCTGTACTCTGATAAATACTATCAGCTGTGGTAAGTCATATAACCAACTCTCCGGCTTTCCTAATCCTGTCCAATCAATTGAACTGGTGGACTCCAAACAAGGTGTAGAAATATCTCAATAGACTGGGATGTGCCTGAGCCACATTTCAAGCGTCATATCAAAGGGTATCAATGAGATATTATAGTTTTTTATTTTTAATACTGTGACTTGTGAGTCACAGTCATGCACCACAAAAATGAGGCTGAGTCACAGTCCTTTAGCAAAACCACATTTATTGAACATGAAATAGGAACAGCACGGTTATTTATTGTAGTGGGATCTACCACTCTCCTATACACAGACACAGCAAACAGGCAGGGTCAGGACCAGGTCAGAGGCCAAGTAATACTGCGCCCTACATTTATAATGTTCCTTGCATCACCCATCGACGGCAGATGATTAGTGCAATCTCGATCAGCTCATAGTTGTTTCCACGGCACTATGCTGTGGCACTGACAACCTGCGGTTGCCTCGGTGATGGACAAGCAGCCCTCCACAGACGCGGCAATCGTGCTTTGGCGTGTCATCCCATTGTGGGGGTGGTGTCCCAAAAGACTTCAGAAACCTCACAATACATTTTAATACATTTGCAAAGATTTCAAAAATCTTCTTTCAATTCAATTTTCTAGGCTATTAAGTGTTGTTTGATGAGGGAAAATATATTTAAACAATTTTAGCAGAATGCTGCAACAGTGAAAATGTGTAGAAAGTGAAGGGGTCTGAATACCTTCTGAAGGCACTGCATTCTGTTACTCACCTCCTGGAACAATAGTATTTCTTCAAAAATATTTCCTCATTTCTTTGTTCCTAAGCTGTTTTTGCTCTATCTTTCTGAGACCTTGTCAAATTCTTCACCATAGTGTGGTGGTTTGGTACCCTGCTGCTGTCACAGGATGATTTGTGAACATAGCTGCTCATCTGTCAATTTGAATCACAGAAGAACACAGAAGTGTCGTGTGAGTTTTGTTATTAGAATGTGTTAAGGGAGCTGAAATGTATATCTGGTTAGGTACTTATAATGGGGGAAAATGTTTTACCTCACTTAAGTGTATACAAGTGGATAGAAATGTTCACAAATTATTAGATGAGTGTGATAGATGCAAAACACTCGGGATGGCTGTCAACATTAAGTACTAATGAGAAGTGGGACTAAGATAAAGTCGTTGTCAATGAAAGAAAAGTAGAGGAAATCACATTAACATTGATTTGAAGGTCATGATGAGATGAAAGAAGCTCAGCATAACTAGCTTTGCACTCAACCAGAAAAAGACATTTTTTTCTGAAGGTGTCCAGGAGTTGTGGACTGCCAGGAGGAGCGTACCTGTTACCTTTTTAGGTGTGTGGTGCAGCTGCCCCACCATTCATCCATTTTATGAACCTGCTTTCCAGAATGTAATATGGCTTAGAGATTAACTGGGCAATAATAAGTTCAAGGCAGGAACCAATCTTGGATGGGACACATGTTCATCTTGTTCAGATCGCAATGCTGCTGATGTCCATAAAGTCTCACAATGGATCAGTTTAAAGCTGAAAAAAATCTGTAAATCAAGGAGAACATACAGAGACAGATAAAAGAACAAATGGCAGCCAGGATTTGACCTGGACTAGAGAAAGAGAAATTCCAGAGAAGAGTGACTATTCCATGAGCTATGAGGTAAGACTGAAGCAGCGATTAAAGGCATTGTCATACTCATAGTCTTTTTGCTTTGTTCAGAATCATGGGATAATTCATTACTTTGTTTTGGGATTACTTTATTCGGTTGCGTTTCAGACTTCAAAGTTTTAAGTAAAATAAACATATCACGTTGTTTCCTGCCTATGTAAAGTCATCTCAGATAAAGGAGCACTGGAATCAGCTGGTAGAAGGGTCCATCATTAGATTGGCTGGCCCAGCCCTGACTTAGCTGTATATATGTATGTATGTATGTATGCCAATAGCATGGAGGCAGCTTGTTGTCTGTGGTCGGTGGCAATGATAGATTGGCCATCGAGCTCTGTGAAGAGAATTACTTGTGCTATTGTTTTCACCCAAGGCACACCCAACTTAACTGGAAAGGGGTCTCTCTCTAAATTGTCCTTCCCAAGATTTTTTCCAATTTTTTCCTCTACAATGTTTTTTGGGAGATTTTTCTTGTCTTCTTTAGAGAGTCAAGGCTATGGTGATCAAAACACAGGGAATGTCAAAACCCATCAAGGCATTTCTTGTGTGACTTTCGACTTTGAGAGAGGGGTTAGGAGCATGCACTGATACAGCGCATTGCCGCACCCACCACATGATAAACCAACTCAGGATCCCAGATTAGTACCTGAGTGCAGCCATGACATCTCAGCACCATACTAGTTCAGATGGAGTGGAACCAGTGTAAGGTTTTTTATGGTGGCTGAAGTGCCAATTCTGCCACCAACCCCCAGGTTTTTCCCTGCAGGTTGGAGGGCCTGCATGCAAGTTTGGATGCAGGTTAACGTCATACCCAGGACCTTTGGACTATACAAGAAATAAATTGTTATTGTTTTTCATTACATATGGTACAAATAGGATACATTTTAACAGGCAAGTGTATAAAATTTCAAGTTAAATAAAGAGAAAACTGAAATCTTAGTGATTAGCAATAATGGATACAATGAGGCTATTAGAAATAAACTGGATACATTAGGATTAAAAGTCAAGACGGAGGTAAAAAGCTTAGGGGTAATTGTTGACTGTAATCTGAATTTTAAATTGCATATTAATCAGATCACTAGGACAGCATTTTTTCACTTAAGAAACATAAGTAAAGTTAGACCTCTTATTTCACTGAAAGATGCTAAGAAATTAGTTCACGCGTTTGTTTTCAGTCGACTAGATTACTGTAACGCACTCCTCTCAGGACTACCCAAGAAAGACATAAATCACTTGCAACGAGTGCAGAATGGAGCTGCTAGAATCCTAACTAGGAAAAGAAAATCCGAACACATTTCTCCAGTTTTGATGTCACTACACTGGTTACCTGTGTCATTCAGGATTGAGTTTAAAATCCTGCTTATGGTTTATAAAGCCTTAAATAATCTCGCCCCATCTTATATATCGGAATGTCTGACACCTTACATTCCAAATCGTAACCTCAGATCCTCAAATGAGTGTCTGCTTAGAAATCCAAGAACAAAAGTTAAAAGAAGTGGTGAGGCGGCCTTCTGCTGCTATGCACCTAAAATCTGAAAAAGCCTGCCAATAGGAATTCGCCAGGCTAGTACAGTAGAGCACTTTAAAACACTGCTGAAAACACATTACTTTAACATGGCCTTTTTATAACTTCAATTTACCTTAATTTAACTTAAACCTGATACTCTGTATGTTCAATTTCCTCATAATAACTATTCAGGGTAGCTCTACAATCCGTACTGACCCCTACTCTCTTTTCTGTTTCTTTTTCTGGTTTCTTTGTGGTGGTGGCCGGCGCCACCTTCACCTACTCAAAGCTTCATGATGCTCCAACAATGATGGATGGATTAAAAGGCAGAATTCTACGTGACCATCATCATCAAGCCCTTCCGTGAGAACCCTAAATCCAAAGAGGACTGTTTCATTTATGTTAGGTAGAATGCCCAGAGGGGACTGGGCAGTCTCATGGTCTGGAACCCCTACAGATTTTATTTTTTTTCTCCAGCCGTCTGGAGTTTTTTTTGTTTTTTCTGTCCCCCCTGGCCATTGGACCTTACTCTTATTCTATGTTAATTAATGTTGATTTATTTTGTTTTCTTACTGTGTCTTTTATTTTTCTATTCTTTATTATGTAAAGCACTTTGAGCTACTGTTTGTATGAATATGTGCTATATAAATAAATGTTGTTGTTGTTGTTGTTGTAAAAGAAGGCAAGCTATGTCAAGGGCATATGCTTCACTTTTATGACAGTAGATAGATAGATAGATCTTTATTTGTTATGCAGACAGTAAATAGATCAGACTAGTTTTCTTTAACTTTATGATGTTGCGTATTTATTCTCCAGTAGCCACCATTTTTACATGACCTAGGTTATCTCAAATGACATGTCTACTGTCAAAACTCCTGTAACATAATGTGTTAATAATGTTCATTTTGTAATGTTTAACATTTGCTACCTATGTCAAAGTTAGTGTGCTTCTATATACAGGCAATAGCAATCACACTGAGAGGATGCCTACCAACACGCCTACCTACTGGTGCAAAGTTAGGAGATTTGATGGTTGGTCTCACAGGTCACTGCTATTCATTTCTCACAACCGGCGATTGTGTTTTGATCAAAGTGAATTTACACGTTTTTTTCTTTATCAAATGCTGTAGAATCACGTGTGCATAGGGCAGGTATCATATGACTTGTCAAGTACTAAGCTTACTCTGATTGACTGGTAATTGTGAAAGTTGTTTATGCAAACCATGTCATATTTGTAGCTATGTGTGTATTTATTTTTACCTTTTTGTTTTATTTAATGCCTTATTTTAACCCTCAACTTAATATGCTGTAAATGAAATTTCCTAATTACCGATAGCAAATGCACACCTCATGCAAACTGCTCCATTGTCTGCTTGGTTCCGCACCAAGACCACCCTTTCCAAAGGGTCTTGGTCAAGTTGTTTTAGTTTGCACCCAAGTGCGAAGGGCGTGTTTGCAATAACTTAAGAAAACTGGACCTTTAGGAACATCGCAGCAGATGAACTAGGTGTGAAAACGCTGTGAATGGTGACATGATTGAAAAGTTTAAAATTATAAAAGTAATGAATACAGTAAATCTTAGTTGATACTTTAAAATAAATTCTGCAACAAGAACATGGTTGTAAACTTGTTAGGAATAGATTTCGGCCAAATGTCGGGAAGGTTTTCTTCACACCAAAAACCTTCACACATCAAATTAATTACCAAGAAGTGTGGGAGAGAGAAGGACTTTAGGGACCTTCAGCTCTCGATTGAATGTCATTTTGGAAAATCTAGGTGAATAGGGTGGACAAGCTTGTTGGGCTGAATGGCCTGTGTGATATATAACCAATCGATAATACTCGATAAAGGTTTAGGGACAAGCCCCGTATAATGTCCATGCATTTAGGATAAAGAGAATAATAAAGTGCTTGTGCGTGACACCTGTTATTGTCACAATTTTTCGTATGTTCATATGGACATGAAGCATTGTTAGGTGCTGACAAAATATGCCATGTCACCATACTTAAAGAAGATAAACTGTAGTGGGATAACAGTGTAATAGTTTAATATTTAATAATACATGTAATTTATAATTGATTGATTGATTAAATAATGATTAATTAATTTAATTAAATAATACATTTAATATATCATTTAAATATTATGTTTTTTATGTATTTGTTCATTATTTAAAGTTGCTGAGTATAACATGATTCCCGAACAGTTAAAATTTCAGATATCATATGAGTGTGCTTTTATTTCAAGTGCACAGACTCTCTGGTTGTCCAGCTCTTTCTTCTGCTGTGTTCACTGTGGAGCGACAGGCTTCCAACACTAAGACTGCATTTAGTTGATTTATGCCTTTTATTTTTTATGAGCAATTATGACAAGACTAATTCAATTTTCAAAGCCTGATACTGTTTTATTTTTTAAACTGTGGTTATTATCTGAATATTGCTTCTAGATTAGAACTGAGTTCAATTTCTACTCTTTGTATTTTTAAGGTATATGCTGGTTGGCTGGTCTGATTATGCTTAGTGAGTTTCAGCAGTGTGGCACAGATAAGATCAGATTGGCAATTATTTATTTAGGAAACTTAAATAAGAAAATATAATATAAGAAAATAAAAATATGAATATAAGAAAATAAGAATCTATACCTCCAAAGATTTCTATAATTTTACTTTACACTCATCTAAGCATGCGAGTTGCCTATAAGGAAAGCATTTTAACTGGAGATGTCTAGCTGCAAAACACAAACTCACAGGGAACTCACAGGAGTCGGTGGTGCAAGTATGGATTTTCCTTTATCAAATCCCATTAAGATTGTGGCTTTGCGCTAAACCACAGAGCCACCCCTGTTGGGCTGTTATTCACCTTCAGCCAATCACCTTTAAGGTTAGCCTTTGACATTGAAAAGGAGGAGGAGAGGAGAGGTTGGGAGCCTGCACTGGTACAGAGAAGAAGGGATTTAATATTTGACAAAAGAACGATACCAGTTTCACGGAGCTCTCCCTGCCAATGCACTGAGATGCCATAAATCCTAATCTAAGTTGGACTATCCTAGCATTATCTTCTAATTTTCATCAAAATGTATACAGACGTTTTTAAATGATACTGAAAGAAATATAATATACATACATACAATATAAATATATATTTACATTTACATTTAGTTATTTGAATTATGCCTTTATCCAAGGCGACTTACAACATTTATAATACAATTGGTTCCATTTCTTTTGGTTTTCCAGTTGGAGCACAGTCTGGTCAAATGACTTGTTCATAGTCACGCAATGTCAGCAGCAGGATTTGAACCCACCTCCTCAGAGTTGATTGCATAGACACCGCATACAATAAGCAGTCCCAATTCATAATGAGATTTGACACAGCTGTGGGGTTACTACTACCAGTTAGCAGAATACAAATTCAGATACAACAAAGAAAAAGTGACAGGAAGGTTGCAATGGTGAGAGATCAGGCTTGCAACTTCAAATTACAATAAATAACGTAATATACAACATGGCCCTGTCCAAGGCAGCTTGGGGCCATGACAAAATGAAAGTAATGTGCGAGACTCAGACCCTGGTTCACCGTTTGAAAGGCAAATGTTGCTGACAAATTAAAAAATATGTAAAAAAAAATTGACAAATGAGAGGAGACCATCCAGTCCATCAAGCATGTTTGTTATTTTAATAGCTAAGCTATCCCAGTATCTCATCCAGTTACCTCTTAAAGGTTGTCAAGGACTCTGAACAAACTACATATCTTGGTAGTTTGTTTTAGATTCCCACAACCTTTTGAGTAAAGAAGTGCTTTCTGGTGTCAGTCCTAAATATACTTCCTCTTAATTCCTGTTGGTGTTCCCGAATATGTGGTTCATCGTTTAGTTGAAAGAATTTTCCTGGCTGTACTTTTATCAATGCCTTTGAGGAATTTGAAGTCCTGATTAGCTCTTCACATAGTCTTCTCTGCTCAAGATTAAAGGTTTAAATCTCTGATTCTGTCAGAGTGTGACATGTCCTTAAGTCCTTTTCATCACTTCACTGGCTGCACTTAATAACTTTTTCATGTGCATATTTGAAAGAATGGGTTTCTGGTTTGGGTGGTAAAATCTGGGTTTACGTTTTCAACAGTCATAAAAGTGAATTTTTGAATACAGAGATTACAAATGAAGAGGGATAGCTGGATTTATTATTGTCAATATTTTGATAGTTCGTAGGAAGTCACATACAGTTAGTCATTTAGAAGCATGAAACCTTTAAAAAGAAGAGATTATAATACATTTGTCATTTTTCTTTGAAGAAAAAAATAATTTTCACTAAGTTTATTTTTAGGCAAATTGAATTGTATCTGTGACATGGTTTTTATTATAACATGATTGATCAAAAGATTTTAATGATTAAAGATTGTGAATTAAGCAATTGCATTATTATAGTACAGATGTTAGTGTTTTACCCAAAACAACACTCCAGCTGTCTTGTGGAAGTCACCATTTTCATACTGTCCCCAACACCTTATTGATCGAATGTGAAAACAACATCAATTACATTATTAGATACCAGTAACTGTACACTGCACGATAACGTGCAGTGAATACACTTGACTTGAGCATTTATAGTTTTGATCCTCTTTATTTCTCTGTACGTTTAGCATTTGTTTGCTCTGAGGTTGGTGCGTTTGCTGCTTTCTGAGCAGCTCTTCTTTTTTCTCCAACCTTGCGGTCCGCTTCTTCTCTTCTTTCGTCGGCATCTTTTCGCATTAAAACTGATTAAGTCAGTGTTTGTGTTGCAATTACTTAGTACGTTTTCTTTAATTACTCACTTAAGTGTTTAACCTGCCTCAAGAATGATTTAAGATATGAAGAGTTAGAGGAAGTGACGGCGAAAGTGGTAGGGAATGAGAACGGCGCCCAAATACATGTGCTGCACAGTCACCCTACTGGCTGCTGCCGAGAGTTGATTCTACAATAAAATAAAATAAAAATAAAAAGAGGTATAACCTTGAAGGTCAATCATCACCTCGAAAGCGGATAGTAGACGTCACGTAGTATATGTGTACCAAATTTCAGGTCAATAGATCAAACTGTTTGCGAGCTACAGGTGATTTAAAATCCTGGATAGACAAACGAACAGCCACGGTAGCATATTATGTATAAAGAAAGATCCAGAGACATGTTAAAATAGATTTGTACAGAACAATTAGACAAAAAAATTAAGCAGTTTATGAATAGTTCTTAATTTAATAAGAGAAAAAAGTTAGCAGAAACTGCCAACTGCTGTATGTAAACAGTGGAAGATTTGTTCATGATGATAACGTCTTTCATCATTTTTAATGCTTTGGATAATAATACAATTGTTGTTATACTTGCCTGACTAATTCACCTAACTTTATTAACTATTTAGTAGAATTATTGACATTTCAACCTGTATTCTGTGTACTATATTTGTTTAGGTAAAATCTCAATATTTGAACTTTTTGAACATGTTTGCATGCAAATAACTTAACACTGTCTTGCTGTTTCCAATTACCCCCTTTTGAAGAAACACAAGCCACAATATTTCGATTTTAACAAAAGAAGGTCTTTATTAGTATTCATGCTGATCCAGAACTATAACATTAAATTACTGAATACCCAATTAACACAGTGCACACTCTTTATATAGCTTGAAAGTCATCCCCCCTTCTTCTGAGCTACGTCATAAATCAATCCCAATCTGCTTAGTTCATACCAAAAAAGAGTTAGGCCATTTCTGGTGACTTTTCGGTGACCATTAGTTAGCAAACATATTATTAGCTTTACTACTTACAGAGATCATTAATTGTTTTATCAATAACAGCCTATATTTAAACTCCAACATACTCCTTTAACAAAAACATGACATAAGTTCCATCATCTTCACAGAACACTAATGACCGCCTGTGGAAATGTTTTAGGGGTATGATATATTTTAGTAAGTACTGTCACACATGTGCGATTAGGAGGCAGTCAAAGAGCCTAAAGGTGAGTGAAATATCGCGAGATAGCGGGTCATCACGTGGTACTTACCTGAACTTCTTTTCATCAACAGAAATCCTGAAGAAAAATAATTCCCGCAACTTCCGGTTTCCAAAATGGCCGTGATGACGTCACTTCCGGCCAACCTCGATGACGACACTTCTGGCTCCCACAAATCACCTCACTTCCGGCCCATCATGATGACGTTGTTTCCGGTTCCTGCTGCAGCATCACTTCCTGCCAACCATTTCCTGTCATATGATTCATTCTTGCTATAAAACCGCCATTTTGTTCCAAGTAAATCATTCATTGTACTTCTAAAGACTCTGAATCGCTTTTTTTCATCATTGTCTGCACGACAATATATGGGTACGGTCCCCAAAACTTTGTTTTGTTCGTGTGAAGAATTATTTATTTGAAAGAATTACCACAGTACCTACAAAAGGTACAGAGTCGGTTAAAACTGACAAGAAAATAAACTAGTATGAAAATATTTAACATACATAAAACCAAGTTCATCATTGTTAAACAACAAAGTATATTTTGCTAGTGATAGGATATAAAGTTGATAGGGACGAATACAAACCCTGAATAGAGACATACAGTATATCCACATAAATACGATATAAATTGAGCATATATTCTTCCACACATCTAAGCCAAGAAGTTTTTTGCACATTCTTAACATAAAGATTTTTTTCCTAAAGTCTTTAACAATGTTTTCTCTACTAAATAATTGGAAACGAATGAATGCACGTGTCACATTTTAAGCATGCGTTAAAGAATTGATTGTTTTCCTGCAAAAAAAAGTGCATTAAGCAGCCTAATAATCATAACAAAAGGTTTTGAAGGAAACCTTTATGGGAATATTGACACTTGTCACAAGAACTGACAAACAACTGTAGGTATTGGATTTATAGTTGCAATTATATCAAGAATAGTGGTTAATGGAATGGAATGACCTTCAGACCACACTATCACACATCAAACTGACAGCTGTACAATACTGAAGTTTTGTTTCCCTTGACAGAACCTACTGGAGCACAGGGAGGATCACTAGATAGGCTTTCAGAGCTCTAGAGGCCACAGGGCCCGTTTCTTTGTTTTCTTTCTTCTCAGATATGGACACCCTGGCCGTCTTCTTAAAGTGCCACCAAATCACGGTAACGGTTAGCAGCACTCAAGCAGCGTCCATGAAACAACTTGAAACCTTCTCTTTAGTTTTTTGTTGACCACCAAATAGAGGTGGCTCCAGATACTCCATGAGGTTAAATGTAGCTTCAAGTACTTCAAAGCAATTGGTTGAAATAGCTAATACACCGTGGACGAATTTAACAAATACAGTGTGCAGTTTTATGGATTGCAAAGCTCTTCCTCGTGGTTACACACACACAGCCTAACTCATGAACGCACCCACATACACGTGCATATATGTATTGTCAGACATGTGAGCTTGGTTAGCATTTTGTGGGTTAATTTTAAGTTAATAATGTAGGCACAGGATGCTATAGCTGTAGACTTCATAGAAACAATTTGATAAGCCGCATTGTCCAAGATTAATTCAAATGATCCTCCTGATGTTCACATAAATTATTGAGTGCCTGAGGATGATAAAAGCATAATTGTCCCCTTCACTCTCATGCTTCTATATAGCTTTTACTAATTTTTATGACATACAGTATATTGCTTTCTATCAACTGCTTAAGCATTTTACAGTGTAACCAACCTTTCTTTTAATGACAAGATTTCCTGAAAGTCATGCTTTCTAAGCATCACATACCATAAACAACCAAACCTTATCTTTATGGTCTGAAAGTTCATGCTTGATCTGATTAATTCAATGAGTGTACAGTTAGCACCTAAAATAGCGTATGCAGTTAATGCTATCACAAAGGATTTTACAAAGCAATCAAGAACATTATCATTTTCAATTTCATGTACCGCTGTATAATTTATTATATCATGTACGAAATATTTGATATTACCATCATGCGGCATCTGTTCCTAATGCATCTTTTATACTTCATTAATTGTGTCAAAAAAAGTCTTTTCATTTTCAAGAACACAAAGGCCTTACTTTTTAACTGTATCAAAATAAAATGCCGAAAGCAGTTCTGGTTATCACATATTGGTTCAAAATAGTTTGAAAGATTTTTACAGCAATGACAGCTTACATTTATCCAAGCACTAATGCCGTTATTTCCTTATTAGTAATGCTAGCAGTACTAGTAATGCTTATCATTGGACTGATTACTATTTGTAATTGTCCAAATACACTTAAATATGGCCAGATGGTGGAAGACCGATTGGTCCCAGTTCTGTTCCTGAAAACTGGTGTTATTCAATAGTGTAATCTGTGAAGGACTTTTAAATTGGTTTTGTAAATCAAGCTTTTTCCACAATAAATATCATAAAAAATGAAGAACTCATAATAGTTCATTTTCACCAGTTATTGATATCTGGTATTCTTAAGTTCACCTACACAGTGTTCATGTAGTGAAAAATGTGCAAATTCTGTGCACCGTAGTCAGGGATGCCGGTCCATTTTGGTGGACTAGGTGTTTGCCCTTTATAACTTGTGTTGCAATTTATTGAAAAGGTACCTGGACTGAATTAACTTAAACAGGTTTGAATATATATCAAATATAGTGTGCTTCTAATTATGTTTCTTGTGAATTTCAAAGCACTCTTTGATGGTGTGCTTTGTAAAATATAGTTACATGTTTAGACCAAGTGAATGATTTCTCTGTTGACATGTTTTATGCTCTTCTAGCTTTGGTTACCCATCCAAGACAAAGACTCTCTTGTCTGCCTTTTCCTTTCTCGATCGCGTTTCCATAAATCCTGCCACACAGACTCTGTCATTTTGAGTTGCGTTGTTCTCCTCCTCTCTGCTTTTTGAATACCATCGATGGTGGATGGGCTTATCCATTACCTGCTGTGAAAACATTCATATTTTTGCTCATACTTCCCATCTCTGAATCAAGTTGTGTGTCATTAGTATTTAGTGATCCAATGTTACTTAGTAAGTTATTTGCTTTATTGCCATTTAAATAGTTCATTTTATCTCCTCATTTGTAAAAAATTGTCACAATCAGCAATTGAACATCACACTCCTAAAGCATCATGTCATCAACCCCACCACTCAGCTACCAAAGCTAAACTGAGCAATCAAATGGCTCAGAGAAACCAGTCACACACACACAGACTAACATTTTTTTATTGTGACCAGTAGGAACTTGGGATGACCACAGGAAGGATGCTTAGGGCATCAGCCAGGTGATCTCCATTTCATCGAAATAATAACAAAAAACGTGTCAATGGCATCTCTAGGCAGTGCTGCCTGGAGGGCTTGCTTCCAAAACATATTAATGCCCCGTCTCTGCTCTGCTCATGCATCCAACTGATCACCTACTTCTGTTGGAATAGTGAACTATATAGCTCCTGACCTGGAAGACAAGGGGTGTCATACAAGAGTCAAGGGGATTGTTAGGGCCAGTGCCCCAAATCATCCTGGAGTGGTATTACTGAACAGAGCCCTGAAGGTCATCCCTAGTCACATGTGTGATGTTATATACAGTACAGGCCAAAAGTTTGGACACACCTCCTCATTCAATGTGTTTTCTTTATTTTCATGACTGAAGGCATCAAAACTATGAATGAACACATGTGGAGTTATGTACTTAACAAAAAA
>JANRMT010062841.1:24606869-24645281 GCA_026402145.1 Polypterus bichir lapradei | reverse complement strand
AACACATTGAATGAGGAGGTGTGTCCAAACTTTTGGCCTGTACTGTATATATATATATATGCACCGTATATATTCGTGTATAAGTCGGGTCTTGAAACCCGAAAAATCAATCATTAAATCAGACCCCAACTTATATGCCCGTTCAAAAATGCGACACTTAAATTTATTTTTTTTTACATCTCCTTGCCTCCTCCAGTCTCACATCAGTTTCTCAGACACATTGAATTTTGTTGCAGCAGCGCAGTTACCAAATTCTTTCACCGCTTCAATGACTTTTAATTTAAAACCAGCTTCATATTTTCTTCTGAACGCTCCATTGTAGATAAGGGATGCTCTCACGATAAAGGTGTATGAGGGTGTGAGATACAAAAAACAGAAAACAGTGCAAACGTTGCTTCAAAATAGTTTGGGTATTATCGTGTGGTCACATGGCACAATACATAGAAAAAAAGGCAGTGTGCTCCATGGTTACACTCTCAGGTGGGCATTAGCATATCATGATCTCTTGGACCAATAGCATGAGTTTTCTGCATTTGACTTATACGACCGAAATTATAAAATACCAGAAATTATACGATAAAACAATCCCTGACTTCTCCAAGTGAGAACTTAAACGCGAGTATGTGTTGTGACAGTTTTGGGGCTCTCTCGACCCCATGAACCCTCAGGCACCATGTCAGACTACCAGGTAAAAGTCCAAAGATGACTATTTATTATAATAATAATGTGTACCAAGCACCCTCTACTCCACAATACTCAATAAACAATACAAATAAACATTAACCAATCCTCCACTCCCAGACGCTTAGCCACCCTGCCTCCCAACTCAGCTCGTCCGTCTGGGATTTCCCAGAGTCCTTTATAGTCCATGACCCGGAAGTGTTTGTCCCTCAGTCCATGTGACTTTCTTTCACTTCCAGGTCAGGTAAAAACTCCTTTTCTTCATCCCGGAAGCACGTCATTTCTTCTGTCCATGTGATTGCGACGTACTTCCGGGGTGTAGGGAAAATAGTCCCTGGGCCTCTCTGCAGCGACTCCTGGTGGCCCCCATGGTATCCAGCAGGGCTGTGCATTAAAAGTCCACTGTCCATAATTCCCTGCTGGCATTTGGGGCATCTCCATGCTGTAAGGAGGGCTCCATCTGGCGGTTTGGGGGGGTGTTGGCCGGGATACACGGCTGGCAATCCCTCACAGTGTATATACTGTATATATATATATATATATATATATATATATATATATATACACACACACACAGTATATAGCACTCACTCACTTATCAACAAAAACACTACTATATTTACCACTTAGTTGAAAAGCTGACATTTGGTAGGATTTTGCACCAAGGGAAGTAGACATATGCTAAGAAAGGACATTTTGATGTACAATACAACATAAAAGCAAAATACCCAAAAATGTAAAAATTACTTTGACTGATTTGATTGAAATTTGGTGGTTTTAAAGAAAAATAAAATTAGTCAACCCATATTTTTGTTGGTAATAATGCTGTAGCAAGTGGGCTGTTCTTAGGCACCCTGTCCTCTTTTGGGTTCAGCTCATAGAGAAATGGGGCATGCAGTTCATACAAACACCGCAAGCAGAAGAGTGCCACTAAACAAGATGTAGTTGTAATTCTGCAGAGAAATCAAGCTGGCAGCAAGTGATAAAGGGCTGAAAAAGAGATGGGGGTGGCAGGCTCCGTAGTAGACGAGCTGTGAAATGGACAAAGAAGCTCAAAGAAGATATGGATAAGCCAGTAGCCTCCTATGGCAGGCCAAATTTCTCTAAATGATAATCTGCCATTCCATAGCCTCCTTGGGTGTAGGCAGTATTCCCTATTATGTCATCTTCTTATTACTCCTGGTGACAATGTGGTATAAAATATATGAAAATTTCAGCTTGGGTTTGGTGTGGGGTTTTGTGTTGGTGGTAAACTGCATGCAATATTGTTACAACCATAATCAGGCAGAGAAGGAAGGAACACCTGTACGTGTTTCAAAGTTCTGAAACTGTTGAGCGTTTATTTATTGCTCCTCAACTAAACTCCAACTGTTCCAGCTGTGGGAGATGCCTCCACTTTTTACTCGCTGCCAGACTTGTTTAGTTTTAACACTGTTCGTCTTCTGCTCCTGTGTTGTGACCTGAAGCACGTTGCTCTTTTATATCTCATTCCCACACGTGCCGCTCCACGTGCTTGACTTCCGCCCCTCCTCCTCCTGCTGAGGTGCACCTTCTACCAGCATTGAACTCAGCTGCTGACCAGCCCCATGACGCTCCGAGTCTGTGGCCCAATCACTACAATATTATGGAGAACTGGGGTGTCATCTTCAAGGTCAGAGCACAATGTTGCTTCTCCAGTAGGGTCCAATTCACAAATCATAAACAAGGGAAGTGCATCCCTGCCCACTTCAAGCTCCGTGTACAACACAAGCCAGGAGCGATGGCATGCCTTGGTAAGTTTAAACGCTTGCACAGCTAAGTAAAGGAGTCCTTGACAGACAGAAAATAGAGGAGGTGGATATTGTTCATAGCTCACGATGTTATTTCTTTTCTCCTGTTCTTTTCTGTATAGTGCTTAAAATGTTCAGTTCATTGCATAAGCAAAGTAAATGTGTAGCCTGCATATGTCAATGCTGCATGTAATATACTTAAATTAAACCATGATTTAATGCATATTGATTTAAATATTAGTAATGGTACAAGATTACAGATCAAAGCATTATATTCAAATCTGATTGGAGGGTACCAATTTCACAGGATGTGCTACAGGGTGGAATTATATTTATTGCCAAAATTTCACATTATGGCTACAGATTACTTGTTTGAATTCAAAAGAATACAGCTTCCTCTAAAAGTGTGTTTTCCAGCGACCGTCGACAAAAGCCAAGTCACTAGGAAAAGTAAGAATTGATCTATGGCAGGAATGCTTTAATCATGAATTGTGTGTATCATGTTCAAGAGTAAGGAGCTCCAGTGAACTAGCCCTGATTTAAAAAAAAAAAAACCCACCAACAACAAGTATTTTTAGTTATTACACAATACTGCTGATACATCCTTTTAACCCTCAGTACTATATCTGAGCTTCATTGTCTTAGGAAATCTCCTGGACAAAGCTGTGTATAACACAGCTAATGTAATATAAAATTGTTTGCACATACTCTCATAGGATAGCTACAGTTGTGCCCAAAGATTTTGAGAACGACACAAATCCAAGAACAGTGACGAACAATGCCTTTTCCAGCATGATGGAGCATCGGGCCATAAGGCAAAAGTGATAACTATGTGGCTCGAGGAACAAAACACCGGAATTTTGGGTCCATGGCCAGGAAACTCAACAGACCTTAATCCCATTGAGAACTTGTGGTCAATCCTCAACAACTGGGTGGACAAACAAAAACCCACAAATTCTGAGAAACTCCAAGCATTGATTCCGCAAGAATGGGCTGCCATCAGTCAGGATTTGGCCCAGAAGTTGATTCACAGTATACCAAGGCAAATGGCAGAGGTCTTGAAAAAGAAGGGCCAATACTGCAAATCTTGAATCTTTTCTTAAATGTAATGTACTTGTCAATAAAAGCCTTTGAAACTTATGAAATGTTTGTAATTATACTTCAGTATACCACAGAAACATCTGACAAAAAGATCTAAAAACACTGAAGCAGCAAACTTTGTGAAAACCAATGCTTATGTCATTCTCAAAACCTTTGGCTACGACTGTACCCTAGTTTATCTATGTAACTTCTATTAACCTCCAAAGATTTAACCAATGAAAAGCAAGATTGTGTATCGACTTCTTGTTCCAGTTGGAATCCTGCACTCATAGCCACTTTTTCTCTTCATTTGATAACCTCGTCATCACCTCCAATATTTTCCCCATGGAAATATATTTCTTTATCTGGCCATGAATCTTCACTGCTAACTCCCTCACTTCTACCAGAAATGTGTCAACCTGAGGTTTTAACACACACACATTGCCACATGATGCCCTGTTAAGGTCCACCACAAGAAAAATGGATTGTTCCATGGGGCTTCAATAGCAAACAAAGACTAATTTGCAGTTTATTTTTACTGAAACTCTTGCAAAGTATTTTGGGCAAACTTCATACATTTACTCAATAAAAAATTAAAAGGAACAAGTGTCACTGCAGTTATGGTTGAGATATATGAGACATTGTGCAAATCTGATCTAAGATAGGCCTAGCACAGACTGACAGTTAGATGTACATTTTCAAGAAAAAATAAGACTTTGTAACAGGTTTATACCCTGCCCTTAAATTACAATACCTGTCATACATTGCCTACACAAAGACTTCAAGACCTTCAATGTTTTTGCGTATTGTTGTTATATAACAGTTGCTTTTCCGACACTGATCAACAGAATAGACACTTTAATGTTGAAGTGAAAGCAGATTTCCACAAAGTGATCTAAATTAATTACAAATATAAAAAAGTAAATAATTTATTACATAAGTGTTTGCCTCCTTTCATATGATGCCCCTAAATCAACAGTGGTGCATCCAATTAGTTTTAGAAATCACAAAATTAAATCAATGGAGGTCACCAGACTGTTGTTTCACTTAACTGGAGTCTAAATGCACCTTAATGCTGAAGATTCAACTTGTGGTGAGTCAGAATAGTGGGCTAACCTACACGATGAAGACAAAGGAACAGACCAAGTAACTCTGTGAAAATGTGATTGAAAAGTCAGGGGATGGAGACAAGAAGATATCCAAGTCACCGAATACCCCATGGGGTCCAGTTAAATCAACCATTAAGAAATGGAAAGATTTTGGTAGAGCGGTAAATGTGCCAAGAGCAGGCAGTCCAAAAAAACTGAAGAAGATGAGTGAGGGAGACCACCAAGACACCACTGATAAATTTCAATGAGTTACAAACTACAGTGTGTCACACACGTGCACATGGGAGGCAGCTAAAGGGCTTGAGTGAAGGCAGTTCTGAGGCATGCCGGGATGTGGCAGAGTGCACTGACTCTTTTTCTCCCTTTCCTGTAGACCATTCCCGGGAGATTCCACCTGGCTCTCTTGACGTCACTTCTGCTACCAAGTCAATGGAAGTAGACCTTACCAGCTCCGGCCCCTGTGATGTCACGTCTGGGCTCGATCCAATGATTGAAGAACACGTGCCCAATCCTTATGACCTCACTTCCTGTCTTCCCCTTTAAAAGCCTGCCCTTTTTCCCTTTTCCCTCAGTCTTGTTTTGGACTCGTTTGTATGCACTTCAGTGCTGTGCATTTCCATAAAAGAACGACTTTGCAGCCAGGATACCAGATTATACGGGTGGCTGCCCCAAATCTTTATCTGAGTATGTCTCATTATTGTGACAAGTGGATGAGGTTGGAGAGACTGTGCATATAGCAACTGTTGTCCAGGTGCTTCGCCAGTCACAGCTTTATGGGAGACCGGCAAAGAGAAAACCACTGTTAAAATCATTTTACATGACATTTCAGCAGAAGGCATATGGGAGACTCGAATGTCAGCTGGAAGAGGGTTCTGGGGAGTCTAAAATTGAGATTTTTTGCCATCAGATCAATAACCATTGTAAATGAGCCACACAACATGGGAAAAGAGGTTTGGGGTTATATACCCATATACTTACAATTGGCTGCCAAAGTTGAAGCAAAATGGTGTTTCAAATGATACAGATCAGTCCGTAATAAAGAACCAAGCAAACAGGCAAGCACGGTGGCTATATAGTGGGAAACAGGAAATTATGTCATCAGACAGGAACCGGAAGTGACGTCCTCAGGGCCAGGACTGGAAATGACGTGGCTGGACCCTGAAGTGCCATCCTCTTGGGGGAATCGCAGGGCGTTGGGGTTACCGGAAGTGACATCTTGGGACCAGAAGTGGAAGTGACGTCATTGGTCATTGAAAAGTACAAAGATTAGTGCACTCTGTCGTCCCCTGGTTTGGCAAGGATTTCCTGTCTTTTCAGCCTTTTAGCTGCCTCCCTTGCGCATGTGTGAGGCACCATGTTTGTGGTAAGCCAGTCATTGCATATTATCAAAATACACCATCTCCACAGTGAAGCACTGTGGTGGCGTCTTTGTGCGGTGGGGATGCTTCTCTGCAGCAGGCCCAGGAAGGCTAGTGTGGGTAAAACAAATGCAGCAAAATACAGGGAAATCCTGGCGGCAAACCTGGTGCAGTATGCAAGAAATCTGCACCTTGGGAGGTGACAACAACATAAATCATTAAGCCAAAGCTATGCAGGAATGCCTTAAAAACCACAATGTTAATGTCCTGTAGTGACCGGATAAGTGTAACGTTGCCTACACTTTCATTTTGTCTGACAGCGCATGGTTTCTCTGCATAGATGGAGCAATCACATAAAATACATGATTTGTTAGGGATTATTATTCCATCTCTGTCAAATTAATCTGTTTTAACAATTCCGAGTATTTCCAAAATGTTCCACCTTTCACTGGATGTACGTGTTGATCTCTTCTATATCCTGGTGGAATTAGGAGTACTTTCTGAAGTTAGGAAAACTGATCAAAAGTCTTTAGGCCTACTCCTAAGAGTAGGGCCAAATTTGCATCACTCTGAGATTTTTCAACCAGTTTGGACCATTTTCCTACTCAGAGATACTTGATAAATATGGATACAGACCTCAATTCATTTCAGGCTGTTCACTCACAACTTCCATGCAACCTAACAGAACTTGAGTTTTGCAAAGGAGAATGAGGAAAAATGGCAGACTCCAGACGTGCAAAGCTGACAGAGAGAGACAGACGTGTGTAGACAGAATCAAGGCTGTCATGGCTACAAAAGGCGCATCTACCAGGCTAATGCAATCAGTGATTTTCTGTTTTATGCTTGTTATTAATTTGGATCATTTGCTTCTGGCTTCACTTTGACTTTAAGCAGTCTTTTTCTGTTTATCACTGTCAAAAAACCAGAAGAGGTGAATACTTTTTCTAGGCAATGGTACTCTGCATCAAATCAGTGCAGGCGCTTTAATCAAATTCAGTTTTCAGTTTCAGTATATTTACCTGGAATCAGATTACATGAACTTACATGAACTTGAGAATATCACGTTATGTTAATGTATATTCTAACAAATGCACTTTCTAAGGATCAGTCAAGTTTGCAATAAAATTGCCACACAGATTCAAGATATCCAAATCAAAGTTTGCTTAAATAAAGCAGAAGTGTGGCGAGGAGAAGGGAGTTTTGGAAATATGAAGAGCATATGCAATCATATATTCATGGCCTGGCTGCACAGTCATTCAATCCTGAACTGATCAGCATTCGTATACCTTTAAAGGTTTCCTTTTCACCTACTGGTTTTCACACATCACATTTCCTCTGGCCTTTTCACCTTCTTGCTAACAAACATTACCTGATCTCACTTTCTATCACCAGCAACAGTTATGCTCTGGCACAAGATGACCATTTAACATGCCCTGAGTTACTTTAATAGCAATACTCAAGTTCAGATCTGGGGTAGAGATAACCTAACATCTACCATGATTGCCAAACCACAGTTCCCTCTTTCCCTTGCTAAGACTAGTACTGCTTATAATGAGAGGACCTCCATAGTACCTTTTGGACCAGTGGTGTCATTGAGGGTGGGGTTTCTGATCTTTTTTTTTTTTTTTTTAACCGTGTCCTGTTCGGCTGTGAAGCAATCAGAATTGATGTCTGAATGCTGGCGACTAGCCTTACAGTTTTTCTCTCAGGTGGAGCGTTACAGCTTCTGCTGACGCCACGCCTGATACCAAAACTTTATTAGAAATATTTTCAGATGTTTTTAAGATTCGAACCGGACACGGAGACAAAAATGAAAGAAAAAGAAGAGAGAAAAGGAGGAGATGGAGGTAAAGGGGGAAGGGGGGATTTTCGTATAGAATAAACAATAAATGAACCAGAATCCGCTTCTAGACCTGCAGAAAGAGAGGGGAAAAAAAAAAACCAAAAAAAAAAACCACAAGACAAAAACATTGATGCATCAGCTACATGAAGATATATAAAAGTAAAAATGTTTGCTAACAATCACACAGTAATTATTACTAAGGCATTTAGGGCCAACCACAGCCTTAGGTCATGTGCTGAAGATGTCCAAGTCATACCTATGAAAGCACCATGTGAGCACCTGTGTGCGTACGCACGCTTGTATGTGTAAGGTTTCTCTATAGGAGCGTCCAATAGTGAGTGTGAAGGGCCACAGACCTGCCCCCAAAAACGTGCGGAAGATGGAGGGAGTTCCAAGCCCAGAAATCCAGTGGTCACCCCAGAGCGCGGAGACCCCAGGGAGACCGTCACCAGAGAAGCCCCAAACCCCCCTCGAGAGGCGCAGAGGATCACCCCGGGGGGGCCACAACCAGCAGCCTGCAGAGTCCCGGGAGATATCAACGGCTAGCCCCCAGGCCCGCCCGTAGCCGCTCACCCCGGAGCCGGCCGGGCCCGGAACCCAGCAGCCCGGGACACAAGGGCGAACCACCCCCCAGGGACCCAGATCCCACCAGGCAGCCACCAGGAGCGACCAGACAGATGTTTAAAAAAAAAAAAAAAAAAGTGGCAGGGGGAGGGTAGGCGAAGATGTTGTAGCATTGCCAGATGTCCCAGGAGAGGGGAGGAGTCCAAAACCCCACCTGACATATACAGTCACACACAAACACAGTCATACACTCCCTCCCTCATGCTCTCACATACACATACAACCCAAGACTTACAAGGATGTACGCCAGACACCCATTCACACTCCCCATACACACCCTACTAACTCTGGTCCCGGTGCTGCCGTACCGAGGGCACAACCATTCCCGGACGCCAGAGTTAGCCCCGTTCCGCTGGGGTAATAATGAGCAGGCACCCCCGTCCAATGCAGAGCAAAGCAACCCACCACTCCAGACCACAGGCAGACGGCCAGCTCCCACTCCTAGCCTCCAGCCCCGGGCAGCTAACCGAGAACAGAGGTGTAATAAGACCTCTAGTCTCCCTCCGCCGGCTCCAATGTAATGTTAATGTGTGTTGATAAGGTGCATTTTGTGGTTGGGGGGGCGCGGGCAGTGCTGGCATCATGTGGCCTACACCAGCTGATGCCAACACACAGCCCCACTTCCCCCCCAAAACCCTCCGTAACTAGGTGCAGTTTAAAATTGGAAGTGGGCACTGGCACTCGGAGTGAGGCTGGAATTTCCCCCCACCGGATGCCGTTGAGTGTGCTCACTCCCAAGACCCTGAGTGTGCATTTGTGTGAAATGTTGTTTGTGGAAGTGTTTAATGTGCAAATAAAATTGGGGGGTAGGCTGCCACAGGACTGCGGAAATGGGATCCATACCCGCACCCCCTGACTTACCCACACCCCAAGGCCCTATGTGCATATTTGTGTGATGATGTGAGGGAGCAGGAGGAGGGAAATGTCTGAGGATGGGGAGGAACGGGTGAGGGGCCTGAGCCCTCCAGGGAGCCAGCTCCCCTACTGGCCCCAATAGGCACCTCCGTTCCCAAAATCCACCCGGGCGTGGAGGCCCCAGCCCATCTAGCCACGGCCCAAAGCAGCAGCATCACAGAGCCCCACGGAGTCTGAGGCCACCAACCCACACCACCCCAGAAGAGTATTTACTCCCATCCCCACATTTACTCAACATTCAGACTAAGTAAGACATAAGACACCCAGGTAAAGCTGGACCCCCCCCCTCCCGGACATCCCCCTCCCCCATGGCGGAGCCAGGACCCGGCACCGCCGCATGTTCCGGCCCTCTTCCCGGCAGCGTACATGCCAGGACCCAATCCCCAAGGCCCCACCCAGACCCCCATCCGGGGACGGCCGCCCCCAAACCCCAAGCCACCAGGCCCCCACCCAGACCCACCCAGGGGCGATGCAGCCACCAGGCAGTGACCCGCAGCCACCGTCAAAACCCCCCAAGGCCCCACACACAACTACCAGAAGTCCACCCCCCCGAGGCAACCCAAGCACCACCAGAGTGGGGCAGCAGCCCCCCAGCCCAAGACCCCCCTAGTGAACCCACCCCCAGGGATCCTCCAGACACTCTAAGCTTAGACTCTCCACCACATCAACCACAGCATCCCGCAGGACAATATCAATGACCCTCCATCATCGCTATGTGATGGAACCGATCAAAGGAGCCCAGAGAGATTGATTTGAAGTGGAGGCAGAGGCTGTCTCAAGTGTAATATGATCCAATAAAAGATTTCTATACTGGTTAAAGCAAAGATTATCTTTGTTTTTCCGGTTTATGAGGATAGTTTTCTTAGCGATGCATATGGCAGTGAGAACCACGTGAACCAAATTTGTTTCAATCGGGACATCCTCTAGGTTACCCAGCAGGCAAAATGAGGGGGAAGTTGGGATATCACATTTCAGACACTTTGACAGGTCTTCACATACTCCATACCAGAATCCCTGAACAGGTGGACATGACCACAGTGCGTGAATATAACTGTCAGGAATGTTGTCTGTGCAGTGTGTGCAGGTGTCAGATGGCACAAATCCCATCCTGAACATCCGATGACCTGTATAGTGTACTCTGTGTAGAATTTTGTATTGAATTAATTGTAAATTGGGGTTTCTGATCATTTTAAAAGTTTTTAAACAAGTTTGGGACCAGAAAGTCTGGTCAAAGCTAACTAATAGATCCGCCTCCCATTTACCTATAGGAATTGCTATTGTATCATCTATTTTGGTCAATGTTTTATATACTTTAGACAGTAATTTGGGATGTTTGAGATTACAGAAGTCTAATACCCTTGATGGTGTTTGTAATTCTACTTTATTAAGCTTAAATTTTTTTTAACTACTGATTTAATTTGGAGATATTCTAAAAATCTATTCTTGTCTATCCCAAATTGGGAGACTACTCTGTTAAATGGAGTGAAATCCAATCCTTCAAATATGTGTTCCATGTATAGAATTCCTTTACTTTTCCAGTATGGGAAGTTCATCATTTTATTGTTTTGCAAAATGTCTGGATTATTCCAGATGGGTGTGCGTCTGCATGGAATTAGTGAAGACTCTGTCATTTTTAGATATTCCCACCATGCTGTCAGTGAGGTGCTAATATTAATACTTTTAAAGCTTTCATGCTTTCTTATTTTTGAGCTAATAAACGGTAGGTCCGAAAGCTCTATAGTATTGCAAAGTGTCTGTTCTACATCTAACCAGGACTCATCCAGCGGGTTATGTTGCAACCATCTTGGTATATATTGGAGCCTGTTGGCTAAGAAATAATGATAGAAGTTGGGTAGATCCAGCCCTCCTCTATCTTTGGTCTTCTGTAGTGTTTTTAAGCTAATTCGTGGAGGTTTATCCTTCCAAAGGAATTTAGTGATAGAGGAGTCCAGGGATCTAAACCAATCAGATGATGGCTTGTTTGGGATCATTGAAAATAAGTAATTGATTCTTGGTAAAACCATCATTTTAATTGTGGCAACCCTTCCCATAAGTGATATCGGTAAGGATTTCCATCTAGCAAGATCATCTTCCACTTTCTTTAATAGTGGGATGTAGTTTAGTTTAGTTAGATCTGCCAGCCTGGGAGAGACATGAATGCCCAGATATGTAATATTCCCTGATTCCAATTGTGTATTAAGGGAATTGACAAAAGAAAAATTAATTGGGAGAACTATGGATTTTAACCAGTTTATTGAGTAATCTGAAACTCTTGAAAAGGAGTTTATTAGTTCAATTGCTTGGGAGAGAGAGGATTGAGAATTCTGGAGAAAAAGTAACACGTCATCTGCATAAAGACTTATTTTATGTTCTATGTTCTTACACTTTATGCCTTTAATAACTGTAGTTTGCCTGATTGCTGCTGCTAGTGGTTCAATAAAAATAGCAAATAGTGAGGGGGAGAGTGGGCATCCCTGCCTAGTCCCCCTCTGAAGACAGAAGCTAGCTGATGTTTGGTCATTTGTCCTGACGCATGCTGTTGGTGAACTGTATAATATTTTTAACCAGTTTATGAAGAAGTTTCCAAAACCAAATTTATGTAAAGTTGCAAATAAGAACTTCCAGTCAACTCTGTCAAAAGCCTTTTCTGCATCGAGAGATAATATACTGGTTTCCATGTTTCTGCTGTAAGAAAAGTCTATTAAGTTAAGTAATCTACGTGAATTTGTGGATGAATGTCTCCCCTTAATGAAACCAGTTTGTTCTGGGTGTATTATGAAAGGGGTTACCTTCTCTAATCTTTTTGCAAGGGCTTTACAAATTATTTTGAGGTCAACATTAATAAGAGAAATGGGGCGATAGCTGGTAGGAAATATAGGATCTTTGCCTGGTTTTAACAGGAGACTAATGTTGGCTGAATTCATATTTGGCTGTAGTCTACCATTTTCTTCTATTTCACTCATCATTCTGAAAAATGTTGGAGCTAGAATGATCCAGAATTCTTTGTAGAACTCTGCTGGAAACCCATCTGGACCTGGAGCTTTTCTATTAGGCATGGAGTTAAGAGCTTCCTGAAGCTCATCTGATGTTAATGGCGAGTCCAGGACTGTAGCTTGACTATCTGATAATTTAGGAAGTATTATCCTGTCTAGAAACTCATTGATCTCATTATCTGATGGGTTAATCTGTGGTGAGTACAAGGTTTTGTAAAAATCTCTGAAAGTGTTGTTTATTCTTTCAGGATCATATACTATATTCCCAGTTGAGTCTTTAACAGCAGATATGGCAGTTTTCTCTTTGTTTATTTTTAACTGGTTGGCTAAAAACTTGTTTTCTATTCGTAGTCTTTGTGCTAAAAATTGTATTTTTTTGTCAATAATTCCTTTAAGTTCTAGTTTACTTTTACGCAATTTGTTTTGTAATTCTTCTTCTGTGGATGCCTCTAAAGACTTAATGATTTCTTCTAATTCCTGAATACGTTTGTTTTCTATTTTTTTCTTATGTGATGAGAAGGAGATTATTTTACCTCTCATCACTGCTTTCCCTGCCTCCCAGAGAACAGATGCTGATGTTCCAGGCAGGTCATTATGTTCTAAATATAAAGCCCACTCTTTTTTATAATATTCCACAAAACCTTTGTCTCTAAGCAGTGACGTATTAAACCTCCAGTTTTTACTTGATGGGATTGTTTTCTTATTTAACAGAGTTAAAGAAATTGGAGCATGATCGCTGACAACTATAGGGTGTATCTCAGTGTCTGAAATGTCAGCCAATAATGAGCTGCTGACTAGAAAATAGTCCAAACGTGAGTGAGAGTGATGAACGTGTGAGAAAAAAGTATACTCTCTACGGCTGGGATAAAAAGATCGCCATGCATCACAAAGCCCATAATCAGCTGTACTGAGCCTGTCTGAAGAATAATCCATCCAAAAATTAAAATCTCCCGCAAGTATAAGTGGACAGTCCAAGTGTTCGGAGAGTACAGAGAAAAAATTATGAAAGAATGCGGGGTCATCTATGTTTGGACAGTATATGCTAACAATACATAAGCTTTGATTTTGTATAGATAGTTTTAGTATTATAAATCTACCATCTGGATCTGAGACTATGTCCAATACTGTGAAATTGGTATTTTTGTGTATTAAAATAGCTACACCTCTTTGTCTAGAGTTATAGGGGGCAGAGAACAGTCTGGGAAACTCAGATGTTTTAAGTTCATCTGCAACTGTGGCAGACCTATGAGTCTCTTGTAATAAGACAACATCTGCCTGCATTCTTTTAAGCTGATCAAAAATCTTTAATCTCTTCTCTCTAGAGCCAGTTCCGTGAAGGTTTCTGATCTTCTGAGACACCCCACCCCCACCCCTCCTCATATGATGTTCATAGTCCAGCCCTGGAACTTCAATAGCCCAGCCTCTACTTGCCGTTACACTACTGTGCTTATACAATGTGTACTAAATTAGAAAGTGGTTGGCAAACTCGGAAAATTCCAAGGAGGAATTGAATAGCAAACTCTTATGTCAATTGATTACTGTTTTAATAGAGGGGTATTAAGTCCCTAATAAGTACTAAAGCTAACAACACTCCTGTTCTGGACTGACTTTCCTCCATAACATTAAGCTGAATCCTATTTGTCCTTTGTGGAAATGGTTGGAAGGTGGCTTCATTTTATCTTTCTTACTCTGTTGTCCTGTAAGTATCTCTGTGTAAAAACTTTCTACATGTATATGACTTACTGTTGTAAACGAGTGAGTCTCAACACACTGTAAAGGTTCGAGGAAGCCACCCATACTGTATATTGTCCCTGGCTACAAATGGTTAAAGAAAACAAATTGTTGTTGTGGTCAGGTTAGGTTCCAGGACTGAACTGATGAGGTTTTGGGAGATGGTGGTTTTATATGCCGTGAACTGGAAGTGATGTCATCGGGACGGAAATGAAAGTGATGTCATTCTACCCACCGGAGCTGGAAGTGACATCAGTTTGGGCCACTGGAGCCAGAAGTGATGTTAAATCAGGCAGATTTTCCCATATTTGGCCTGCAGAGATAACAGAAGTAGGTTTAGAGCATCCTGCCACCCCCTGGCCAGGTGGGTAATTACCTCCACTTGGTCCACTCAGCTCCCTCCTAGTCACACGTGTGTGACACTGTCATCTAGTATCCCTTGATTAGACATTTTCAGACTATCAGCATGGACTTCTCTATGTTTGATTTATCCATTTTTGTCATTTTTTCCCATATCTAGCCACTACCTTCTTTCCCATGACATACTGTACATAGACAAGCGATGATCAACCATCCTGGGTTTCAATCCTACACCCTTTCATCTCTGTGAATTTTATCCATTGTCACCTTATCCGTGTAGGTTTTCCTTTGTGTACAGATGGTTCTTGCCACAATAATTATGCAGTTTGGTTATTTGATAACTCTGGATTGGCCCCTATGTGAGTGTGAATCTACATGTGGATGGGCTCAGTAATTAACCAGTGCACTATCCATGGCTGTTAACCTTCTTTACGTCCAGTCCTGATGGGATAAGCTCTGGCACCCTGCAATGCTAAATTTTATCAAGCAAATAGGAGTTATTTAGGTATTTCTTGTAGACATATGATATAATTGGTCATTTTCTGTGTCTATTTGTTATGCTACACAATGATCTTGTTGGAAAACAGTTAGGAGGTGAAGTGGTCCTGCTGTAAGCTCATCTTAATTTATTGTGTTGTTTGAGGGGGTAGAAAACTTCTCTGCACATTGATGGACAAAGGTCACTGACTTCAGTGCAGTGTATTACATCTTTTTTCTGTGGGCTTTATCTGAGTCATACAGCAGTAGGCAAAGAAATGTTAAGATCTATGGACTGTGGTATCTGATATACAGTTTAGATTTGATTTTTCACATTTTTGACAGATAAAAATTCATTTTAATAGATGAAAGTTATTTGCCATTGAACATAAAGATAAAAATAGCCTTATTCATGGTGTCTGCTCATGGGCTTATACTTGATTCAACTGCAATGCATGCTTAACACTAACATCTACAGAAAGCAAACAGAAAGATGGAAAGCAGTATATAATAGATAGATAAACAGACAAAAGTCTCTATATAACGGACAGACACAATATTATTCCCATCCACTTATTCAAATATAGGTTTATGGAAGAATTAAGCTTATTGGCAGAAATGAAGGGAGCATATTGAGGGTTGGGATTCAATCTTCTGAGACCTGAGGTTAATGTAGACATCTTACTGAATGCCACACAACACACTTGCAAATGTCCAGGCAGTCGAGAAGAGAAAGGTCACTAATAGCTACTCTTTCTCTATTTTGGCTATAGATGATCTTAATTATCAAATAGCTGGGTTAGACTTTTCTAAAACCTTATGTAATGTCAGATAAAAATGTCTGAGTACTCTTTAGCTCACTTTTTTCTAATGAAATTTATTATTTTATTTAATTGATAAAATGAAACCTTCAAGGGCCCTCCAAGAGTCAGAAACCATATGAGACCCTGTGAAATAATCACAATAACAACGACAAATGTATGTATTACTATTTACAATGTGTTTCTATCTTTTTGATGGATGCAAAATTTGCCAACCAGTTGCACAGATTGTAAACAAAAAAGACTTGCCAACTGCATGAAAATGGTGTGTGTCATGGCCAATCAGTGCCCCAAAGATTGAAACTATCAGCACAATATTTTTCTTTTACTTATTGTTAGTTTGTGGCTATCTGTTGGTTGTAGAATCAGTACAGGAAAGCACACAGGTGAGAGGTGGCTACCTCAGCAGCTCCAGCACTGCTTCTCTCACTTCTTCTAAGGAAGTTGTATTATTCTTTACCTGACAGCGCTGCCACAATTACGTGATAAACCAAAGGCATATGGCCTTTGCACCCTTTAGAAGCTGCTTTTGCAATTTCTAGAACATTATTAACCATTTTTTTCCTGTGGCCCTCAGCTGTAAATAAGAAATTATCTCATCTCTGTCAGCCATAAACTGGCGTATGACGGCGTATAGTTTTTCCAATAATGTGCTCGGTGAATGTATATCAGTTGAAAAATGTAAATGAAAACAGTCAGTAAAGCCTGTCTTAGTTATCCTTCAGTTAACCAGAGGAAAACCACCAGTCCAGCTCTACCTCATCCACTTGCCATGCTTAGCATGTAAGTTTCCTAATTTCCTAACAAAATGAATCCTCATTTTCTACTCTCAAGCATTCAGTTTTGAGAATTTCCTTCCTTTACACTTTTAACATGTAATTCTTATTATCAGGACATTTGTTGGTATCTTGGAACTTTTCTGCTAATGTGCAACATAACATCAAAGGAATTTCTTAAACATTTCCAGCGTTTGTTCTCAATTGCTTCTTAAATGTGTCACTTTCAAATTCTGCTCCCTTGAGTCTTAGCTGTGCTTTGCATAAACACACTAAAAGGATCCTATTGACATTCAGGCAAAACCAAATCACTGAGGCCGGGGAAAGCTTTTAATCTGCAAATGCTTGTAACAGGATATCCTCTAATAGGCAGCCTGGCCTTACCATCGATAGCAGTTTTATAAAAAGCTACAGCCTTCAATAAATGACAATGAAATACTCAAGAGACATACAGGGGCCACATACTAATTGAAAGTTATGGTGTAATTGCTTGTATTTATACAATTTATTGTCTCCCTGGGTATTTGGTAACTGATAAAGACATTCCGCGCTGAAGTTACCATGATAGACAATATCACTTGGTAACACTAATAAACAGATCAGCTTGTCTGTGCCTTTAAATAATTCCACTTTTTTCCCTTTGCATGCCACTTTTTTCCTATTTATATATTGAATCATTAGAGGTGTCCTAAAAATATATGATTTTAAAAGAAAGCCCTATAAAGTTATATTTAGACAAATAAAATGTACAACTCCCCACCCAGGAATTAGTCTAAAAAGTGTCTTCAGAGCAGGGGTCGCCAAGTCCGGTCCTGGAGGACCACCGTTGCTGCAGGTTTTCATTGTAATTCTTTTTTTTAAATGAGTGTCCTGTTTGTGCTGTTAATTAACTTCTTGTGAATTCATTTTAATTGAATTGCTTTTTTAAGATTTATTCCCCTGAATTTCTTCATCATTACTCTGAATTGCTTCCTTTCTTTCCTTAAATGGCACCAAAACAGAAATGAAATGTGAAGTGAGCGAGCCAACAGAAGACCACCTAAGCCAGGGCCTCAAACTCCAACCGGTTGCTTAATGAGGTGCCGATTCTCGTCGTTAATTAAACCCGTTCTTTAATTCCATGGCTTGTTGCTGCTCTTGTGGTGCATTTGTAGACATTTCCGAAATTTTCTAAGAGCTCTGTGAAAATGTTTTGGTGACCTGAGCAGATCGACATTCCTGAGATCTTCATCTTTCTTTATTTTTAGATATTGTACTTCGGACACCAGTTGTTTTGGCTCATTTTTTATCTCCATTATTGTTTGGCAGCTAATTAAGGAAAAAGAAACAATTAAGGGGTCTGAGTCTTCAAGAGCAAGTCATTTAAAATGAATTCAAAGCAAGTTCATTTTTAGCAGAAACAGGTCACTCTTTAAGAAAGGGATTAGAATGAAAACCTGCAGCAACGGTGGTCCTCTAGAAACGGAGTTGGCGACCCCTGCTTCAGAGGACACACTTGGTATTACATCTCGGGTCCATGATGCATGTAGTCCCCACAGTGTCTGGCCTGGGTGAATTAAATATGTTCAGTTTTCTGTCGTGCCTATTGAAACATTAAAGTTGTTGCTGTTGGTGATTCACCATAAACCATACAGCTTTTAGGTGAACATGTGAAGCAATAAAGAAAGGAATCTATTCATATCATTAAATACTGATTTAAAAAAATCCAATTTTTTTTTTTTTACCTATGCTGCATGATTTTTGAAGAATGACAAAGGAAGACCCGTTTTTCATCAAAAGGGAGACTCTGAATATCCCTGCAATATGATTTTGGATGCTGACTTAAAAACTGATCCACCTAAGATGAATGACTGTCCTAGAATGACAGCTTTGATATTGCTTTTCAATGTATTGTATTGGCTATGAATGTCTCCAAAGGTGACACCAGACTCTATGAGAATTGTACTCCATAACATATGGTGTTTGTTGCTGTAGGAGTTGTAGTATTATGGCAGAAAAGAGGTGAGGTGAGGTTAGGAGCACACGCTGATACAACACATTGCTGCACCCACCACACAACAAAGCAGCTCAGGACCCCAGATTAGGACCCGAGTGCAGCCATGTGATGGGTGACACCTCAGCACCACACTAGTTCAGATGGAGTGGAACAGTGCAAGGTTTTTTTTATGGTGGCTGGAGTACCAATTCTGCCACTAACCCCCAAGTTTTTCCCTATATGTTGGAGGGCCTACATGCAGGGCTGGATGCAGATTAACGTCATACCCAGGATGATGATGGCAAAATTAAAGGACATCATCAATTAAAACTGCGTGTCCTGTGCATGCTGAGAGCAATATGTTGAGCACCTTACCCACCAGTCCATTCCACTAGGGGTGGGTAAAAAGTGCTGCTTGAGGCCTTTTGTACCCATTGATATAAGACTACTGGGAAAAGGAAGATAAGAATAGAGCTTCCAGGCAAGAGGAGATGAGGAAGGCCTAAGAGAAGGTTTATGGATGTGGTGAGAGAAGACATGCAGGTGATGGGTGTGATAGAGCAAGATGATGAGGACAGGAAGATATGGAAGAAGATGATCCGCTGTGGCAACCCTTAAAGGGAGCAGCCGAAAGAAGAAGATATCAGACTATATAATGTCATCTTCCATCATGCCTATTAGTAATGCAAAAATAATTTACACAAAATTGAAATTGCGGTGAAACAAAGCATTTTTTCTTCACAAAAAAAACTGCAAAGTAAACTGCATTTCGCTTCCAGCAAAATTTGTGCTATTCACACAACAAATGGTTAGCACCTATCTGGAAGCACTTTTGTAAATTAATTCTGCATTTTTGTCATTTAGTATTTTAGTGAAGATCTCTAGTGTAGAAGAAAATCACAGGACATGTGCATATCTGCTTCTAGGATAAGGACATTACTAGACAACAAGGGGGTCTTAAATTGGCAGGGGTGACATTCCATGAAGTGAATTTTCCTGTGGAGAAACCAAAGCAATGTGCACAATGGTGCATTTTGGTGTGTCTTTGTGTGGAAAATATGCAGCATGTCACATATTTAAAAAACGTACCGCACTGTTCTACAGTGATATGAATGAGAGACGTGATTTTATCGGAGTGGTATCGATTACATGCTTTACACAACTACAGAAAAGAACACAAAAGAGGCTTTATAAAACAGTAATTCTTGCCTACAATCAAAATAAATTCTATTCTCAAAGGACTCTGGGTGAGTTTCACGTTTTGTGATTGTGAAATTTCCTGCAAAACTAATTTCAGTGTCAGTTTTGCAAAACTTTATAAGAATTTATACTTACCCATTTCACATATCTTTAATACCTATATTTTCCCTACACCGATAAGAGCAGATACATTGGCAATGGGACAATAATTTTTAAGGACACTTTATAATTATTGCAAACCTGGCATATTAGGTGTATAGTTCTGAGTCTCTGACTAATGTAATGGTTATGTTAAAATGTTGTGTCACTAACATTCTTTTCTGTTTTTTCTTTCAATGTAAGAATAACTGCTGTCTGTTTTTTTTCTGTTCTGTGGATGCTGTCACAGACCTTTATTAACTCTTATATAATTTTCTAAACTTTCCGTTGTATTTTTTCCTTTTCTTTTTTTAAGCATCTTATCCATATATCTACTTCAGGGGTGTCCAAACTATGGCCCGCGGGCCAAATGCAGCCCATGTTCCATTTTTAATTGGCCCGTAGCAAATTCTAAAAGTATAATGAAATAGGGCCCACACATGAAACTTGTTCTTAAATGTAATGTACTTCTTAGGTTTAGCACAAGGCAGGGCTTCAGTCTTGATCAAGACAGCGTCATCACAAACAAGTGCAACCAAAGAACAATTTTGCTACAGGTGACCAAAAATGGCAGAACCAAAGAAACGCACAATAGCAAGTGAGTGCAGAAAATTTCAGACACGGTGGGAAAATGAATATTTCTTCCTAGAAGTCAAGGACAAGCTTGTCTATTTGATTTGCAATGAAACTATTGCAGTGATTAAAGAGTATAATGTGTGTGGACACTATGAAACCAAACATCCAAGCTACACGTCCTACGCCGAGCGAGAACAGAAAGTTAACCAAATGGCAGCTAGTCTGCTAGCTCAACAAAAACACAAAAAAATGCCACATTAGCCAGTTACAAGGTAGCGCAACTCACTGCCCGTCGCGGGAAACCGTTCTTAGACGGTGACTTCATAAAACAGTGCTTCACAAAATTCGCAGGAATAATGTGCCCAGAGAAAATGCAGGAATTCAACAACGTTCGCTTGTCCCGAAACGCAGTTGTGCAGCAAATTGAAGATTTGTCAGCTAGCTTAAAATATCAAGCATCAGATAAAGCTTATGCTTTAGATTTTTACTTGATTGCATGTGATAAGAGCACTTTCTAATGCAATAAATGAAAACCCATTAATGGAGAGCTGTGATGCTGTTTTTTCTTTATGCATATTCAATTATAAAGCATAATTTACCTATATTTGATTGATTTTGCTAGCTTAATACACAGGAGGTGAGGCAATATATCTCACCTCTAGTGGGTGGCCCAGCCCTTCGTATACTTCTCTGTATGTGGCCCCCATTGAAAAAGGTTTGGACACCCCTGATCTACTATATCTGTGGTATGAAACTTTTGGTGGGCTACTACCAGAATGTTGCTATGTTCGTAGAGACTTTTCTTAGATAAACATTAAGCTACTTAACTACAAATATCTGTTCTTCTTTTGCTAATGAGTGTTGAAATTTTCACATCACAAAATATTTTACCAAACAATGGGATGCCCATGCTTGGTCTTTTTCCATTGGCATCTGATCAAATACAGCAGTATAGATTTAAATGCTATAAAAGGCAAATATCTTGCAACCACCTGCGGCTCAGAAAAAATATATTAGCTATGAACTTTGTAAATTGAAAAGGCAATGTCTCAAGTTCAGAATTTAATGCCTTTGGGGTGAATAAAGGACAACTCAAATAACATGAAAACAATATGCGCACTGCATGACTCAAAGGGTACATGTCTGCATGTCTGGTAGAGGTGCTAACTATCATCTGCCAAGGTGTTTGCTGGTCAGCACGAGGCCATCAAACAATTGAACAAATGATATTCTGCTCACATACAGAAAGCATTCAGACCCCTTCACTTTCTACTTACCTTACTGTGTTGTACACTTAATTTAGAATGGATAAATGTGCCATTTTTGCATATTAATCTACACTCAATAAACCCATAATGACAAAGTGAAAACACGTTTTCAGAAAGGTTTGCAAATTTATTAAAAATCAGAAAATGAAATCTCTCATTTATATAAGTATTCAGAACCTTCTCCAATTTGTGGCCAGGCGCATCCTGTTTGCTTTAGTTCTTCTTGAGATGTGTCTTGAATTTGGGTGTGATCCACCTGTGACAAATTGAATTGATTGGACATCTCACACTTGTTCATAGAAGGTCCCACAATTCACACTGTATGTCAGGACAAAACGTAAGTCATGAAGTCCAAGGAATTTTCTCAAGAACTCTGCAATAAACTTGTGATGAGACATAGAACAGGGCAAGGAGAAACCCTTTCTAAAGCTTTGAGTGTTTCTGGGAGCACAGTGGGCTCAAAAACTATGAAATGGATGAAGTTTGGAACCACCAGGACAATCCCCGGAGTTTGCTGTCGAGCCAACTGAGTAATTGGGCAAGAAGGGACTTAGTCGGGGAGGTAAGAAAGAATTCATTGGTCACTCTAATGGAGCTTCAGAAGTCCATTGCTGAGATAGAAGAACCTGGTAAAGGAATTATTACCTCAGTATCAATGGGATATTTATGGCAATGTTGCTAGATGGAAGTCAATCTTGAGTAAAAGCAGGACTATGAAGGAAAATATTCTCTGGTCTGGTGAGAAAATAATTGAACTCTATGGGCAGAACTCAAAGAAAAATGTTTGCCAAAGTCTAGGCCCTGCTCTTCACCTACCTAATAACCTTTTTACAGTGAAGTTTGGTGGTGGCAGCATCGTATTATGTGGATCCTTCTCAGTTGCAGATACAGCAAGAATGGTCAGAATTGACGGAAGGATGAAACCAGCCAAATACAGAGAGGTCCTTAGAGAAAACCTTCTGCAGAGTGCACAAGGCCTCAGACTAGACTGATGTTTCACCTTTCAGCATGACAATGACCCAGAGCATAAGGCCAAGACAACGCTGGAGTGGTTTCGGAACAAGTCTTTGTCCTTGAGTGGTACAGCCAAAGCCTAGACTTAAACCTCCTAGAATATCAGTGGAGAGACCTAACAATGGTGGTTGACAGGTACTTCCCATCCAGTCTAATGGAAGTTCACAGGATCTACCAGGAAGAATGGGATAAAATACCCAAATTCAAATGAGCAAAGCTTGTAGAGACTTACCCAACAAGACTCAAAGCTGCAATTGCTTCCATAGGGTCTTCTACAAAGTATGCAATAAAGGGTCAGAACACTTTAATGAATGAGAGATTCCATTTTTAACAAATTTAAAAACCTGTCTGAAAATATGCTTGAACTTTGTCATTATGGGTTATTGAGTGTAGATTGAATAAAATGGCAAATTTATCAATCAAAAATTAAATCAACAACACAGAAAAGTGTACAGAAAGTGAAGAGGTCTGAATACTTTCTGAATCCATTGTACCTGATATTTCTCCACCAGGATTCTGTGTATCTATTAAACAGGAGCATCAGACTGTTTGCTTCTTTTCCATGAAGTGGAAGAGGCACACATAGACTTGGTTGTCGGCTTAGCTATAATTTAGGTGTGAATGTCTTTATTGAGTTCTTGGAAACTGTTTTGGTCTTGCAACTCAGTAAGCATTACTTAGTCAACATTTCTAGAATTGTGATTGAAGAACACTTCTCCATTTGTTTCATATAGTTAGCTCTAACCAGTGCTGTGATTGCAGTAAGACATGCCACATTCTAGACAGGACAAGGATTTTGAGTTTTATATTTGTATACCACTTTCACTTTGACATTAAATGGTCGTTTTCTGTTGATCGATGTCACTAAAGCCAAATTAAATCCTATTATTCATTTTTGTATAATAACAAAATGTGAAAACATCTAAAGGGGTGAATACTTCTCATAGGCACTGCACATCTGCAGAGCCTCACATTATTTATGAATTATGTGTTTCCGACTGCATGTCTTATAGCCGGTCTCCCATCCGGAATATTACCTGCCACATGTCAATCACAGCAATGACCATAGCTAAGGTTACAATCCAATAAAGAACTCCTCTCCAATTTCAATCCCAGTTTTACAGTGCCCTTCATAATGTTTGGGACAAAGATACATTTTTCCTTGATTGATCTTCTACTCCACAGTTTAAAATTACAGATCAAACAGTTCAGACGAGATTAAAGTGCACATTGCAGACTTTCATTTAAGGGTATTTGCTTACATTTGGGTCATACATGTAGAAATGACAACACTTTTTCTACATGGTCCCCCCATTTCAGGGCACCATAATGTTTGGGACAATTGGCATCACAGATGTTTGTGGATCCTCAGGTGGGTTTCACCGCTTCATTAGTGCAGACATAAGATACCTCAACTTGCTTCTACTATTTGGAATCTATAGTTGCCATTGTTCAACATGAGGACAAGAGCTGTGCCAACGAAATTTAAAGAAACCATTATAATTCTGAAAAATGATAGTTAAACCATTTGAGACATCGGTAAAACCGTTGAATTACCCGAATGAATGGTGTGAAATTTTACTAAGAAGAAAGAATGCACTGGTGAGCTCAGTAATCGCAAAGAAACTTGTAGGCCAAGGAAGGCCCCCCATTGCTTCAGGAAGCAGATGTGGATATGTTAGATTATGGCTATCTGTCGAAGACTTCATGAACAGAAATACAGAGGCCACACTGCAGGATGCAAACTACTAATTAGCCACAAAAATAGGATGGTGAGATTACAGTTTGCGAAAAAGCACTTCAAAGAGCTTGCATGATTCTGGAAAAAAGCCTTGTGGGCAGACGAGACAAAAATGAACCTCATCAGAGTGATGGTAGAACCAAAGTGTGGAGACAAGAGGAACTGCTCAAGATCCAAAGCAGACTACCTCATGTGTTAAATATGGTGGTGGGGGTGTTATGACTAGGGCACGTATGGCTGCCACAGGTCCTGGCACACTTCTCTTCATTGATGATGTAGCTGCTTACGGCACAATGAAATCAGAGGTGTGCAGAAACATCTGATCTGCTCAAATTCCAGTAAATGCCTCCAAACTTATTGGGTGGCGTTTCATCCTATGACAAGTGTGGTCCATGGCCGGCTTTGTATCCCAGCCAATACCCCCAGGCCGCCAGAGGGAGCCCTCACAGTGGCATGGAAGGTCCCCGAATTCCAGCGGAGCCTCATGGACATTATAGTTTTTATGGACAGCCCTGCTGGATACCATGGGGGCCACCAGGAGCCGCTATAGGGAGGCTTGGGGAGTGTTATTTGCCCTATGCCCCGGAAGTACTTCCAAGTCATATGAACAGAAGGAATGATGTACTTCCGGGCTGAGAAAAAAGGACTTTTATCTGACCCGGAAGTGAAAAGTAATTATGGACTAAAGGATGAGAACACTTCTGGGTCGGGAACTATAAAAGGACCATGGGAACTCCCAGACAATGAGCTGAGCTGGGTGGTAGGAGGGCAACGCGTCTGGGAGTGGAGGATTGATTTATTATTGTTATTGTATTGATTAATGAATAGTGTGGAGTGGAGGGTGCTTAGTGCACATTATTATAATAAAAATAATTATTGTGGCACTTACCTGGTGTTTGGCATGGTACCTGAGGGTTCAAGGGAGCGATAGCGCCTCCCACTGCTACACAAGATAATGATCACAAATATTCTGCTAAGGCAACACAAAGCTAAAAAATGGAAAATTCTGGAATTGCTAAGCCAGACATCTGATTTAATTCCAATTGAGCAGGCCTTCCATATGCTGAAGAGAAGACTTAAGGGGACAAGCCCCTGAAACAAGCAGAAGCTGAAGATGGCTGTATTAGAGGCTTGGGAGAGCATCACCAGAGAAGACCCTCAGCACCGGGTGATGTCTATGAATTGTAGACTTCAAGTAGTCACTGCATGCAAGAAGTCCTTTAATAGACCTGCCATTGCTGTATCCTAAACATTATGGTGCCCTGAAATATGGGGACCATGTAGAAAAAAGTGTTGTCATTTCTACACGCTGTGACTGAAATGTACGCAAATCCCCTTAAATGAAAGTCTGCAATGTGCACTTTAATCACAATGTCTAAATTGCTTGATGTGTAAGTCTAGACTGTGGAGCAAAGTGGTAAATCAAAGAAATATATCCCTTTGTCCCAAACAATATGGTGGGCACTGTATAGGGTTAGGGCACCATGGTGGCACAGTGGTAGCGCTGCTGCCTCACAGTTAGGAGACCCAGGTTCGCTTCCCGGGTCCTCCCTACGTGGAGTTTGCATGTTCTCCCCGTGTCTGCGTGGGTTTCCTCTGGGTACTCTCACAGTCCAAAGACATGCAGGTTAGGTGCATTGGCAATCCTAAATTGTCCCTAGTGTGTGCTAGGTGTTTGTGTGTGTGTGTGTGCGCCCTGCAGTGGGCTGGCACCCTGCCCGGGGTTTGTTTCCTGCCTTGCACCCTATGTTGGCTGGGACTGGCTCCAGCAGACCCCCCGTGACCCTGTAGTTAGGATGTAGCGGGTTGGATAATGGATGGATGTATAGAGTCAATAGTTTTTTAAATGAAACATTTTCAAGAACTCTTTAAAGAAATTAACGGGAAAGTTACAGGCTATTAAAGTCTTAGTTAAGTAGAAAGTAATTAATTATGAAGCCAAAAAAGAAAACAATGTCTATAGTATGTTCTAAAATATTCAGAGTTCAAGTTACTCAAAAATGCCCTAAAGCTTTTCAATATTTTAATTGTTATTTTTACTATTATGTATTAGTTAAAGAATGTAAAAGGAGGCATTATTTACTTTCACAGCCAATTCTAAGCATACCCGTTAAAAGTCCATTTCCGTTAATCTATCATTGTGGGAAGAGCAATCCTGCAAGGTAAGCACACAAAAATATCCTTCTGATTCTCTAAGGGAACACAGACTGGACTAGTCTGACAAGGTCAGCAGCTTTCAAGATATTGACAAGTCTTTCGTTAGTAGTCTAATATCACAAGTCTTTAACCCTGAAACTGCAATTTAGATACTGTGGCTTTTTAAATAGAATTTCTTTTTTTCTAAGGTGGTGAATCTATAATGAAAAGCAACTGAGCTTCACTGCAGGTTTTTCTTCTTTTTTTTCATCAAAAACCATGAATATAAGCAGTTACGCTTTATACATTTCCTAAAGATATTCCATGTACATTTTGCTTTTACTATGAAGGGCAGTCAACAGATTATGTGATCCATTAGTGAATATTGTCTTTATTAATGCAGGTGAAGTATTTGTAATGAAGTCATTTCGTGAGGAGTGCACCATAATCAAATTTGGCAATGGCCTGAAGCATCAGCAGCAGGAGGTGAATGGGTATACTCCCAAACAGTATGAATGCATGAAATGACAAATAGTACTGATTTTACATTAATAAACATAAGTCATTTTTCATTGCCATATGCGTATGGTTTAATATAGTCGCACAGTAAAATAGGTTGAATTTTCCTATTTTCTAAATTTTGTTTTCTGCCTAATCAGCACTTACAAACACAGTTTGATTCCACCTAACACCCCATGACAGAGTGGTCTGTCATGTTCATAACCCAGCAAGAGAAGATAGCAAAAGCTTCATTTTTATATCTAATGTATATTCTTCCAAAACATATTAGAGTTTTGAAGGTGCATTTTATTATATTAGTGTGGCACTTTGAATAATAGGAAAGGCTGGTGTATGGAGTGTTATTATGATATACGGGAAATATTAAATCATTCAATAAAGTGGTATACCTCTGTTCAGAATTTAACAAAAAGCTAGTCTGTCTGATAATTAGGATGTCACTTAGCTTCCATCAGTATTGGCAATGCCCTGATCTGCAGTACTCATTAAACAATCTAAAGATGGTGTGCTGGGTAATCTCAAACTGGTCTCTTAATGCCTTTAAATATTCTTATTTTATATGCTGAAGGATTGCAGGTTAGGATGAGCGGTGGCTCTAAATGGGACTTTTGGGAGTAGATAGTGATGTGCCCTTCAATACACTTTACTGAATCGATTCTTTTGAACTATCTGTTTAAATGAATTGATTCTTTTGATTCATTATTAGGTGGCACGGTGGGCAGTAGTAGCACTGCTGCCTCACAATAAAGAGACCAAGGTACACATCCTAGGTTCTCCCTGCATGGAGTTTGCATGTTCTCCCCATGTCTGCAGGGGTTTTCTCCATATGCTCCAGCTTCTTCCCACTCTCCAAAGACATGCAGGTTAGTGTAATTTGAGACGCTAGATTGGCCCTAGTGTGTGATGGGTGTGTTTACCCCGCAATGGACTGGCACCTTGTCCAGGGCTTGTTCCTGCCTCATACCCTATGCTAGCTGGGATAGGCTCCAGGCCCCCTGTGGCCCTGGTCTGGATTAAGCGGGTTAGAAAAAGACTGACTGACATATAGAAACATATAAATTCTACATTTATGCTCTCTGACTAGAAGTCTAGTTGTGTGATACCGGCCTAAGAATGTAAATAATGATTCATTTTTAGGATTAGAGACAGGTGCATATATAATATCCATTGGTGGGTGGTCTCCCTCTGATCACATCATAAATATATAAAGCTCAAAAAATTTAAAGGAACACTTTTTAGTCAGAGTATAGCATCAAGTCAGTGAAACTTGTGGGCTATTGATCTGCTCAGTTAAGTAGCAGAGGGGGCTGTTAATCAGTTTCAGCTGCTTTGGTGCACTAGGAGGGCAACAATGAGACAACCCCCAAAACAGGAATGAATGGTTTAACAGGTGGAGGGAGGCCACTGACATTTTTCCCTCCTCATCTGTTTTTTCACTCGTTTTGCATTTGGCTACAGTCAGTGTCACTACTGGTAGCATGAGGCCATACCTGGACCCTACAGAGGTGGCACAGGTAATCCAACTTCTCCATGGCACATCAATACGTGCCATTGCCAGAAGGTTTGCTGTGTTTCCCAGCACAGTCTCAAGGGCATGTTGTAAGGAATTTTTTTAGCAACTACAACAACAACAACATTTATTTCTATAGCACATTTTCATACAAACTATGTAGCTCAAAGTGCTTTACATGATGAAGAAAGAGAAAAAGACAAAATAAATTATTAGAATTAGGGAGAACTAATTAACATAGAATAAAAGTAAGGTAATAAATAATAATATCAAATAAATAATAAAATAAATAACAAAAAATAAGGTAATAAAAGCACCAAGCCACATCCAGCTGGTGACATCATGCTTCAGGATGACGACATTAAGAAAGTTACATGAAATAAGATTAGGCAATAATATTAAAGAATAAGTAACAAAGGAAAACCTAAAATTAAATGGCCAGTAGGACAGAAAAAAAAAAAAAAAACTCCAGTAAGGCTGGAGAAAAAAAATATCTGCAGGGGTTCCAAGGCCAAAAAGACCGCCTAGCCCCCGATGGCGGTCCTACCTACCATAAAATGATCATAAATCATTCCTCTTGGTTTTCAGGCTTCACAAGATAGTATTTGGTGATGTTGCTCTAGTGCCTGCTGGGACACCCGCTTTCAATCCATCGACACAGGGAGCACAATCAGGTGGCAGGGGTGCCACAGATCACCACTACAGAAGAACTGGAATAGACAGCAGAAAATAGTAGAGATTAGTACAGATTGCCGATTCCTGAACAATATGACAATTCTTTGCCCATAGAGTCTATGAGGAATACAATTAAAATGTACCTACAAAAAAGCCATATTAAAGTAACAGGTTTTTAGCCGTTTTTTTTTTTAAAACGATTGACAGTACTAGCCTGGTAAATTTCTAACAGTAAAGTATTCCTGGTTGTGGGAGCACTTCTTTTAAGTTTGGCTCTGGGAATTATAAGTAGACCACCATTCGAAGATCAAAGGTTATGACTTGGATTGTAGGGTGATAGGCATTCCAAAATATAGGATGGAGCAAGATTATTTAAGGCTTTGTAAACCATTAGCAGTATTTTAAAGTCAAATCTGAATGGTATGGGTAACCAACATAACAACACTAAAACTGGTGAGATGTGCTCAGATTTTCTTTTTCTAGTTAAGATGCTAGCTGCTGCATTCTGCACTAATGTCAACCAATTGGTGACTTTAGAAGTTCATTACAGTAATCTATCGATCCATCCATCCATTATCCAACCTGCTATATCCTAAATACAGGGTCACGGGGGTCTGCTGGAGTCAATCTCAGCCAACACAGGGCGCAGGGCAGGAAACAAACCCTGGGCAGGGCGCCAGCCCACCGCAGGGCACACACACACCAAGCACACACTAGGGGCAATTTAGGATCGCCAATGCACGTAACCTGCATGTCTTTGGACTGTGGGAGGAAACTGGTGTACCTGGAGGAAACCCACGCAGACACGGGGAGAACATGCAAACTCCATGCAGGGAAGCGAACCCAGGTCTCCTTACTGCGAGGCAGCAGCAATACCCACTAGGCTACTGTGCTGCCTACAGTAATCTAGTCAACTAAAAACAAAGCATGAACAAATTTTTCAGCTTCTTGTAAAGAGATCTAATTTCTGCTATATTCCTTAAGTGAAAAAATGCAATCCTGGTAATCTGGTTAATACAGTATGTGATTTAAAGTTTAGGTCAGAGTCAATAATTACCCCTAAATTCTTTACTTTCGTGTTACTTGACTTTTAAGGCTAACGGATCAAGTTTATTTCCTAAACTGGACAAGACAATGAAGAGTTAGGGTTTCTCTGAGATCCCTGTTTCTTAGTCGCATCACTAATAAAATAATGAAAAATGTAGAACACAAAATAATAGTTTTGGACAATCGTGGCTACGTTTACAGCATTTCTGAGGGCTGATCTGGCTCCAACAGTCGCAGGTCCAAATCTGAATGCTGGTTTTCGGCTCTCGTGGTGTTTGTACAGATTGAGTGCTTCCGGAGGTCTTTGACAGTTTTCCTTAGGACTCCTTCTCCAGCACAATGACACAATGCTGTCTCACAACCTGTCCTTGCCATGCCATCATGCTCTGAGCCCCAAATGTTATCCCTTAGTACACGTGTGTGACAGTCCCGTTGTCCCTTACTCTCTGCTCGAGTGGCCAGCTAATTTAACAGCTCGAGCAGTATACCTATGTGCAATTGTATTAACAATTGTGTCTAAAAATAACAAGCTTTTATAGCAGACTTCCTTTATGAACTCTTTAAATGGAGCAATAGTACGATTTGTCTTACTATTACATTGATACCTCAAATTTACTGCAAATTACTGGGAATTAAGTCAATGCAAGGAAAATATTTGTTATGTAAACGTGATTATAATTGAATGACAACATGGTGGCTTTAAAATGGGCCACACATAATTCTTCTCTTGAGATTTCACAAAATTGTTTGAAAAATTTCTTAATCTCTACCACTTCCTGGGGCTTTCTGCTAAATTTATGTTTGCTAAAGCCAGAATGCTTTCACATGAGACACATGGGAAATAAATAGTAAGTCATATCTATTAAATACTAAACAATGCAATTAACTGCAAATGCGTACTCAAAAGAACACTGCACAGATTATTCTGAAACATTTGGCAGTTGCTTCAGTGGTGCTGCTTGGCACACAGTATTGTACATGAATACCAAATACAAAAACAAATTCATTTTATTGTTTAAATTGGCCTAGATAATGCATACAGATTAAGATCAAACTACGAAGCAGCAACAAAAATTCAATTTCTTCTGCACTAATTGTATCCACATATCATTGATAAAGAAAGAAAGGAATCGCAAATTACTTGCTGGAAACTTTCCCACCCTTTTCATGTTGTGTATTTTTCTTGACTACTTTGACTTGCAATTAAATTGCATTTGCCAAAGAGACAGAAAGCAGGCCGTTACCATGGCCATTATTATGCATCTGGTCAAATAAGAAAAACTCACAAATACTGTGAATTAATTTACTATTTAAATGGGATTCTGTTAACAGTCACGCTCATTTGAATTTTTAAGAGCATGAAACCATCCTTAAAATAGACCTACTGATCTGAGAGCATGCATTTACTTTTCATGATATGACAATGAAGCATATTTCTATATTTATTTTTTCATAATCATATAATTACATCAGTTCTGTATTCAGTAAATTGATCCTTACGATATTATGTTGTTCTTTTTCTTAAAATTTATTCAAACCATGACATGGAGTCTTGTTGGATATTTAGTCACTGGGTATTGGACAAAGAGTCCTTATGGTAGCACCATATGAACACACACAGCCATGGTGTGTCATGAATCTTGTGCAGTGCCTTCCGGGTTTCTTTTTTTGAACTTCTTACTTGCATGTCCAACTAAAGACCCTGACACATCACACAACTTTTATAGTGATTTTCAGTCCTTGTGTACATGATCTTTAAGAGTCAAAGACAGTCGTGGCACACTCTTGTGACAGCCAGCCACGTAGTCTGACATACCCAGCAACTCAGTACAACCAGTCTCTGATTTGCCCTGAGTTTGATTTTGTCTAAAATTTAGTGGTGGGCTCTTTGTGTGTGTGACAGTTGAGAAGCAACGAGTGTTCAGCTGGAAGCACAAGGCATATTACACTGCTACAAAGAGTAACGAACATGCTGTTTTGGACTTTGCAAACAGACAAGAAGCTCACCTGTCTTATGTCTCATGTTTTAGTTGAACATAGCCAGTGAGTCTGTACGACAATTCTCCTTGAGTTTGATCTTGCCATAAACCATAGAGGTGGGCTCTATGTGTGTGCGAGAATTCAGAATCTCTGAGTACTCAGCTGGAAGCACATGACATAGCATGCTGCTATGAAGAATATCAAATGTGGCCTGTTTTGGACATCGCAAACAGAAGTAGAACTTATCTGTCATGTTTTATGTACCATGACAGAATGGAAAAAGGGAAAGAAAGGGCAGAGATTGGGGCTGAAATTGCAGTACCTGCAAAAGCATTCATACAGCATGTTTTGTCGGGCAGCTCATTATTGGCTGTCAGGAACAGAGCAAAACTTGTGATACTTTTGAAATGTGAAACTGTGCTGTACAGATGTCAAGGAGTTGTGTCGTTTTTTTTATGCTCTTATTTAGTTATTTAAATAGACATCCTCAGGCAATAAGACCCACAAGTTCAGTTGTCAAGATTGAAATTCCCTCTGACTAGAAGTTGTGTAATGTGCCATTAGCTTAACACGCTACATAGTGCCACCGTCCGGTACCATGATAAATACAAATGTATTAAAGTAAATTAATTAATAGAAAACACAAACCAGCTAACTCAATGTATTAATTGTGTCTATTCTCTAAGTATCTAAAACCTTGTGGAAAAAATAAATAAAAGTATAGTTACAAAGCTGCAATAGAAATAATAAACATGTGCTGCTTGCTGAGGCAGGCTTGGAAGTATGACCCTTAAAATTTGTGTGTAATACATTCAAATATTGTTGGAGGCTGTGCAAGTTACGGTGAAATTTCGGAAGCTGGAAGTGACTCTGGTTCATAAATTTCAGGCAGAGACCTGGAGCCTCTTGCATAACACTGTGCATAGAATTAACACTAAAACATGGCATGTGGACAAAAGTAGAAATGTGCGTACCCACAAAAAATAATCAGATGCACAAAACCGTGCATAAGCCAACTTCCACACACTTCCGCTACATAAATCCCTCATTAAAAGTAATGCTCGTGCACGCTCCTGCCATCCCACCTCAACTCCTCCCAGAATTTCACATATTTTAATTTGCTAATCAATATAGCTAGCCCTTTCTTTTCAGTGTCTGGTTAAACAACAATGGAAAAACCATGTGAAAAAAAGAATTTCAGCAAATGCAAAGTTGAGGCAGGGAAAAACCTACTATTTGTTGGCTTAAGCAGTGGTATAAACAATGAAAGGAAGTCGATCAAGTGATACAGAGTGTGGAGAAACTCGAAAGTTCAAATTCAGAAAGTCGCACAGTGCCTGAGATAAAAAACAAGTGGTCAGATATCAAAGTAAAAATTCGACTCATTACCCACCGTCTGAGTGTCATATGGAAGCGTATTAGGGTAAAGAGAAAATAAAAAAATAGGGACATAGTGAAAGGTCAAAATGTCCACTTTAATGTCATAGTTTATTTTGTCATTAAAGTAGAATGTTGTAAACTTAATCTTAAAATCAATTTTTAATTTACTAGAGTTTCTCAGATCCCATTGTAGCCAAAGTAGCATGTTAAATGCTTCGTATTGTATGTGCTCTTCTATGTGCTCTATGTGTGTGAATCAGTACATGCTTCTTAAACAGGCTTTCTCTTATGCTGGTAGGACACAAAATACATTCTTCATTTGAATATTAGAAAACTTTTGATAAGAACAGGCCATTCAGCCCAACAAAGCTTGCCACTCTCTGGGTATAGATAGTGACAAGTCTACTATGACGCCCAGGTCCTTCTCAGAAGGGGTACTTTCAAGTTTCAGAACTACAATTCTGTATTCAAAACTAACATTTTTACTTTCTACATGTAATACCTTATGCTCACCTACATTAAATTTCATCTGTCACAAATCTGGCCAAGACTGTATGCTATTGAGGTCCCTCTGTAATTATTCAAATGGTTCTAGATTATCTGCTAGTCCAACTAGCTTGGTGTCACACACGTGTGATTGGCAGACAGCTGAACGGCCTAAATGATAGTAATTCCACACCAGACCGGGGGCGGCGTGGTGCGCTGACTGTCTCTCTCAATCTCTTGCAGAACATCCACGGGAAATCCCACAGGGTACCGATGCCACTGATGACACCACTTCCATTTCCAGCGTCAATGACGACATCACTTCCGCCCTCAGCCCTGACAATGATGTTACTTCCGGTCCTGATGACATCACTTCAGGTCCCGGGCCCAATGACGTCATTTCCTTTACTGGCCTTTAAAGCCGCCATCTTACCTCAATAATATCAGTTCTGTTTTGGACTCGAATTGTGAACATCTCTGTTCAAATTAACTCATTTTGCAGCCGTGGAACAATATACGGGTGGTTGCCCCAAACCTTCATGATGTCTGTGGCTCATTCTTGTGACAATGGTAATATCTGCAAACTTAACCAGCTTGCTGTTTATATTCCTGTCCAGGCAATTTATGTATTTAAAAAATAGCATTGGCCCTAGCACTGACCCCCAACCTTAACATCATACAATTCTTATAGGTTTCCTTGTACCATAACTATCTGCTTCCTGTGTTTAGGCAATTTGGACCCACCTACACACCACACCCTGAACTCCCACTTGTTTTAGGTTAATGCTCAACCTCTCATGTGGGACCCTATCATTTGATGAACTGATATCTCAGTTCATTAGCCATTAATCACTTCTTTTTCACAGAGTTGTGAGAATTTAGAACAAACCACCGAGACGTGTAGATGGGCAGAAAACTTGACAACCTTTAAGAAGTGCCTAGATGAGACATTGGGACAGCTTAGCTGTTAGCTAAACAGATAGGCTTGATGGACTGAATGGCCTCCTCTCAATTGCAAATTTCTTATGTCCCATCCAGGCATTCCCCTGACCTCATGAAATATGCAACATACAAAAATCTTTCAGTTTGTTTTGTTTTTTTCCCATCATTTGTAAATCATCACAAGAATTGCTAAAGACAAGTCATTATTTAGCATTTACAGTCCATCTAATGCAAGCATTTATTTTTAGATATTAACCAGTTGACCATGCCTATAGCAGTAGAAAGTACTGATTGTATCATGGAATCTGATACATTAGATAGACATGAGGTGCCGACTGCCATATAGGTCACTGAAGCCCCATGGCTTTTATTATTTTTTTGTAGAGTTTCCAAGATTAGTGAAGCCAAATACAGTTTATTAACCTGCACTCTTTATAGGCCTGCTTCAAATGAGTTAACTACAGATGACTGAAACCTTGTTTAAATATATATAAGAAGATAAATATAAGACATGAAGCAACTTAGCCTGTGGAAATACACATACCCTATTTCAATATTTATAACAAAAAAATAAGTAATTTTAACAGTATTTTGCATAGATAGATAGATAGATAGATAGATAGAGTTGTGCTTGAAAGTTTGTGAACCCTTTAGAATTTTCTATATTTCTGTATAAATATGACCTAAAACATCATCAGATTTTCACTCAAGTCCTAAAAGTAGATAAAGAAAAACCAGTTAAACAAATGAGACAAAAATATTATACTTGGTCATTTATTTATTAAGGAAAATGATCGAATATTACATATTTGTGAGTGGTAAAAGTATGTGATCCTTTGCTTTCAGTATCTGGTGTGACCCCACCTTTGCAGCAATAACTGCAACTAAACGTTTCCAGTAACTTTTGATCATTCCTGCACACCAGCTTGGAGGAATTTTAGTCCATTCCTCCATACAGAACAGCTTCAACTCTGGGATGTTGGTGGTTTTCCTCACATTAACTGCTCGCTTCAGATCCTTCCCCAACATTTCGATTGGATTAAGGTCAGGACTTTGACTTGGCCATTCCAAAACATTAACTTTATTCTTCTTTAACCATTCTTTCGTAGAACGACTTGTGTGCTTAGGGTCGTTGTCTTGCTGCATGACCCACCTTCTCTTGAGATTCAGTTCATGGACAGATGTCCTGACATTTTCCTTTAGAATTCTCTGATTATAATTCAGAATTCATTGTTCCATCAATGAAGGCAAGCCGTCCTGGCCCAGATGCAGCAAAACAGGCCCAAACCATGATACTACCACCACCACGTTTCACAGATGGGATAAGGTTCTTATGCTAGAATGCAGTGTTTTCCTTTCTCCAAACATAACACTTTTCATTTAAACCAAAAAGTTCTATTTTGGTCTCATCCGACCACAAAACATTTTTCTAATAGCCTTCTGGTTTGATCTTTAGCAAACTGCAGACGAGCAGCAATGTTTTTTTTTGGAGAGCAGTGGCTTTCTCCTTGCAACCCTGCCACGCACACCATTGTTGTTCAGTTTTCTCCTGATGGTGGACTCATGAACATGAACATGAACATTAGCCAATGTAAGAGAGGCCTTCAGTTGCTTAGAAGTTACCCTGGGTTCTTTTGTGACCTTGCCGATTATTACATGCCTTGCTCTTGGAGTGATCTTTGTTGGTCAACCACTCCTGGGGAGGGTAACAATGGTCTTGAATTTCCTCCATTTGTACACAATCTGTCTGACTGTGGATTGGTGGAGTCCTAACTTTTTAGAGATGGTTTTGTAACCTTTTCCAGCCTGATGAGCATCAATAACTCTTTTTCTGAGGTCCTTAGAAATCTCCTTTGTTCGTACCATGATACACTTCCATAAACATGTGTTGTGAAGAGCAGACTTTGATAGATCCTGTTCTTTAAATAACACAGGGTGCCCACTCACACCTGATTGTCATCCCATTGATTGAAAACACCTGACTCAAATTTCACCTTCAAACTAACTGCTAATCCTAGAGGTTCACATACTTTTGCCACTCACAAATATGTAATATTCGATAATTTTCCTCAATAAATAAATGACTAAGTATAATATTTTTGTCTCATTTGTTTAACTGGTTTCTCTTTATCTACTTTTAGGACTTGAGTGAAAATCTGATGATGTTTTAGGTTATATTTATGCAGAAATATAGAAAATTCTAAAGCGTTCACAAACTTTCAAGCACAACTGTAGATAGATAGATCCGACTTAAGCCTTCCACTCCAGCCCAATGAGGTAAAGTCAGGGGAGGAGGAAGATAACCCTTGCATGGAGAGGAGAATAGGAATAAGAAAGTAAAGAATTATATATATTGCTGTTTCTGTGGGTATTGACAACATTATATGAGTGCTTTGGCCTGGGTTAAAGGAACTGTGTTTAATAAAAATAATGTTTTCATACTAAAATTTGGGTCTGTGGTATGAGCTCCTGGACAACTCCAACAGGCCATTTTTTGTGTACTATATATATATATATATATATATATATATATATATATATATATATACAGTAATCCCTCGCTATATCGCGCTTCGACTTTCGCGGCTTCACTCTATCGCGGATTTTATATGAAAGCATAACTAAATATATAACGCGGATTTTTCGCTGCTTCGCGGGTTCTGCAGACAATGTGTCTTTTTACTTCCTGTACATGCTTCCTCAGTTGGTTTGCCCAGTTGATTTCATACAAGGGACGCTATTGGCGGATGGCTGAGAAGCTAACCAATCAGAGCATGCAGTTAAGTTCTCCTGACTGAGAAGCTAACCAATCAGAGCACGCAGTTGAGTTCCTGCGTGCTGAATGCAGTGTTAACCAGGAAGTCTCATCTCGCTCATTCAGCATCAACGTGTTTCGCTGTGTAAAGAGTTGTGCTCTTTAGTGTTTATCTTTGTGCATAGTGAAGCCCTTCATTATGGCTCCAAAACATTCTGCTACTGCTTCAGGGGCCGTGCCCAAGCGCAAGAAGAAGATGTTAACGATTGCCGAAAAGGTAAACGTTTTGGATTTGTTGAAGGCTACGATTCTTTTTATTTAAAAAGCAGGAAAGGGATATAAGATCTACGGCTGCAGTGTCCTTTTAACCAGGGTGCAAAACGAGTTGTAAGTGGATGTAATAAGGCAGTAGTCTGGATGGAATCTGCTTTAGGGATTTGGATTGAAGACTGCCAGAAGAAGAACAACGGCAGTGCTACACAATCGCCTGAAGTGGCTCCTTTACAAGGGCTGTAACGCTCTCCTTTGTTGTG
>JANRMT010062841.1:24559966-24586869 GCA_026402145.1 Polypterus bichir lapradei | reverse complement strand
AAATAAACGTGTGGTGGTGTTTTAACAACATGTCCGCCTGTCTGTGTTCGGGCCGGGTTCACATCTGGCGTAGTCGGCAGGATGCTCCGCCTGGTTCAAGGCGGGGACCTGTTTATATAAATACTGTTGTGGACCACCCGGTGCAGCAGGGGACCCCACCCACGTTCCGCGGGTGCTGCGTGCACACAGCCCCGCGGGGTAAAGGAACCCCACGGACCGCCAGGGGTCCGCAGGAAGGCCATGTTTCCCTGATGCGGGTGGGCGGCGTGTCCACCAGGAGTGCAGCGGGCTCTGAGGACCACGCCGTTGCTGCAGGTTCCCGGGACGGCATGGCGTCAAGAAAGGCCACGCCGAGGAGGGGTCCTCGGTTTGACGAGTCCGGGGAGGTGAGTTCCCTGCCTAACGGCAGCCGGCCCGTGGGGGCCGCGCGTGTAACTTCTTTTTCAGGCAGGGACTTCCCGGACCCACGTCAGTGGCAGGCGCATGCCGGTCTGCGGGGCTCCGGCAGCACAGCGGCAGCCGCGAGGGGTGCGGAGGAGGAGACGCTGCAGCTCGATAGGCGCTGGCAACAACACGGCTGCCGGCAACCACGTCGCCGCCGCAGAAGGAGACGCAAGATGGCCGCGGACCAGAAGTCCCTCCCCCTGACAGGCACGCGATTGGACGGTGTGTCTTGTGTGCCCGCCAATGACCGTAGAGAGGCGGGTCCAAGGAACGTCCATCACGGGCAGGGGGGAGACCCGATTGGGCCGGAGGAGAAGGCCCACAGGAAGTGGCCGACGTCGGAGGCTGACAGACAGGTAGGCTCCGCGTCGGTTAACTTCCTGTCTTTGCCGGCTGCTCTGGCGGAGCTGGAGATCTCCCTTCAGCCCGCGGAGCAGCGTGTGTTACAGATGCTATGTGCCATCCGGGCTGAAGTGCTGGTACTGGAGAGGAAGGCGTTCGCGGCGCTGAAGACGTTAGCAACAACGGGACGGCGCGACGCTGGAATCTCCAGCCGGAGGGGTACGGCGGAGGCGGTGAGTACAACCGACTCCGTACAGCATGCAGGAGGGTCTGCTGAACATGGCTGTGATGCTAAGGATCAGCTTCAAGTAAGCAGCCCTCCGACAGGAGGTGCGGCGCCGCGGGCTGTATGCGCGGCGAGGGGGGAGTCCGAGAGGACGCTTAATGGACACGGGCTGCTAAGTGCCCCGGGTCCTAGCGCCCTCCGCCCCGAGTCGGCTGCGGTCTCACGCCGCACTGTAGGGACGCAGACGGGAAAGAGGCGCCTTCTTTTCCATAAGGAGTCTCAAACCGTCATGGCGTCCCAGAGCGAAGGGAGGAATAACAGGCTGGGTGCCGATTCCTCCGATATGTTGGGACACGGTGCTGGGTGCACGCGTCCGGGTGCTGGCGGCCCTCTGCGGCGACAGAGGGAATCCCTGAGGCCGGTGGAGAGAGCGCAGGCGGTGCCGGCGGTTCCATCATCAAGAGGGGCACGGAAGCCGCGGAGAGGGTGCCGAACAGGCAAGTGCCGGGGTGCCGGTTGGAGGGGAGAACGCTGCCAGTGCGTGGCACAGGAAGGGTGCCTTGGCAGCGGTTCTGCCCCTGTGTTGTTCTCTTTTGTAGGGACGGACCCCGGGCGAGCAGTAGGACCCCCTTCGTTGGGGACCTGCCCTCTGATGTCGAGCCTTCTGCGGAAGGATCTCTCTGCTGGTATGCGAATGCCGCCACGGCTGGAGGAGGCTGCAAGGGAGCGAGTGGCTTCGACCAAAGGGGCGCGGAAGCCTCGTTGGGGGTGCCGAACGAGGAGGCCCCGGGGTGCCGGTAAGAGGGGGGAGCACAACCTGTGCGAGGCGCAGGGGAGCACCAAGTGGTGGTGCTCAGGCCGTGTCTCCGCCCCTGTCCCTGCTAGGAGTGCGGGGCCGGACCCCGGCTATCCTCGAGTTGGACCCGCTTCGGGGCAGTGCTGCCCTCGCGGGACAGGCCGCTCTTTACCCCGAGTGGTCTTCGCTGGCTGTGGGGCAGTGTCAGGGATGCCAGGGGCCATGACCCGGCCAGGACGCCTTGAGGGACCGGATGTGGGTCTGGGCCCACCCTGGATCACGTGGGGGTTGCCTTCCGGGTTGCTTTGGGGGCCACGGGTACAGGGCATGGAAGCTCCACCCTGTAGGGGCCCGTGGTCACCGCCAGGAGGCGCCCCGATGCCTTGGGGACTTGTTACCCCAGCACTTCCGCCACACCAGGAAGTGCTGGGGGGAAGACTTATGACGGCGCCCGGAGAGCAGCCGGGAGGACAGCCGGCACTTCCGCCACACTGGGGCGTGGCCAGAGGAGGATTGCCGGGAACACCTGGTGCTCATCCGGGAACCCTATAAAAGGGGCCGTCTCCATTCATTCGAGGCTGGAGTCGGGTGGAAGAAGGACGAGGCATGAGAGGAGTGTGGAGGCGGCCCGAAGACAAGGCATTGAGTGGCCAGGACTGTGATTGGGGTGTTGTGTGCACGTGACTGGGTCTGTGTGACCATTTCTGGGGTCTGGGTGACCCGTAATATTACTGTAAATAGTGTAAATAAACGTGTGGTGGTGTTTTAACAACATGTCCGCCTGTCTGTGTCCGGGCCGGGTTCACAATATATATATATATATATACACACACACACACACACACATATATATAATTTGTGTGTGTGTATGTATGTGTGTGTATGTATGATGTAGATAGAGATATATATATATATATATATATATATATATGTGTATATGTAGATATCTAATGTATATACATATGTATATATTTATATAGATATGAAGATATGAAGATATATATATATATATATATAGACTCAAAACCATTATGACGGCAGCAATCCAAGCTGTGAGAAAACAGTAAAAAGGAGGCGTGTCAGATGTCGTGGTACATTTTCTAATGCAGCTAGACGAAAACAACTTTGTGACGCTGCCGCCAAATACACAAAACAATTACTTTCACAATCATGTTACATTATTTTTCAAATGTTTCCTTTTTCTTTTTCACCTTCTTTAACACACGACATCGCTGCGAAGTGCAGTTATTTTGCTATATATATATATATCACAGCGACACTCATAACAGTGACAAAACAATTACATTGACAATCATGTTACGTTATTTTCAAAATGTTTCCTTTTGTTTCTCTTTCCTTCTTTAACACACTACTTCTCTGCTGCCAAGCGCAGTTATTTTGCTATATATATATAGATATAGATATATATATATATATATAGATATAGAGATATAGATATATAGATATATATAGATATGGGAACAACACTCATATCAATGACAAAACAATTACATTAACAATCATGTTACGTTATTTTTTAAATTTTTCCTTTTCTTTTTCATACCTTCTTTAACACACTACTTCTCCGCTCCGAAGCGCGGGTATTCTGCTAGTCCATCTATAAAATAGTAAAAATAGAGGTTACAGTAAACGCCTCACATGGGAGATAATGCGCTAGCACAGCAGTGGACATTAGACACACCTTTCCTACTGAATTTATATTTATGTCTTTATATTTAAATGTTTCTGTTGCACACTTTTGTGATCAACTTTATATTAAGTAAATATCAATAAACAGACATGGCCTACAAAGTAAACCAATCTACCACTGAGCCTGAGCCAAGAGATTAAAAAAAAATGAATGAGTTACAAGCTGAAATTTACACAATTGAGCCACAGCAGACCAGGATTCAGTTACATTAGTGGAAAGCACCATTAATCCGCGCTGCCGACAACTCCAAATATATCAAGTTGTAGAAGGAGGACTGCCAGCTGTCGACAGTGTTGCATTCAGGTGTCTTCCAGTGGGAGGCAATAATTAGTTTGGCTGCCAGTGTACCCAGACAGAATAACTTGAGTTCAAATAGTTTGAGTGGAAGCCTAGAAAGGTCTAAAAGAAGAAAGACTTGAGGTAACGGAGGAATACTGCAGGAATGAAAGGAAGACGGTAGGTGACATACGTGTGTCCAAAAGGAAAAACATTAAAGGGTTTTGGCTTGGTTTTCCAGAGGTAAACATAACGCTAAGGAGGCTAATGCATGCCATGATTGTGAACAAACAACTTTGACTTGAAACACAGTAAACGTATTCTTTAACATTTAAATCTATATGGCTGTTTTGTCTGATACTGTTTGATGGATTTTTTTTTGTGATGGACGATACAGATACCAGATATCAGTATTTCATACCTGGCTTTGGCATTACAGCAAGCATGTTTATAGGCCAGATCATCCCTAAGATTAAGGAAGATACAAATACAGTATGTTTGTCAAATGTATTAATGTTAACTTCTTTTTTTCGCACAGCAAATAACTTTTTGCTCTCTTGGAGGTCAAGTAATCAATATATTAAGAGGCTCAGTTTTTTCTCTCAGGATTTTTTTTTTTACTTTGGGAACATCGATCTGCAAGGTCTAGTAAAACTTAGGGATTTTGAAACATTTTTATAAATAAAGTAGACATGATTGCAGTAAGGTTATCTCAGTTGTGGAATACCCAGGATGCCCAAGTTCTGCCATCTACATCATTTTTCCAAACTGTCAGTTTTCTCACAAAGCATCTTGGTTTGGAAAGTCAAGTTAGTGTATGAAGGTTTCAGAGTGTTTTATCCTGAAGTGCAGCAGCTTCCTCTGCGGAGAAATGATTTTATCTCGTGTTTTTCTACTTTCATTTGTGCTCTTATGTCTTCAGAATCAACTTTTACTTTGTGCTGACCACTTTTTCAAGGTATATTAGCTCAGCTATCAAATGCATGCATGACTATCTTCGGAATGCTGTTTTCAATCATTTCGTTGCCTTAAACTGTGTCTTCCCACCACTGTAAAATCAGGCTTTCTTGAAGCATTCAGTTGATCACGTGTATTTGTTCAGCCAAGGAATGCTGAGTTGTTTGAGCTGACATCCATGAGTTCATATTCCCTTTATAAATTTTAAGACAAAAGGCACAACGACAGAGTTAAAAACTGAATACATTTTATATGCACAGTTTTCCTTACATTTCACTTTATGATGATAGAGCCAGGAAACTTCCAATACATACTGTACTTTATTTTCAAATTGAGTCTTCCATACATACAGTACTTATGAAGATTCTGAAGTACCATTTGTTAACTTTTACTGTTTTACAATATCCGTGTACAATGCCTAAGAAAAGTATTCACCCCTCTTGAAGTTGCCTTTCTTTTGTTAGGACATTAGAACACTCTAGACGAGAACGGGCCATCCAGCTCAACAAAGCTCACCAGTCCAATCCACTTAATCCTTCCAAAATAACATCGACAAGTCGACTTTTAAAAGACCCCAAAATTCTACTGTCTACCACACTACTTGGTAGCTTTTTCCATGTGTCAGTAGTTCTCTGTGCGAAGGAAAATGTTCTAATGATTGTGCAAAATTTTCCCTTAACAAGTCTCCAAGGGCAACACCATGTTTGTGTTGTGATTGTGATAAAGGCGCTGACCCGACACAGACTGACACCGGAGGCATACGTAAAATAAATAAACCTTTTATTTTTCTTCACCTGGGGGTCACGTCCTCCTCAGGCACAGCACAGTCCCACAAACACACAAAAGCACAAGCACAAATCTTCTCCTTTAAATCTTCCACTCCTCCCTGGCAGCTTTGTCTCCCTCCTCCAGACTCTGGCTCCTTGAGTGGTGGCTGCTGGCTTCTTTTATAAGGCACCCAGAAGTGCTACAGGTGCTTGATTGCCCATTTCTGGCTGCACTTCCGGGTGTGGTGAAAACACTGCCCATAAGGGCTCAGCAGCTCCTGCTGCAGCACCCCCTGGCAGTGCCTGCGGATCCCAACAGGGCTGCACCATATTCTAACTCCCATGAAGCCCTGCGGGAGTCCGAGGCACCATTGCAACCCAGGGGGGTTGCCATCCAGCGTCCCAGGGGAGGTATTGGGTATCTCATGCTTGCTCCCTCGGAACATATACTGAAGGGGCATGCTGGCCGGGCATGGGCCCCGGCCGTCTGCCACATGATCCACTGGACTAATTCTCTTCATAATTTTAAACACTTCTAAAACTCCTTTTGCTTAAACTGAAAAGGTTCCATTCTTTTAATCTTTCCTCACAACTCATCCCCTGCAATCCTGGGATCAGCCTAGTTGCTCTTCTCTGGACTTTTCCTAGTGCTGTTATGTCCTTTTTGTAACCTGGAGACCACAACTGCACACAGGACTCCAGATAAGGCCTCACCAGTGTGTTATAAAGCTTGAACAGAACCTCCTTGGACTTGTACTCCACACATCAGGGCGCTATATAACCTGACATTTTATTAGCCCTCTTAATAGCTTCTGAACACTGTTTGGAAGTTGATATGACTCCTAAATCCCTTTTATAAGGTGTACTTTCAAATTACAGACCTCCCATTGTGTATTCAAATCTAACATTTTTTCTTTCTATGTGTAATACTTTACATTTACTTACCTTAATTTTCATCTTCCACAAATCTGCCCAATCCTGTATGCTGTCCAAGTCCCTATGTAAAGATTTAATGGATTCTGGATTACCTGCCAGTTCATCTTGCTTGGTATCATCTGCAGCTGCCCCAACACTGACCCCTGTGGGACAGCTCTCTTAACATCAGTCATCTCTGCTAGGAATCCTCACACCATCTCCTTCCTGTGTTTTTGCCAGCTCTTTACCCATCTGCTACACTACACCCTGAACTCTCATCTCTCATGTGGCACCTTATCAAAAGCTATCTGAAAGTCAAGATAAATAATATCATATGATTTACTTTGATCATATCCTGTTGTTGCTTCCACGTAGAAATCCAGTATGTTAGTAAAACATAACCTCCCATTTCTGTACCCATGCTGACTGTTCAGTAAAACTCCTGTTCTTGCAACATGCTGCTTGATCTTTTCCTTAATAATTCCTTCCATTAATTTTCCTGTGATGCACGTTAAGCATACTGGCCTATAGTTGCTTGGATCTGCCTGATTACTCTTGTTATATAAAGGGATAATACTTTGGAATTTCCTCAGTGCAGAGTGACTTTCTATAAGTATGCATCAAGGGTTTATATTTGTACTTGCTAACCTCCTTAAGCACACGAAGATAAATATTATCTGGTCCTGGTGATTTCTTTGATTTCAGCCTATTTAATCTGAACAATATTTCTCCTTTTAAAATTTCCTAATCACTCAGTACCTCCTTAGTAGTCCCTGTTATTACTGAGAGGTTATCCATTTCCTCACATGTGAAGACTTCAGAAAAATGTGAGGTTAGAGCATTTGCTATTTCATTTTCTGTATTTTTTAATTTTCCTTTATTATCCCTCTTGCACGTCTACTCCTCCTTGACTGTGCTTTTACTACTAAAATACTGAATGAATCTCCTCGAGTTGTCTTTTCTGCTATTCATCTCTAACTGCCTTTTAGACTCCCTAATATCCTTCTTAATGGTTGCGCTCATGTTCTCACACCTTATTTTATACCACTGCAGAGTTTTGCTTTTGTCATGCTAATTCCTTTGGGATTCACCTGCCCTGCATTATATGTAAAACATTTTTAAAACTGCTCCACTAACTCCATCCATCCATCAATTATCCAACCCACTGAATCCAAACACAGGGTCACAGGGGTCTGCTGGAGCCAATCCCAGCCAACACAGGACACAAGGCAGGAACCAATCCTGGGCAGGGTGCCAACCCACCACAGGACACACACAAACTAGGGCCAATTTAGAATCGCCAATCCACCTAACCTGCATGTCTTTGGACTGTGGGAGGAAACCCACGCAGACACGGGGAGAACATGCAAACTCCACACAGGGAGGACCCGGGAAGCGAACCCAGGTCTCCTAACTGCGAGGCAGCAGCGCTACCACTGCACCACCGTGCTGCCCCTCCACTACCTCCTCAACTGTATTCACACTTAAAATCTTATCCTACTCCGTCACCCTTAGCCTTTGTCTCATCTGTTCAAAACTTGCCCTTCCAAAATTAAACTCAACAGTTTTGGTCTTTGCATTTGTGTTCTTCCCAAATTACTGTCATTATGCAACATTGAATCACAGTGGATTTTATTTTGCTTTTTTGGCACTGAAAATAGAAAAAGTCTTTTTAATGTCAAAGTGAAAACCGATCTCTGCAAAGTAGTCTAAATTAATTCCAAAAGTAAAACACAAAACCATTGATGGCATAAGCATTTACCCCTTCAAATCGATATTTAGATCTATACCTTTGGCAGCCATGACAGCCTTCAGTCTGTGTGCACAGGTCTGTCTCTGTATCAGCTTTGCATAACTGCACTCTGTCATTTTGCTTTGTTCTTCTTTGCAAATCTGCTCAAGCTCTGTCAGGCTGAATGTTGATCACGAGTGAACAGCTGCTATTAAGTCCAGCCACAAATTTTCAATCAGACCGAGATCTGGACTCGGCCACTGCAGGACATTTACATTTCAGAATATTAGAACTATTTGGACGAGAGCAGTCCATTCAGCCCAACAAAGCTTGCCAGTTCTGTCCACTTACTTCTTCTAAAATAACATCAAGCTGAGTTTTGAAAGTCTTACCATCTACCACACCACTTGGTCACTTATTCCAGGTGTGTATGGTTCTCTGTGTAAAGAAAAACTTCCTAATGTTTTTGTGAAATTTACCCTTAACAAGTTTCCAACTCTGCCCCCATGTTCTTGATGAACTCATTTTAAAGTAACATTTTTATGTCATAGCTGTATTGATTTGGCTGCGGTGGGTTGGCACCCTGCCCAGGATTGGTTCCTGCCTTGTGCCCTGTGTTGGCTGGGATTGGCTCCAGCAGACCCCCGTGAACCTGTGTTTGGATTCAGCGGGTTGGAAAATGGATGGATGGATGTATTGATTTGGCGTTATGGTTGGTGTAAAGGAATGTGATTTTATTATGTTATACATCTTACATCCAAAGATATGCAGGTTAAGTGTATTGGTGTCATTAAATTGCCCCTACTGTGTGTGTGTGGTGTGGAGTGTGTATGAATGTGCTTATCCAGCGATGGACTGACTACATGTCCAGGGTCTGATCCTGTCTAGTGCCCCATGCTTGCTGGGATAGGCTCCATCCCCCTGTGACCCTACTCAAGATTAAGTGGGTTTAGAAAATGGTATGGTATGCTATTTCATGCACTTTGAAGTGTTAAAAGTATATAAATGAGATTTCTGCCGGTCTACTTATGATTCCAAGGATTAATAAAATAACAGTGGGAGGTTGAGCTTTTAGTTACAGTGCCACTAAACTATGGACTGGTCTGCCTGCTACTATAAGAGATGCCCCTTCAGTCTCAGCTTTGAAATCCCGGCTGAAGACTCACTACTTCAGTTTAGCACACCCTGACTAGAGCTGCTGATTAACTATACATAGCCTACTGCATCTCTGTTGTTAGTCATTAGCACTAAAACATAAGTATCATGGTAGTTATAATTTGTTACTAACCCTCACCTATTCTGTTTTTCTTCTCGGTACTCAAATGTGGTACTTGGTGGTACTTGCCTGCCGAAGGTAAAGTCATCCCTGATGGAGGATCACAGGAATTGCCGGGTAGATGAGTCCTTTCATCAGATTGGCTGGCCCAGCGCTGTCTCAGCTGTGGAATGGCCAACTGGGGGAGACAGCTTGATGGCTGAGGTCTCCAGGACTCTGAACAAATCCAAATCATATTATGTGATATCATCTACTGTTAAATTCTGCTCTGTACTTGTAATATTTTTATTTTTATACTGTATTGAGGATTACTTGTGTTCTGTTCTGTGTATTGTATTGATCCCCTTCTTTTTGACACCCACTGCATGCCCAGCTTACCTGGAAAGGGGTCTCTCTTTGAACTACCTTTCCCGATGTTTCTTCCATTTTTTTCCTTGTCTTCTTAGAGAGTCAAGGCTGGGGGGCTGTCAAGAGGCAGGGCCTGTTAAAGCCCATTGCAGCACTTCTTGTGTGATTTTGGGCTATACAAAAATAAATTGTATTGTATTGTGTTGCATTTCATGATGTTAAATTGTATGTTAAACTGTAAGTTGATTTCTTTTTGTACTTTTCAGCTTTTCAAACAAAGCAAGTTTGTAGCTCAGAAAGAGGAAACTTTAGGCAGACACAAAGAGATTAAACTCACAAAGTTGAAGGTTTCAACTGCAAAAGGGCAGTCTGGCATGATCAAAGGCCAAAGCCTTAAATGGTGTAATGGTACTTTTTATAGACTTTATGCATACATAAAAACCAAGCCCACAAACCATTGATATCTTCGTGCCTGCAAATCTCCTGAACATGTGTCGATATGGTCTGTTAAAATGGCATTGCACAGAGAGGGACTAAATAGGTTCACCTTAGATCTGACAAGCTCTAAAAAGTTAGCAGCTTCAAGTGAAAGCTGGAGATTCAGGAAGAAGGAGAAGCAGGAAGATCATAGCCAATGACAAGACCCATGTTGTTAAAGCAATGTTACCTTAAGAGACTGAATGGCAGCACACATTAGGTGTATAAACCTGCCTGGTCTATGGAAGCTCCTGAAAAAAAAATGGTTACATGGTGCCAAAACCATTTGTTTTTGGCACATTTAAGCATATTAATGTTAAAGACCACAATGACTTTAAACAAGTTTCAATCTGCCCCCCTGCTAAAATTTACATATTTGTCTGACCCCATTATCCAAAGCAACTTACAACACTTGACATACAATTGGTTACATTTCTTTTGTTTTTCCAATTGGAGCACAAGCAGGTGAAGTGACCCAGTAGTAATGTATTGTATTTCTTGCTATTTGTAGCTTATGATTATGTGCAGGGCCGTCTTAAAAGCATTTATGGGCAAAACAGTGCACTGGGGCCCCTACCTACACAACTAGTCACAGGAATAAAAATGTAAATGGTTGATAAAATGAAACATTTATTTATTGTATTGGTATTTCCAACAAAATCAGTGTTTAAACATTAAAAACATGCTGTACAGCAAAGATTAATCAACACAAAAGTTTGAACAATATAACATGAGCCTTAAAAAAAACAAACATTTTAACATATAAATAATACTCAATTGGTAAACCATATAGCATGGGGCCCCTATGCTTGTGGGCCCCCCGAGCAACTGCCCAGCATGCCCATGTGTTAAGATGGCCCTGATTACAGTATGTACACTCACCTAAAGGATTATTAGGAACACCATACTAATACAGTGTTTGACCCCCTTTCGCCTTCAGAACTGTCTTAATTCTACGTGGCATTGATTCAACAAGGTGCTGAAAGCATTCTTTAGAAATGTTGACCCATATTGATAGTATAGCATCTTGCAGTTGATGGAGATTTGTGGGATGCACATCCAGGGCACGAAGCTCCCGTTCCACCACATCCCAAAGATGCTCTATTGGGTTGAGATCTGGTGACTGTGAGGGCCATTTTAGTACAGTCATGTTCAAGAAACCAATTTGAAATGATTCAAGCTTTGCGACATGGTGCATTATCCTGCTGGAAGTAGCCATCAGAGGATGGGTACATGGTGGTCATGAAGGGATGGACATGGTCAGAAACAATGCTCAGGTAGCCCGTGGCATTTAAACGATGCCCAATTGGCACTAAGGGGCCTAAAGTGTGCCAAGAAAACATCCCCCACACCACCACCACCAGCCTGCACAGTGGTAACAAGGCATGATGGATCCATGTTCTCATTCTGTTTACGCCAAATTCTGACTCTACCATTTGAATGTCTCAACAGAAATCGAGACTCATCAGACCAGGCAACATTTTTCCAGTCTTCAACTGTCCAATTTTGGTGAGCTTGTGCAAATTGTAGCCTCTTTTTCCTATTTGTAGTGGAGATGAGTGGTACCCGGTGGGGTCTTCTGCTGTTGTAGCCCATCCGCCTCAAGGTTGTGCGTGTTGTGGCTTCACAAATGCTTTGCTGCATACCTCGGTTGTAACAAGTGGTTATTTCAGTCAAAGTTGCTCTTCTATCAGCTTGAATCAGTCGGCCCATTCTCCTCTGACCTCTAGCATCAACAAGGCATTTTCGCCCACAGGACTGCCGCATACTGGATGTTTTTCCCTTTTCACACCATTCTTTGTAAACCCTAGAAATGGTTGTGCGTGAAAATCCCAGTAACTGAGCAGATTGTGAAATACTCAGAACGGCCCGTCTGGCACCAACAACCATGCCACGCTCAAAATTGCTTAAATCACCTTTCTTTCCCATTCTGACATTCAGTTTGGAGTTCAGGAGATTGTCTTGACCAGGACCACACCCCTAAATGCAAGGAACTGCCATGTGATTGGTCGATTAGATAATTGCATTAATGAGAAATTGAACAGGTGTTCCTAATAATCCTTTAGGTGAGTGTATATATTCTGTTTGAAATGATGCAAATGCAGATGAATGTGACAGTTACTACTTAGTTATTCACTTAGAAAATTAGCTACAGGAAAGGATCAATTTAGATTACATATTAATCAACTAAATACAGAAGAAGAAACCCAGGGCCCCTTCCCAGATCACCTTAGGCATCAACAACACAGCACTTAGGATGGAAGGGGCATTACATAAACTACAACTTTACAAAGACAAGTGCTGGTCTGTGAAGCTGTGAGGCCACTAAGGCTCCATGGAACCCTATAATGGATAGAGCATGTTTCAAAAACAGATGGATGGATTACTGCTTGACAAAGGCCTTTAAATGATATAACATATATGTTCATGGAGATTTTGAATAAAACATAACATGTCACTTGCATGACTTTTAACAAAACATCGCATAACAAATATCAGAATCCATCTCATCTCTTTCCTAATGTGGTTATCTGGTACAAGGTCAGAAGGAAACAAAAATGGCATTAGCGTGACCAATTTTGCCTGCCAGAGCACTGACAGCTTTGATAATTCTCCTAAACCTATCCTGAACAACATTGTTACTTGTATGTTTTTTAAGCAATAAAGACCCTCATCGATATCCTCTGTAAAGCAGATGAAATTGTTGTGTCAGCTCACCAGAGTGGCTGTCAGGGGGTATCACACATTAAAAATGTGTATTCACTGAATTTTTCCTAAAAAAAATTATCCACTTTAGAGTTATATAATTAATTCCAAAAAGGGTACTGCAGACAAATAAGCACTTCAACTAAAGATGGAGCAAATATTTGTGACAGACGATTTTCATTTCTGAATATGCCTCCAAAGTCTCTGTATAATTTATTAAGAACAAATACACTAAAGTCTGGCAATACCTGACAAAAAGTATTTAAATTACATGTATGGTTTCAGAAACAATTTACAGTTTTCTCAGTGATGCATGAGCAGGCAAGTGGTTTGCAGAGCCTGAGTTTTGTTTTAAGTAAAAGCTTTTATATTGTTACCCTTAGGAAAGCATTACTGAGATGAAGTCTATCCATCTATCCATCCATTGACTGAGCCGGCCGAGTCCCCACTAACTGCTTAATAATTTGCAAAAGAAGTCTCTCAAAAGTTTTATAGAAGTATCCATTTCTTTCCAGTTATTGTAATTGATCTCCATTTATCACTGTCATATTTTTTTTTTTCAAAAAAGAATGTTGTCTTCCATGCATTAATTTAAATAGCGCAGGTCTAAAAATGTACTAGTTTCACTGGGGAATTAAGGACATCTAATCAACCCAAGGAATCAAATGGGGCCATGAATTTCTTTCTGAACTGTTTTTCTTCTTCCTGGCAAGCAGATCACTTATTTCCATATTTTGCTTCAGGCAAATTGGGTCTTATTAAAATACAATTGTGTTTCTTGTGATTTTTTTCTTTTCCCCCCCATATTCTATTTTCAGCAGTGGGTCTCCAGGAGACACTGCATTTCACATGCTTAAATGAGTGAACTTGCAGTTTCCTTCAGTCCTTATTGCTCTGAAGGAAATGGAAATTCACTGACTGTCACGCTGGACCAAGGGCTACAGGGATATCCTGATAATTTATTTAAAAGACCCTATATGTTTAAAGTCAAATTCATTATTTTCTTTTTTCTTCTAAATATGACACTACTTCTTATCTAATAGAACATATTGACAAGCTGCCATACTGCTACATTATATGTTGTATTTTGTCTAAATTAGTATTTTAAAGCACAGTCTCTGTTCTTTTATGAGCAGCTTTGTTTTTCCAGCAACAGACTGGAAATTTGGCTTATAAATATACTGAATCTATCTACGTAATACTGTGGTGGGCTGGCACCCTGTCCAGAGTTTGTTTCCTGCTTTGTGTCCTGTGTTGACTGGGATTGGCTCCAGCAGACCCCACCGTGACCCTGTAGTTAGGATATAGCAGGTTGGATAATGGATGGATGGATGGATCTACGTAATAAAACACTAATGTCTGTATGTTTGTCCGGTCCCTTAGAGCTCGCTGTGGCTGGTCAGTCAAACATAATCCAAGAGAGGAAGAGCTAAGCAAGGAGAGACTTAAGAGGACTTCTGAGAGCTTTCAAAGATATGAAGTATTTGCCTCAGTATTAATAATGATGTTTTCACAGCGGACAGGTAGTGAGCAAGTAACATATAAATGTTATTTTATATAAAGACGATCAAAAAACATAATCACAAACAAAACTTTGCACGATACCTTGGTGAGCTCTGTAGGCCCTGCTGTTTTGTTGAAGAACATGCGTGTGGCAGATTTACTGGCAGGATGACTCCCAACCTCTTGCTGTATCCAAACAGTGCCATCTGCCTTCTAACCCTTTACGCCTGGTGCAGCTACGTTGTTCTTATGTGTAACTAGACGTTTCTTGCGGCGAGGGCTTCTGTTCTCTTTCTCCTATGTAAAGCCATCATCCTCATCTGAGTTCATCTCTGTTATACCACATCTTGAAAACTAACAGTGTCAGATCGGGGGGAGCATGAACGTGACTGAGAGAATAAAACTGAATAGTAAAAAAAACATGCTAACCTTTACAAGTATCATAAATTTACACCGGCAGTTACAGACTCAAATCAAATGTATATTTTTATTCTTTGATAGTATAGATAACAATAAGAGTAGCTCAATACTCAAATCAGTAAATCTAGTAAGGACATGGAATCAAACACGCAACCTCTTGATTATGAATCAGCAGTTCTTACTGCTGCACCAGCCAAGCAGATGTGTCAGCATCATACCCTAACCCAATTTTTTTTTCTTTGGTTATGTTCTTGAATAAAAGTGCACTTGTTTTGTTATACCTTTTGTGAAAGTGTTTATTTCATGTTTGGACTTCAGTCTTCACACATTATACACTTCATGTCAACATTTTGTTATTAGTACTATAGCATGAAAAAGGTTTCTGTTTAAGGTATGTGTTCAACATTTCTTGCCTCACATTTCCTGTCATTCCTACATTTACACAGATCATTGTAGACACAGAACACACATGAAATGCATGTGTACCAAATAACAATATATTATTTACCCTCTACAACTCCAGGCACCTTACATCCAGATAAACAAACTCGATCTGGGAGAACTTCAGCTGCATCAGTAGGGATGGGTGGGATAGCAGGCTGCTTGCTGCTTATGCTGATCGACACAAACAAAGACGCTGATGAGGAGGTGCGAGGGAATTTAAGGTGGCCTGGCATTACAACTTTTTTCGTAGGCTTCAGGGATCCTAGTGTTAAGTATATGTCATAGTGAAAAATAAAAAGTAAGTTGGAAAAACGGTTCCCTGAAAGTTGTATTGTTTGTTTGTTCTGTTTTTTTGTTTTTTTTTAATCATGGACTATTTCCTTCCTTTTGCAAAATGATGCAGCTCTTTTCTAGTACCTTAATGATTATTGCACATTTACACTGTTGTATCAAGTAAGGAAAAAAGATTAACAGAAGACAGAAATAGCATAAGCTACCCTAATTCAAGGTGTTAGAAATGTAGCAATTTACTTCATGACGCAGAACTACATAATAAACAAGAATAGTTGCATCAGGTATTTGAAATATTAAAATATGTGCTTCACTTCAAAGATTTAAAGTCTGAATATGCTCGATTGTAAAAGTACTAGGGTGTTGTACCTTGTTAGCCATTATGGGTGTAGTGAGAAGTCAAGCAAAATTACACCTTTTATTAGCTACCTGAAAAAAATTACAATATGGAAGATTTCAAAACAACTCAGGCCCCTACTTCAGGCAAGATGTAATCTCGATTGTAAGAGACATTTGTAATTTTTACCCTCTAATGGTGGTCCATTCTGTCCCTAGTAAAGGATCGAAAAAACAAACACAATATCATGTTTGTAATCACTGACCTTTAAAATAGTCTAAAACGATACCCCACAAGCTTATGTTTGAAATTTGTCATTTTTAACCTTCCAGGAGTGGTTCTTACAGACCTAGGACCACTGAGAAAGTATCAGATGTCAAAAAATACAGGGTGTATTAAAATTATGTTAATATTTGAATATTCACAAAATATACTTCATATGTGCAAGATGATTTACAGGAATGTCTCAACCTGTTCGCCATCATGTTCAACACGTACCATATGTGGCACATAAATTGTCCACAGAAATTGTATATAAGTATATGTATAGCAGTACCATTAGTGTTAACATAATTTTGACTCACCCTGTGATCAGCAACCTCGAAATAGCCTAAAATGAGTCTCCACATAACTATATTACTGATCCCCATTTTTTTCAATGTTTTGTGAAAACGAGTAACTTTGACTCCTTTGTAGTGAACCCCCTGTGGCAGGTGCAGTTGTAGGTCCTTTTGATCATATTTTGCTGAAGACTCTTTTTCATAAGGATATAATTTCTTGCACAAAACACTGTCCAAAAATTGAGTAGAAATTAGGATTTTTTGGATTTAGAGGGCTAAAAATGAGTGGGAACTCCAAAACACTCAACGTACTGCATAACTCAACATCAAGTGAAACAGTCTATCACACTGTATATATGAGGTTTTGTGTCGGTGCAGGTCGACTCTTGAACCCATCACTGCTGATAATGTAACAAAGGGATGAGGCACGCAAATGAGGACACTCACACATAGCATGGGGTAGGTGCATAAAGTGTTAAGTGCTTTTATTAGAGCAATCCAACAAAACAGTGTCCAAAATAAATAGTACAGTGCAAAAAGTTCCATAAATAAATAATCCTTTAAAATGGTGCAAAAGTGGAGATTAAAAACAATTCCAACAACATCTCCTCTGCTTACCTCTGCTGCAAGGTCTCGCAACAAAGGAGACGCCAATCCAACAAACACAGCCATCCAACTCCTACTATGGGGCTGTCCCATGGCTCCCAGCAGGGTTCCCAATCTGGACCTCAAGTTGCAAAGGCCTCTCCGACAGCTGCTGCCGTCCCAGACTTACAAGGCGAGTCGCACCAACAGGTTACTCCACCTCCAAAATTGCTCAGCTGGAGTAACCTTTTCCAGGCTCTGAGCGTCGGCCGCATGCTCCCATCCAGGGGCCCTCCTCCCAGCTGTCTGCTTTCTTTCTCTCGCTTGCACCAGCCCTCTCCCACTCCTGCCTTTCTCTTCCCTCCTTTCTTTTACTCACCAACTCGTCTCTCTCTGCCAATCTTCCTTTCATTTTAATTTCTCTTTTCTTTCTTGTTCTTTTCATTCTTTCCCTCTTCCCCGTGTAGGCTCCATTATCCTCTGCAGCCTAACTAGACACAGGTGTGAGGTGCCACACCCTACTAGGCATCATTGAAGCCCCTGACTGATCTATCTGCTTCCGCATGTGTATGTGGTGCGGTCGGCTAAGTACCCCAATTAACCGCAGAGCAAAACACACTCACGCACACCTGCACCCAACTGGCACCCACAACTTCCTGGGGTACGATCATTTATTTAAAAACAGACCTCTGATTTCCTAACCCCGGACCCAATATACTACAGGTTTACTCAAAAAAAACTGATGTGACTTCAAAGCATCTTATGAAATCAATACAAGACATTTAAATAGACAAGAGTGGGCAAATGGTATTATTTTAAGTTTCATGGCCTTAAATAAACATTAAACTACAGAACTTACTGCTCATCAGTTGGCCTGGACACTAGTCAGCACAAAAAAATGTGTTTCTCCTTTATGCCACTTCCAAAAGATTCCCATTTTATATCATGTAAATCCGGAAGAATCATCTTTTTAACATAGCATTATGATCTTAAACCATCTTAATCCAATTTGGAGCTGCTGCTGACAGAAATGAATGTAAGGCAGGAGCCATGTCTGGATGGGCCATTAGCTGATCGGAGGGCTTACTCATGCACACATCCCCTCTGACACTGGGACAGTTTCGAGACGCTGATTTAACTTAAACTAAGTCCTTTATATTTACCTTGTGTCATTCATTTCTTAAAAATTGTCAGTTAACAGGAGGTCCCGCTGGATGACAGACAGATGATGAAGTGCATAGATGTAAGTGAGACAGTTAAAACAATGACTAGCAATAAAGGAGGGAGCCATTGCTGGTTTCAGATATTTTACTAACGATTGTCTTCTTTTTGAGTTGTTTGCCAGTTTAGAGAATTTTTGTCTTGAAGTGCCAGTTATTTTTAATGAATATCAAACTCTCATCTTGTTTAAATTCGGGAGACGGGGCAGTGTCTCCCTTGCTAGGATACGGATGTAACTTGCTTTGGGAGCTGCCTGACATTTGTCCTATTTCCTTCAATGACAGGGATTTATTGGCTCCCAAGGCTTGACTGCTAAAAGCACCTTAATATGGATGTTGATTTTGTGCAAAGTGAGATTAAGGGAGAAAGTAAAGCTACAGTGCTTTTCAAGTCTCCCCGTGTGGTTTTGCATTGCCATGGTTTATAATGCTATCACTCATGTTGTCATTTGTCATTGTAGCATTCTGTGGCGCCGTAATTTACTGCATTGTACATTTTCCAGAATAATATGTTTGCAGTAATTAGAAATAGGCGTTGCTCCTAAAATGATCTGTTCCTTTAAAAAATAAAAAATAAAGCATGCACTTCATGTTTTATTTTCAAAATGTATGTAGATTTTTATTGATTTTCTTTTTTTTGCTATTGATTTTAAGCTAGGTTGCAATAAAAAAATAAATAGGATATCAGATAAAGAGAGATATCAAATGGCTACTGATTTTATAGGGTTTTTGCCATGGGAAATGTATTTTTCCAGTAATTGCTTTTAGTCCCTTGCTTTCAGAGGAGTACTGCAGATGCAATCATATAGAACACTTCCATGCACTTATGGATCTTTGGGAGACAAAATAATAGAAAGTAACATATAAAAAGCAAAGAACCACATTTCATGTACTTAGGCCACACAGTTATTTTAAAGTTTGACATGACAGATCTCATTTTGTTTGAATTATAGTAACTGTAACTCCATGTCAGTTTATTTTTAAAATACTTTTACTGTACATGTTCAGCATACTGCAACATGCTGATATATTATCTAAATGAGGCACTTAAACTTTAAGTCATAAACTGGGCTGCCAAACCTGAGACAGTACAATGAGATTGTTCTAAGCCCCAAAGTAGCCTAGATATGGGGGGACGGTCCGTGGAAGAGCTGATATAGGCAGTGGTCTGGAGCATGTTTAATTCACAGCGGTGCATGGATGCAGAACTGAACTGTAGTTTAACTAACTGCCTTGGTTAAATCTCTTTGACAGGGGATGTACTGTATATGCGTACTACTTAGTTTTGTAAGACTCGTTTTTTCTAATCATTATATGTATTATGGTCTGCTTTGTAAGTTGCTTTTTGATAAAGATATCGACTAAAAAGGGAATAATAATAATTGTGATGTCCATACCCTCAGCCTCAGCACATATCATTCTCTGGGCATCCTGTAGTTTGCAACCCTGCGATAAACCAGGGTGGTAGAGAGAGCCACATAGACAGAGCAGGGGCAGAAAAAGGTAAAAAAAAATCTAGTGCTACAGTGCTAAATCCTCAATCAAATCCGTTCATGTGCAGTGACACTTCTAAATCAATGTATATGAAAAAAACTTAAATCTATATTGTGAGCCACTAGGGGGCTTACAGCCACCCTAACCCCCGACACAGACAGGCAATTCAAAATCCGTGTTTATTTACAGTCTAAGTGCACCAATTACCAACACCGCAATACACAATCCATTCCCTTCCTGCCACCAGTCCATCCGCATCCACTCTTCCTCAGGCTTTCTATCACCTTCCTCCCGACTCTGGCCAACTTATGGATTGAGGTGGCTCCTTTTTATATGGCACCTGGATGGATTCCAGGTGCCTAACGAGCTTCTTCTGGCCACACTTCCGGGTGTGGCAGAATTGTGACCAAATAAGGCCCTGGAAAGGTCCATTAGCCCCCTGGTGGTGGCCATGGGATCCAACAGGGTTGAGCTCCCATGCTCATAACCTGTGGCCCCACTGGAAACCAAGGGGGCTGCCCTCTATCAGCCCGGGGAGAAACTGCCCTGATAATACTCTCTCCCCAGTCCTTCCACACCTTGCCACAATATATAAAATCCAACGTATGTCTGTCTGTCTGTATTGTCTATCCGCTTTTCATGAGAGAATTACTTAATGCATTTAGATCGAGTTTTTTTCTATAATTTGCTTCAACATTTCGGTTGATTTTGCGACTTCTCTAATTGTGCTAAGTATCATAGTTCACTTGCGGTACTGATTTATTTTTGCGCGAATCCAAGAGAGACGCAGTGGGCAGGGGTTGGACAGGGTAGGGGCTCTCTTCACTCACGCACCAGCCTTGGGTTGTTCCTTACCTCTGCTTAGCTAGCGAACAAGAGAACTACTTAACGGATTTAGATTTCTAGCATTTGCTTGAACATTCCAGTTGATTTTGCGACTCCTATCATTGTGCTAAGAATCATAGTTGACTTGCAGGAGCGATATATTCACGCTAATCTGAGACAGAGGCTACGAGTCAAGGGGAGGGAGAAACATGACGTCAGATGTAGGGAGCTGGGCAGGGCCCTCCTCGCTCTCCTGTTTCACTAGTACAATATAAAAGAAAACAACTCCATGTCTCTCTATCCTCTTCCATCCTAAAAGCAGCTCTAGGGAAAGCAATCCTGAAATAAAAAACTATACAGCGAAATGAAAAATATCCCATAAGTTTAGATCCCACTCAGCTCTAGAAGCTACCTCCACCATGAGGTCTCTTCTCCAGGCACTACTTCTCCTTCTCTGTCATTAGGTTTTTCTGTGGACACTGCCCTACCTTCTGTCTTTTCAGTTCATCAGAAGGTCACTAAAAAAGAGTGGACAGTTAGAATCTAGTGACTGCAGCACCGTTTTATGCACCTGCGAGTATTCTTGAGGTATTCTTGAGCATCGTGAGCCTCCTAACAAGCAGCAACTCCTCTTTGAAGGATTTTGGACTTGCACACGTGCGGCATACTAACACAGGAATGCTTCCTGTATCCAGGCTACTCTTCTAAACGACATTCTGGTAATTTTTTTTGCATTTCCTCAGGGCCTTCAACTCCCTCATGACTCTTCGTTTATCTTTCTAGTAGCTAACCTGGCACTTTTTATTCACAGTGCTAGCACCACGCCAAGATGTTTTACCAGCCTCAGGCACATTCATGGCATGATAGGCACTCTCAAGTCCACCACCTTATCATACCTCCTCCCAGAGTGTGTCTTTGTACCGCTAGCCAGTTGTTTCTTACAGGCACCGTTCCCTGTACTGCACCACCTGATAACAATCAGGTAAGAGTATAATCCTATTTAACAAAGTAAATCTTTAAATAATTTTATATACCAAAATAAATAATCCCTGTCGCATGAGCTTGTCGCAGCAGTTTATTTGTGTAATGGGTGAATGTTATCTTTATATATAACACGCTACCGTGGCTGTCCATTTGTCTGTCCAGGATTTTAAATCACCTGCAGCTCGCAAACCGTTTGAACTATTGACCTGAAATTTGGTACACATATACTATGTGACGTCTACTATCCGCTTTTGGGGTGATGATTGACCTTTAAGGTTATTCCTCTTTTTATTTTTATTTTATTTTATTGTAGACTCAACTCTCGGCAGCGGCCAACAGGGCGGCCATGCGGCGCATGCATACTAAGTAGTTGCAGCACAAACACTGACTTAATCAGTTTTAACGCGAAAAGATGCCGACGAAAGAAGAGAAGAAGCGGGCCGCTAGGGTGGAGAAAAGAAGAGCTGCTCAGGAAGCAGCAAGCACATCAACCTGAGCAAATGAATGCTAAACGTACAGACAAAGAAATAGGATGAAAACTAGGAATGCTCAAATCAGGTGTATTCACTACACGTTATTGTGCAGTGCGCCGTTACTGGTAATAGTATATAGTAAAGTTTGAAGACAGTTAAATATCTCATAATGTATTTCCCTTTCTTCTCTGGATGGAAACATGATATCAAAAGGCACACACAAACAAGGTGATCATCTAGAATGCAAGAAATAATACCCATTGGCAAGAAGATTTATTCTGACCTTGCAGCTGTGGGCTCAACATAAGTTCTATACAAGCAAGTCTTGACTGAAAAATTTCAATTGCCTTTTAAATTTGAGACAACAAGAAACTCTATTTGAGTGACAGCTCTGGACATTGAAGGAAGGAACTCAGATTTATCTACAACAAGATCTGCTATTAATGGAAAGACCTTCCTTTCAAGAAAATACATTTAATCAAATATGGCTGCATTTAAAGGAATACTTGGTTTTCTTTGCCTTGTTCAGCGCTCAGGAAGGCAAAGCAAAGATTAATCATTCAAAACATTATAAGTCAGAAGGAGGATTATTAAATCAATTCTAAACTTAACTGTAACCCAACGTAGAGACCTTCCAGGCTCTTGTTCTGATTCTTGCTGTAACTCTTTGGATTATTTGTTGGGTGGAAATAGAGCAATTTGCACAGCCAAAGGGTAAAGCACAGGAATAGTCAATTCTGTTTGAAATGAATGAAAAAAATTGCTCTTCTGTGTCCTACACATTAAGAAACCATTTTAGTTTTGCTATTTTTCTAAGCAGGATGAAAGCAGGACTTTAACTGCATACATATGAGAGCTAAATTAAAGGTCAGTTCAAAGATAACACCTTAATTACAAGTGGAGTCAGCAAAACTAAAGTTCAAGCCCTCTTGGTTTAGAATTCATAGAATTGTAAAGCAATCCATCCGCCATGAGAAGTTTTCCCTGTGCTTAAAAATGGGTAATTATTAGCATCCACGGTTTCACCTCACTGAATCAGCGAATTAATGGCAAAATAAGTATTATTAGGTTTATAGACAAATCGAGCTGCCTCCAGTATAGCAGTGAAAATGAATATAATGCCTCTGAATGATCTCTGCTAACTTTATCATATGAAGACAAAAGAATATTAGTCCCAGCACTGCACCCTGTGGGATATTACAGCTAAATTCAAAGAAAAATGAAGACATTTTATCATCAGACTTCTGCACCTCTTGAAACAATTTTATAGAAACAAATGCACCCAAATAAGAACAGTCCAACACAACTTCAAAAAGTGTACAATAGAATAATGTGGTGAAATGTGTAAATAGCTTTACCTATGTCCAAAAGCATAATAAATGAATTATTTCCTACCTTGACCATTGTGAAAGTCAGATTAAAATTTGTCGATCTATGGTTTTTAAAAACATTTTGATTTAATTTCTTTATTAAAATCTATCTTTGGTTATTTTCTCAAATCTGTAATAAAATGTACACAATTGAAATGACCGGTGTTGCTTCCAATTCTTGCAAATGAATGTTTATGATGAAATATCTTGACCCTGAAACTATAATATGTGGTGACTTCAACCATGAGACTTTGGAAGGAACAATGACAAACTTCCACCAGTTTGTGTCATATTCCATTATTTAGATATTAAAGATACCTTTAAATGTTAAAGTTAAATTAATTATAATAGGTTTTGTGCAACTGAAGATGACCATAACCCGGTCACTGGATGTTCTAAAATTTTCAACAGTGCAAGCAATTTTCTTTCTTGAGATGGTGGCCACTCCATTTCTGGTTATTTCTCTCTTGATGATGTCCAACTTACCTTGAGTCATACTTCTAACATTCTTTATGATAATTTTGATGACGTTTATTCAGCTCATATGGTCTCTTTGGTTGTTTACTGCATCAGTGACCATGTTTCCCATAGGGTTTCCCCCAGCTTCTCCATATTTACCTAGATTAGTGGAGGCACACTGCTGAATTCCGCTAGTAGTATTTTTGATACTATCCAGTTTAGGGGACCCACATTCCAGTACCAAATTTGGCAAGTTGTTTAGTGGTTCCATAAAGTTTTCTGGTGAAACAAGTAGATCTCCTGGTCTTTTTCCTCACCTCCCCATTTACTTGGACTTGAGACCAGTGCATAGGTATGGGAACATCTCTACTGCACGATGGCAACCTGTTTCCACCAGGATATTGGGGAAGTAGAGCCTGGAGGCTGAAATGTCTCTGAATAACAGGTTGCAAAGGACAGACTGGGAAATGATGTGTGAGTCGCATGGAGGTGATATTAAGGGACTCAGTCACTGCATCACATCTTTTGCGTCAACACTGTAGTACCCTCAAAAACAGTCTATAGCTTTCCAAACAATATGCTCTGAATTACTAAGGAGCTAGAAAGTCTCCAGTATGAGAGGATGAGCACGTTTAAAGCTGGTGGCAACAAGAATCTGAAGGGTGTACAGATAATGCTGAAGAAGAAGCTGAATGAAGGGAAGGAAGCTTACAGAGCTAAACTAGAAAACTCAGAATGATACAAAAGAAGTTGGATTTGGCTGAGTATAACTTGTGGACTCATGCAATCCAGGTGCTGGAAGGGAATGTTAGCTGCACTAGCACCCTCAACCAATTTTCTTATTAGATTTTTCCCTCCTTCCATCACCACCTTCTTCCAAATACCAGTCTCCCCATAGCATCCCTCATGCATTAACAACTACTATCATTTCAACTGCTATAGCCCGTGAGTCCTCCTTAGACCATCATTATGACCTGTACATTTACTGATGACCAAGTGAGGTAACTACACACAGGGAAAGCCATGGGACCAGATGGAGTCATTCCTTGATTTCCTAAGGCCTATGCCGGCAAACTTTGTGTTATCCTCTTCTACCTGTTCAGTCTGTTACATTTCCAAAGAAGACAAATACATCTTCGTCTAATGACTATTGAACAGTGACCCTTATGTCCATCATCATGAAGACCTTTAAAAGGCTGGAAGAGGACTATTGAGTCCTCTTGTGAAAGACCACTTGGACCCACTGCAATTTGCCTATTGGACAAAGACTGGAGTGGAAGATGCAATTATCTCTCTGTTCCACAAGACTTATTCCCATTCTGGACAAAGCAGGCAGCACTGTGAGGATTGTGTTTTTTGATTTCTCCAGTGCCTTCAGTACCATCCAGCTATCCCTGTTAAGGGGTAAGCTCAGAGATATGCAGGTGGATGAGCCTGTAGTGTCCGGGGTAATGGACAATCTGTCAGCCAGACTGCAGTTTGAGAGTCTCAAGGACTCTGTCTATGATGTGAATATGAGCAAAACTGGAGCACCACAAGTAATAGTCCTGTCTGCTTTTCTCTTCACTCTGTGCACCACAGACTATAAATATGACACCAGTTCATGTCACTTGATGAAGAAATTCCTAGACAATTCTGCATTTATGGAGTATATTGACAAGAGGAAGAAAAGAGACAGAAAAGAGAAGTCAGGTGAAAAACTTTGTTTCTTGGTGCAAAGGGAACTGTCTGCAACTTAACATCGCCAAAAGCATGGAACTGGTCATTGACTTTCACCACACCAAAGAACCTCTACACCATGTCACCGTTCAAGAAGTAAATATGGAGGTGGTGCCCTGCTACAGCTACTTGAGGGTCCACATCAATGATAGGCTTGAATGGTCTCATAACAGAGAAGAACTTTATAAGAAAATGCCTAGCAGTCTTTTTTCATAAGCAATTGTGCTCCTTTAATGTGGGAAGTGACATCCTTCACATCTTCTACAACTCTGTGATGGCCAGTATGATTTTTTTTATATTGTGGTGTGCTGGGCCAGTAACATCACGTCAAACGATGCCTACAAGATCAACAAGCTGATTAAGAAGGCAGGCTCAGTTGTGGAGCTGGTGGTAGTAGCAGAAAAGAGAATGAAGACAAAACTAAGTACCATTATAAATAATGCTACATATGCTCTCTCTGACACACAAATATTGAGGAATTTCAGCCAATGACCATGTATCAGAAGTGTGTCAAGTAATGCTACGGGTGCTCCTTCGTACCTATGGCAATAAACCTTTATCATGCCTCAAAGTGACTGCTCTTTTAATTTTAACCAAGTCAAAATTTTTCTTTTTTTTCAGTAACTCTGGTGAGTATTTCTGAGGGCTGGGCTCTTGTCTGTTATAATATTTATCTATTTATTTATACATATTTTGTAAAAAACTGAATACTATCCATCTATCCAGGTATCTATCTATTTATCTATTGTCACACACGCACGATTGGGAGACAGCTGAATGGCCTAAATGAAAGCAATTCCACACCAGCCCAGCGGGTGGCGGGGTGCGCTGACTGTCTCTCTCAATCTCTTGCAGACCATCCATGGAAAATTCGGCAGGGTTCTGGTGCCACTGATGATGGCACTTGCATTTCTGGTGCCGATGAAGACGCCAATTCCGGTTCCGATGACGCCAATTCCGGTTTCTGGTGCTGCTGCTGATGTCACTTCTGGTGCCAACAACACCATTTCCAGTTCCGCCCAGATGACATCCTTTCCTTGACTGGCCTTTAAAGCCGCCATCTTGTGTCAATAACTTGAGTTCTGTTTTGGACTCGAATCTGTGAACATCTCTGTTCAATTTAACCTCATTTTGCAATATAGAGGTGGCTGCCCCAAACCTTCGTGATGTCTAAGATTCATTCTTGTGACACTATCTATCTATCTATCTATCTATCTATCTATCTATCTATCTATCTATCTATCTA
>JANRMT010062841.1:24538082-24559956 GCA_026402145.1 Polypterus bichir lapradei | reverse complement strand
CTATCTATCTATCTATCTATCTATCTATCTATCTATCTATCTATCTAGTACATTCTCATAACACATAACATACCTGATTTCTCTTCTTCAGTGTAAAGGCAACATTAAGATGGTTGCTTAATAGAGAGTATTTAGAAAAGGCAACGTCAAGCTTTTTCAGAAATTTCCTACTGCCACACTTCTAATAAAACAAAAACTGCCTACCAGATGAAAGTTCGAGCGATATGCTGTACTTTTGGAATATAAAGATATGTCCCTGATATATCAACTTGCTATTTCTCACCATAATGTTGAGGGGGACTAGGCCAGCAACAAGTGAGATATGTCATTGTACAAAATCCTCCATACCTCCATACAATGATTTACAACTAATATATGTAGTGTCATATTAAAATATAAACAGAGTCAAGTTTATTTGTAAGATCTAGTATACTCTACTACAATTCATCACCTCTGTGTTTTATTAGTGTCAAGTACTACACAAAATGGGAATGCATCATGGTCCATTGCCCATAGGAGCTACATCAGCATTTTAATTTTCAGTATATGACAATAATTAACCGAAACTTGTCATGTGTAGAAAAAAAAGAAATAATAAATTGTATTCAGAGAATCATTTATAGCAAAAGATTGTTTTCACATCTTCTTGAATGTTTTTAGTAGAAACAGCTCATTACCACTGCCAGCAATAGAAGCAACTAGCAGGTAAGGCAAGTCAACACTACATGGGAATTCACTGAAGGAGTGAATGAATAATCGTTTAAATCTGAAATATAATGAAAGCTGATAGAATTAGGGCTTTTTGAGTACAGAACACAAATGCAGTGCTACTGCTGTAAAAATTGGAAAGAGATTAGCTATTTAAACAAATACAGTATATAAAAGCAGCTTGCTCTTGAATTCCTACATGTCTGACTCAGCTCATTGCTTTTGGTGAAGGTGAATTTATCTGTTATTTCTATTCCTTATCTAAAGCAAAGCATAGCCCTTTAGTTTTTTGGGATCTTAGTTTATTTCTATGGTTTCCTCCACATATTCCAAATGATCACTTGCAAACTGACCAGAATTCTTCACTTCTTCCATTCTGCATGTAGAAATAATGTCTTGTAGACATGGAGCTGTTGGAATGATAAGAGTTGCCTGGCTATTAAAGATCTGACAGGGAATAGTCTGCCAAAATCCAAGAGTAGAGATAGACATAGAACCATACTAGTTCTCATATATCCTGAGAGCATCCGCAGTAAGCAGAAACCATGGGATACTAGCAGGAGATCAGTACAACTCTTCCAGGCTGGTAAGAGGCAGGCCATGTTTTCTGAATGTAATATTTTGAATTATGTTAATCCTTTAAAGAGGACAGGTAGAGTACAATAAAGATCTGGCACCCCGAGGCAAAACTGAAGTGTGAGTGTAACAGTGAGTACTGTATCTTGGTGGTCCTGGGACTTCATAAACAAACCCTCACCCCAGAAATAATTAAGTAGCCTGGCCCAGACATTGAGACCATTCTTTACTCAGGAATTATTGAGTTTGGCGACAGAAGGGGTCAGGAGTAGGTTTTTGTCACAGTGAGTCATATTCAGAAATAACTGTGATAGTACATTTCAATTACATGTGCCCATAGTGTCCATGAAACATGGGTTTTAGTACCATTTTGCAATATTATGTAGTGTCACACACGTGTGCATGGGAGGCAGCTGAAGGGCTTAGAACATACTGTTTATACATCTGCCCGGGGGGGGCGGGGTACGCTGACGCTCTTTCTGAGTTCTCTGCAGGTCTTACCCGGGAAATCTCACCAGGAGCCGCCATTTCCAGGAAGGACACATCACTTCCGGTTCCGGCCCCCAGGATGAAGTCACTTCCGGTTCCGGCCCAGAGGACGACATCACTTCTGCCCTCTCTGCTATAAAGCACACTGCCTTTGCTCTGGCAGGCAGTTCTGTTTTGGACTCTGTTGTGTAAACATGTATGCAATGCCTCAAAGACGTTTGCAGCCAGGATACCGGATTAAACGGGTGGCTGCCCCAAACCTTTCCATGCCTCTGGTCTCCACTTATTACAGTGGCGTAGTCGGCAGGATGGTGTCCCCGAAGCACCCGGGACACGAACTTCCACGGGACCTGCTGGGTGAGTACCGGGGCCGAGTTTCGGGGCGGGGAGTGCGCCGGATGGTCAGGAAGGATGCGGTGCAGGCTCTGCTCCACGAGCCTAGCCCGGGGCTAACAACCCATCTCGTGGAGAAGGTAGAGGGGACCCACAGGCGTGGGCTGGCTGCTGGGGAACACACAAGAGTGGCTCAGTATGCTCTCCTGCGCAGGAAAGCCGAGCCGCCCATCGGGACCAAGGTCCCTGTTAACGATGGGTTGTCCCCAGGCCAGCAGGTGAAGAAAATACCAGACTGGGAGTTTAACCCAAGTAAAGGGCTGTCAGAGCAGGCTATGGCTCTCTGGCAACAGGTGGGGGAGTGGCTACGGCCATTTGACTTGAACCCCTTACAAATAGTGCAGCAAATGGCCTGTTTTTTGCTGCTACAGCGGCTACCCCAGGATTTCGCCCAGCCGGCCTGGGGCACTTTTCATTCTATGGACGAGTTGGTACAACTCTTACAAACCCAGAGGCCGGCTGTGAAACCTGGGAGGGCGGAACAGTCGCTTTGTGGACTACCCGGGAGCTATGTCCTACTAAAAAAGTCCCTTCCACACAATCCGGAGCCTGTTCCGAAATCGCCGGGCCGTCTGGCTTACGACCTGTCGGGGAACAAGGCGGACCGTAGGGGACAATGGCAGGGTTGTTTGTGTGCCCTTAGCAATCCCCTGGCGGATAAACATACGGGGGAGCTTCTTATCAATGGACATAAAATAACAGCTCTATTCGACTCCGGCAGTAACGTGTCTGTCGTTGCTCGCCGTTTTGTTCTACCGCAACAATGGATTAAAAATAAGACCAGTCTAAAATGTATACACGGAGATATCCGCACGTACAAAACCGCCCGGTGTTACGTATGTCTCGGAGGAACCCTTCGGCAGCTTACCGTAGCGGTACATCCGGATCCTCCGTTTCCCGTAATCCTCGGGCGAGACTGGTCTAATAGTAACAGCGGTAGATTAGAAAGCATTCCCCATAAAGCTTATGGCCTCGTTATAGATGACAAAGATTCATCTCCAGCTGCTTCCACACCGTGTAATCAGCCGACAGGGAGTGGGGCGGTAGGCCAAGAGAACGGCGAAGACATTCCCGGACCGTCGCGGGCTACTACGTCATCCACTGGCGCCCCGGCAGCGAGGGAGGAATCTCCGCCCCTTGAGGTCAGACCGGACCCTCTCTCTGACTTGTTCGTTCAGTTTAGAGCAACACCGGCTTCTTTCAAGAGAGAACAGTGGAATGACGACTCTCTGAAACACATAAAGAATGCAGTGGTCCTCGTTAACGGCCAACGCACGCATCTGCCCATGCCACAGGGACCTCACTTTGTCATTGATAATGAATTGTTGTATCGGGTCGCTGAACATGAGGGGAAGGTCTGGAAGTTGTTGCTAATCCCGCGGACCTACCGGCGGCAGGTTTGCGAGTTAGCCCACTCCCACCTTCTTGGAGGCCATCTCGGCTCCGATAAGACTTTAGAGCGAATTAAGCTCCGTTTTTTCTGGCCGGGGATTAATGAGGAGGTTCGCCGTTTTTGCATTTCCTGTCCGGAGTGTCAACTGCGGCAAATTCCTAGGAGGGACCGTGCTCCTCTGGTCCCCCTTCCCCTTATTGACATTCCCTTTGACAGGATTGGGGTTGATTTAGTAGGACCCCTAGAGCCCTCAGCCAAAGGATTTAAATATATACTCGTCCTTGTGGATTATGCAACCCGATTCCCTGAAGCCATTCCGTTGCGCTCGGCTACCACAAAAAATATTGCACGGGAACTAGTAGGAGTCTTTTCGCGCGTGGGCATTCCTAGAGAAGTCCTGACGGACCAAGGAACGCCTTTTACCTCGGAAACGTTCAAGGAGACTGCCAAGTTACTGAAAATAAAGCATTTAAAAACCTCGGTGTATCATCCTCAAACCGATGGGCTAGTGGAGAGATTTAACCAAACTCTCAAGCAAATGCTACGTAAGGTAGTCAGCAAGGATGGGAGGAATTGGGATCAACTCCTCCCCCTTGTTCTCTTTGCCTACCGGGAAGTTCCTCAAGCCTCTACGGGGTTCTCTCCATTTGAATTATTGTACGGAAGACAACCCCGGGGTTTATTAGATATTCTAAAAGAGGGCTGGGAAGGGGAGGCACCGCCCTCCATTAATATTTTGGAATATATCGCCCAATTGCGCGATAGATTTGATGCAATAAGACCGATTCTAAAAAGTCATATAGAGGAGGCGCAATCGGCACAGGCCCGCCTTTATGACCGTGGCACGACTCTCCGGGAGTTCCAACCGGGGGATCGCGTCATGGTGTTGGTACCCACCTCTCACTCCAAACTGCTCGCACATTGGCTAGGCCCCTACGAAATTAAGGAGAGGAAGGGATTGGTTGACTATTTGGTGAAACAGCCCAATCGCCGACCAGCTGAGCGAGTGTATCATGTGAACCTGCTGAAACCGTGGAAGGAGAGGGATCCCGATCCCTCCTCCGGACAGCCCTGCTCTCTCTTCGCTGAAGTAAGTTCCCTTAATTTCGGCGAGCAGCTATCTCCCAGACAGAAACAGGAGCTCGAAGCAGCTATCCGCTCTGTCCCAGAGGTGGTTAGTGAACAACCAGGTCGGACCTCTCTGATTGCGCACGACATATTGACTGACCCGGGGGTGATCGTCCGTGAGCGACCCTACAGACTCCCGGAGGCAAAGAAAGTAGAAGTGGAACTGGAAATCAAGCGAATGCTGGCTCTAGGAGTAATCGAGGAAAGTAGTAGTCCCTGGTCCAGTCCCATCGTCTTAATTGCTAAGCCTGACGGCAGTTGGAGGTTTTGCAATGACTTCCGTCGGCTCAACCAAGTTTCCCGATTTGATGCTTATCCCATGCCTCGCGTGGATGACCTCCTCGAGAGACTGGGCCCAGCCAAATTCTTGACTACACTTGACATGACAAAGGGGTACTGGCAGGTTCCTTTAACGGAGTCCGCGAAGGAAAAAACCGCGTTTAGCACTCCTAGCGGACACTGGCAGTATCGTGTCCTTCCATTCGGGTTACACGGGGCGCCTGCGACTTTTCAGCGTCTGGTGGACAAAGTGCTCCGGCCCCATAACTCGTTCTGTGCTGCCTATTTGGATGACGTCGTCATCTATTCCGGCACCTGGAAGGAACACGTACAGCAGGTCTCTGCAGTATTACGGACATTGGGGGAGGCCGGGCTCCGAATCAACCCTAAGAAATGTTTCTTTGGGTTGAGAGAAGCCAAATATTTGGGCTACCTAGTGGGCCGGGGTACTGTGAGGCCACAGTGTTCCAAGTTGCAAGCCATAATGGCCTGGCCCCGTCCGCAAACCAAGCGGCAAGTCCAATCCTTTCTCGGTTTGGCCGGGTACTACCGCCGGTTTGTGCCTCGCTTCTCCGAGAGAGCGGCGCCCTTGACCGATTTGACAAAGAAAAGAGCTCCTAATACGGTGGTATGGTCTGATAAAGCGGGGGCTGCATTCAGTGACTTAAAAAGGGCTCTGACTTCAGCACCTATCTTAATTTCCCCTAACTTCTCTCTTCCTTTTATCCTCCAGACGGACGCTTCGGACACAGGCTTGGGAGCCGTGTTGAGCCAAAGCGTCGACGGTGTTGAACACCCCGTTATGTACCTGAGCCGGAAACTGTTGGACAGGGAGACCAGGTACGCGGCGGTGGAGAAGGAGGCTCTGGCGATCAAATGGGCGGTGACTCAGCTGCGGTACTACCTCTTGGGTCGCGTGTTCACTCTGGTAACGGATCATGCACCCCTGAAGTGGATGGCCCTTCATAGGGAGTCGAATCCGCGAGTCACGAGGTGGTTTCTTGACCTGCAGCAGTACAAGTATACGCTCGTTCATCGTCAGGGGTCTCTTCAAGCCAACGCTGATGCCCTCTCCCGGGCCCACGACCTCTCGGTGCAGGTCGCCCGACCCGACGGGTCTGGGCTGAGGGGGGAGTCTTGTCACACACGTGTGCATGGGAGGCAGCTGAAGGGCTTAGAACATACTGTTTATACATCTGCCCGGGGGGGGCGGGGTACGCTGACGCTCTTTCTGAGTTCTCTGCAGGTCTTACCCGGGAAATCTCACCAGGAGCCGCCATTTCCAGGAAGGACACATCACTTCCGGCCCCCAGGATGAGGTCACTTCCGGTTCCGGCCCCCAGGATGAAGTCACTTCCGGTTCCGGCCCAGAGGACGACATCACTTCCGCCCTCTCTGCTATAAAGCACACTGCCTTTGCTCTGGCAGGCAGTTCTGTTTTGGACTCTGTTGTGTAAACATGTATGCAATGTCTCAAAGACGTTTGCAGCCAGGATACCGGATTAAACGGGTGGCTGCCCCAAACCTTTCCATGCCTCTGGTCTCCACTTATTACAGTAGCTAAAGCTACTTTCATAGACAGCAGTCAAGTGATGAAAAGACTCATGGACTTTGGCAATGAATTACAGGGTCAGAGAAATATTGAATCATTGTAATTTTTACATAATCTAGACATGAGGTTGTTTTTGTGTAGCAGAAATATTGAGTATGCGTATAGTCACTGTAGCATAAAGTGCCATCAAGCCATGTGTCATGCATTTTGGCATCAGTAATGTTACTTTTATTTTTTACTTTTATGGACATGAACTTTGATTTCAAGGAGGAGGAGAAGGGAGCTTCTGTGACTGGAGTTTACACAAGACGCCACACAGCCGAAGAGATAAGCATGAGATGGGACAGTAGTGGAAGCCAGATTGTCAGCATATAGCAAGATCTACCCCAGCATTTGTAGAGTAAGTGATGGTAGTTACGATGTAAGGTTGATGAAGAAAAAGCAATATCATTGCTACCATTTTGAATAAATAAAGAATATCATTATTAGTGAACTGAATATATACATACACATCTTATGTCTTACTTTTCTTATTCGTTAGTACTTGGTCATCCAACCCTGCCTACATCTGGCCTTACCCCATCATGCTTTCTCCAGTAAGGTGTATTTGATTCAGCAGACATGACTGTAGGTATTTCACTGCTAAGCCATCAGGAGCAGCTGTTGAACAAGAAAAAGAAAAAATAATATAAGAAACATACAAGATGAAGTAACCATTTTCAAGGTAAAATTAAAACAGTAAAGTAATTCGTATTTGAAGTCGCACAGAATGTTTCCCTGTTTTAAGGCTGACAGGTTTTCAAATTCACCTATTAATCAGAGATTTTAAAAATGTGTACAGCACACTGTAGTCGAGATACCTTAACGAAAAATGACAAATATCCCTTATCTATAAGTGTTCTAAATTTGAGCAAAATCTGTTCATTGGAAACAGTTGTTTCATGCAGATTGATGTACAGACAAAATGGCTATTGCAGTAGGTGCTGAACGCACCTAAAACCATGAAAACCCAAACAAAATAAAGCAATGGAAATGCACCCAGAGAACAACTCAAAGAGAAAGGAAGAGATTGGAGGGGCTAAAGGACAAGGGCACATCAAAACGTTGCCACAGAGACCTGCCCTTAAATCTTCCTCATGTGACCATGCTAATGATTGTCACAGCACTTTAGGAAAATTGACTTATTAGAGGCACCGCCACCTTGTTAATTAAACTAAACTGTTGAATAAGGAAAAGGGTAATATAAAAAGAAACTGAACAGGAACAAAACTGAAAAAAGTAAGAAAGGTGCAGTTGGCACAGGGCAAAACAAACCATGACACGTACATGAGGCAAGTATTTGGCACCTTTATTTCATTCATTTCATTTCATTCATTATTTCACCCTTTTTCCAATATATTAATGTGACAGTTTGTAACACACTCAGAAATTCCTCAAGATTGTCCGTGAAATTCGTAATATGCAATATAGTTACACTTTTTAAAAATTATTTCAGGGCAAATGATAAATACAAATTCCTCAGTTTCTAAAGTGCACACTAACTCACCAACTCAATCTATACTAATAAAAGGCAAAGCCCTCACTCACTCACTCACTCACTCACTCACTCACTGACTGACTGACTCATCACTAATTCTCCAACTTCCCGTGTAGATAGAAGGCTGAAATTTGGCAGGCTTATTCCTTACAGCTCACTTACAAAAGTTAAGCAGGTTTCATTTCGAAATTCTACACGTAACGGTCATAACGGTCGATAACGGTCGACAACGTCCGCCATGTTGAACTTTCTTATTTATAGCACCATCTTCACGAAATTTGGTAGGTGGCTTCCCTGCGCTAACCAAAAGCGATGTACGTACTTATTTCGGTGGTATGACGCCACTATCGGCCACCATATTGAATTTTCCAAACATCACTAATTCTCCAACTTCCCGTGTAGGTAGAAGGCTAAAATTTGGCAGGGTCATTCCTTCCAGCTTACTTACAAAAGTTAAGCAGGTTTCATTTCGAAATTCTACGCGTAACGGTCAACAATGTCCGCCATGTTGAACTTTCTTATTCATGGCCCCATCTTCACGAAATTTGGTAGGTGGCTTCCCTGCGCTAACCGAAACCAATGTACATACTTATTTCGGTGGTATGACGCCACTGTCAGCCGCCATATTGAACTTTCCAATGTCACTAATTCTCCAACTTCCCATCTATGTAGAAGGCTGAAATTTGGCAGGCTCATTCCTTACAGCTTACTTACAAAAGTTAAGCAAGTTTCATTTTGAAATTCTACACGTAACGGTCATAACGGTCGATAACGGTCGACCATGTTGAACTTTCTTATTTATGGCCCCATCTTCACGAAATTTGGTAGGCGGATTCCCTGCGCTAACCGAAACTGACGTATGTACTTATTTCGATGGTATGACGCCACTGTCGGCCACCATATTGAACTTTCCAACGTCACTAATTTTCACAATGTCCACCATGTTGAACTTTCTTATTTATGGCCCCATCTTCACGAAATTTGGTAGGCGGCTCCCCTGCGCTAACCAAAACCAATGTACATACTTATTTCAGTGGTATGACGCCACTGTCAGCCACCATATTGAACTTTACAACGTCACAAATTCTCCAACTTCCCGTGTAGGTAGAACACTGAAATTTGGCAGGCTCATTCCTTACAGCTTACTTACAAAAGTTAAGCAGGTTTAATTTCGAAATTCTACACATAACGGTCATAACGGTCGATAACGGTCAACAACGTCCGCCATGTTGAACTTTCATATTTATGGCCCCATCTTCACGAAATTTGGTAGGTGGCTTCCCTGCGCTAACCAAAACCGATGTACGTACTTATTTCGGTGGTATGACACCACTGTCGGCCGCCATATTGAATTTTCCAAACATCGCTAATTCCCCAACTTCCCGTGTAGGTAGAAGGCTGAAATTTGGCAGGGTCATTCCTTCCAGCTTACTTACAAAAGTTAAGCAGGTTTCATTTCGAAATTCTACGCATAACGGTCATAACAATCAACAGCGTCCGCCATCTTGAACTTTCTTATTTATGGCCCCATCTTAACGAAATTTGGTAGGTGGCTTCCCTGCGTTAACCGAAACCAATGTACGTACTTATTTCGGTGGTGTGACGCCATTGTCAGCTGCCATATTGAACTTTCCAACGTCACTAATTCTCCAACTTCCCGTGTAGGTAGAAGGCTGAAATTTGGTACTTATTTCAGTGATATGATGCCACTGTCGGCCGTCATATTGAACTTTTAAACGGTCTTTGTTACTTATGGAACATTTGGCACACGGGTTCCTAACGCTAACTGAATCCTACTTACGTACATATATACGTCCATAGCCTGCAGCTCGGTCACCGTGTGAGGCGGCGTTGGGTCCCCCATCCCAACGCCTCCCACGTTGTTGGCTGCCTGCCTATATAAGGCCATCTGTTGCTCCAGTCTCTACATTCCCTTCCTTGCTTCGCCACGGTATTCACGTCTCCCTGCTGATAACTACAGCCTTTTTATTTAATCCACGGCTTCTCTGCTGTTTTATTGTTCATTTATTACGATTATAGTTATTGTGTAGGTATTTTAGACTTACTTTACATTGTTCAGGTACCCATTTCCTTTATCATTCTAACCGTACCCCCATTAACATGTCTATCGAGGTGATCACCATCGATCAAAGAACTGTCACTTACCAAGTGGTTTCCATGCCCGGAGATGGCACCTGCCTTTTCCATTCTCTTTGTTACATATTGCACGGCCATATCAGGCTCACTCTTGATATCCGGAGGAACATTGTGTCTTATGTATTGAATGACTGGCACAGGTTCAAGGTGTGGACTGATGACGGTACAGGAGATAATTATACCACACAGGAGCACTATAAGAGTGAAATGCTTAAGTGTACCGAAATGGCCAAATATTTTAAACCTTTGGACAACCGCCAATGCCTCTTAAACATCTTAGATTCACAGGTGACGATTTCAGTAGTGGACACTTTGATGTTTAGAAATGTTTAAACTCTCAAAAGCTGGATGTGAAGTTATCAATCAAACTGGTTGTATGCTTACAACGCTTGACAGATGCCGAATGTCTCTTCAACACAAGTCCTACAAATACTGTCGTAATTGGAACAAACCATGAAACTCAAACCGATTATGACAGCAGCAATCCAAGCTGTGAGATTTGAGACAAGATTACTGTTCACATGGCCAACTGTACGTTGTATGCTCAAGAGTAAGCTCAGCGCACAGCTACAGCTTGGTCATATTACAACTGGAGGGCCGAACTGACAACGTGGCATACAAAGAGATCATTAACAAATAATTATTGGTATATTTTCCCTCAGTTTTAAAAAGGTTTAATTGTCTTCTTAATAAAAATTTTAAGGCAGTACTTCGCCGCTGCAAAGCGTGGGTATTTTGCTAGTATTAATATATATAGACTAGCCATGTGCGCTCAACTACGTTGCGCGTGTTAAAGTTGTCTGTGAAGGGCTCCCTGTTTAAACGCGGCTGCCAGTCGTGAACTGGCCCTTCATCGCACAGCATTATGATTTTTTATAAGGGAAACAAAATTACAAAAGAAAACCCTTGGATATTGATTCGATAGGAACGGCCTACTCGGAATCACTGTCCGAATCGTAATTATGTGGTGGTGTAGGAGCATTTCTGCTTCTGTCCGTTCACAGTCCGTCTTGTTTTCACGACGCTGTCGTTTCCTCTCACGATCTCTTCTCAACCTTTCTCCAATCTCGCAGGTTGCTTTGTGGCAATCCAAAGAGTAAGGCAATATACACGGAGCAATGGTTATAAAAGGGGGATACATAGGTATCCAGGCTTTTTAAAGCATAAATAGGGATCACTTCACTGACATGTGAGCAAGCCACGGTACAACTGTGAGACGCGCAGCACTACGCGCTGCTACAACGTAACAATAATAATTTCTGGAACGTGCTGTTACGTTGTCATTCATTTTACCCACTGTCTTTCTTTCATCCATATGTTACATAAGCACGTACCTTTTATCTTCGGCAATCTCATTCTCTAACCAGGCCTCAGGAGCTAACCAGTGTAACACTGTCCACCACCCCTTTCGTTATTCCGGCACATTGTTGACATCCGTGAGTAACAACAACATACTAAACTGGAAGGTGGTCTACGCATGCGTGGAATTCACGGACAAAGATCAAGATCTAAATGAAGATCTCTTTAGTTAATTTAAAGCACAACAATTTGTTTAGTTTGAATGTCTGTGTTTTGAGGTGTGACTGGCGTTCTACAGTCTTCAGTAGTATAAGCCTGGAGGAGATTCTTAATGCAATGCCTATGTTTTAGCTGTCTCTCTACTGCCATCTAGTGCTGCTTCTTCTATTTCATTTGCAGACAAACAAAGATCAAGATCCAAATGAAGATTATATATAGAGATACATGAAAATGACAATAAAGGACAATACAGTTCAATGATAAAGGATTCACACCATTATATTATCGTGTACCCACTTGACTCTACATACATTCAATAAACAAGACACATAGAGCAACCCTATTAAGACATCTAACACCAGTTCGCTGTAGCACATATCACATATATAAAGTCCAGTCCTCCGTAAGCTCAAGATCAACAGCCTTCAAAAGAGATTAGACAGTTCCTTCCAGTTCTTTTCCCAAGAAGGTAAATACCAGATTAGACATGTGGTTTCCACTCCCATCATCAAGGGTCACATTGGTAAACAATCCTGTTTGAAACTGGAACTGTAATCCTTTACCATCTGGCTTTCTTTCATCCCTTCTCTGGCTTTCACCAGTTGTCCTACTGATTTGTTTTCCCTATTCCTGGTTAAATCCCACACTTCCTTTCAAAGTGGCCAATATACAGGAACTTATTTTTACTCCTTCATGTTGAGGGGTAAAACCATTTAAAGAAACACTCCCAACATACACATTAACACTAGAATCCCTGAAGCCTACGAAAAAAGTCGGAATTCCGGGCCACCTTAAATTCCATTGCACCTCTTTCATCAGTGCCTTTGTTTTGCAAATGTGTCAAGCAGTCTGCTATCCCATCTTCCCCACAGATGCAGCTGAAGATTCTCAGAGCTCAAGCCTGTTAATTTGGGTGTGAGGTGCCTTGGATTGTAGAGGGCAAATAATATATCGTTATTTGGAATACATACATTGTGTGTTCCATGTCTACAACTATCTATGTAAATGTAGGGTGACAGGAAATGTGAGGTAGGAAATGTTGAACACATTACTAAAACTGAACATTTTTTCATGCTACAGTACTAATGACAAAATGTTGACATGAAGTGTGTAATGTGTGAAGACTGAAGTCCAAATATCAAATAAACATGTTCACAAAATAAGTGCGCTTCTATTCAAAAATATAATGGAAGAAAAAGAAATTGGGTTAGGGTACAAAGCACTGTAGATATGTCTGCTTGGATGGTGCAGTGTTAACAACCACTGTCTCATAATCAAGAGTTTGTGGGTCCAATCTCAGGTCATCCTAACATTTATCATTTTGAATAGTGAGCTACTCTTATTGTTACTATTATAGAATAAAAACATACATTTGATTTGAATCTGTAACAGACAGTGAAAATTTATGGTACTTGTAAAAGTTGGCTTTTTTTTTTTCATTTTTATTCTCTCAGTCACATTCACACTCCCCCCGATCTGACACTGTTAGTTTTCAAATAAAGACATGCTATAACAAACTTGTGCGTGAACGAGACTGGAACTGGGAAAACTGTGGATGTGGGTGTGAGTGGTGTATGTGACTGGGAATAAATGTGGATGTGAGTGGTGTTTTGAGACAATGGAGGGTAATTACAGGGAGTTCTATGATGTGGAGGGACAAAAGTTGACACACAAACGCTGCCGAATTATGTCTTCTTGGTATATTGTTCTCACTTGAATTTTTTATTTATTCAATTTTATTTTTGAGTGTTCCTGCTCATGACTTTTTTCGTAAGCTTCAGGGATTCTAGTGTTAACATTACACATTATTATACATACCAGTATGCTTGATAATGTGCAGGGAAAACACTTGACTCATAGTTTTCATTCTCTTTCTCTGTACGTTTAGCATTTGTTTGCTCAGAGGTTGATGCACTTGTGCTTCCTGAACAGTTCTTCTTTTCTCCACCCTAGTGGCCCACTTCTTCTCTTCTTTAAAACATTAAGTCAGTGTTTATGTTACTTACTACGTTTTCTTTAATTTTTCACTTAAGCTGGCACTTACAGTACAGGCCAAAAGTTTGGACACACCTCCTCATTCAATGTGTTTTCTTTATTTTCATGACCATTTACAGCACTCCATCACTCTCCTTCTTGGTCAAATAGCCCTTACACAGCCTGGAGGTGTGTTTGGGGTCATTGTCCTGTTGAAAAATAAATGATCGTCCAACTAACCTGACTTCTGCACAACACAACTGCTGGTCCCAACCCCATTGATAAAGCAAGAAATTCCACTAAATAACCCTGATAAGGCACACCTGTGAAGTGAAAACCATTTCAGGTGACTACCTGTTGAAGCTCATCGAGAGAATGCCAAGAGTGTGCAAAGCAGTAATCAGAGCAAAGGGTGGCTATTTTGAAGAAACTAGAATATAAAACATGTTTTCAGTTATTTCACCTTTTTTTGTTAAGTACATAACTCCACATGTGTTCATTCATAGTTTTGATGCCTTCAGTCATGAAAATAAAGAAAACACATTGAATAAGGAGGTGTGTCCAAACTTTTGGCCTGTACTGTAAGTGTTTAATCTGCCTCAAGAATGATTTAAGATATGAAAAGATAGGGGAAGTGATGGCGAAGGTGGTAGGGATGAGAACGGCGCTCGTACGCATGTGCCACATGGCCGCCCTGCTGGCCGCTGCCAAGAGTTGATTCTACAATAAAATAAAATAAAAATAAAAAGAGGAATAACCTTGGAGGTCAATCATCACCTCAAAAGCGGATAGTAGATGTCACGTAGTATATGTGTACAAAATTTCAGGTCAATAGGTCAAACGGTTTGCGAGCCACAGGTGATTTAAAATCATGGACAGACAAATGGACAGCCACGGTAGCATATTATATAAGAAGATAATATTCACCCATTACACAAATGAACTGCTGCGACAAGCTCATGCCACAGGGATTGTTTATTTTGGTATATAAAAGTATTTAAAGATTTACTTTGTTAAATCGGATTATACTCTTACCTGATTGTTATCAGGTGGTGCAGTACAGGGGACGGTGCCTGTAAGAAACAACTGGCTAGCGGTACAAAGACACGCTCTGGAAGGAGGTATGATAAGGTGGTGGACTTGAGAGTGCCTATCATGCCATGAATGTGCCTGAGGCTGGTAAGACATCTTGGCATGGTTCTAGCACTGTGAATAAAAAGTGCCAGGTTAGCTACTAGAAAGATAAAAGAAGAGTCATGAGGGAATGCCGAAAAAATTACCTGAATGTCGTTTAGAAGAGTAGCCTGGATACAGGAAGCATTCCTGTGTTAGCATGCCACACGTGTGCAAGAGGAGTTGCTGCTTGTTAGGAGGCTCACGATGCTCAAGAATACCTCAAGAATACTCGCAGGTGCATAAAACGGTGCTGCAGTCACTAGATTCTAACTGTCCACTGTTTTTTAGTGACCTTCTGATGAACTGAAAGGACAGAAGGTAGGGCAGTGTCCACAGAAAAACCTAATGACAGAGAAGGAAAAGTAGTGCCTGGAGAAGAGACCTCATGGTGGAGGTAGCTTTTAGAGCTGAGTGGGATCTAAACTTATGGGATATTTTTCATTTTGCTGTATAGTTTTTCATTTCAGAATTGCTTTCCCTAGAGCTGCTTTTAGGATGGAAGAGGATAGAGAGACATGGAGTTGTTTTCTTTTATATTGTACTAGTGAAACAGGAGAGCGAGGAGGACCCTGCCCAGCTCCCTACATCTGACGTCATGTTTCTCCCTCCCCTTGACTTGTAGCCTCTGCCTCAGATTAGCGTGAATATATCGCTCCTGCAAGTCAACTATGATTCTTAGCACAATGATAGAAGTTGCAAAATCAACTGGAATGTTCAAGCTAATGCTAGAAAAAAGCCTAATCTAAATCCGTTAAGTAGTTCTCTTGTTCGCTAGCTAAGCAGAGGTAAGGAACAACCCAAGGCTGGTGCGTGAGTGAAGAGAGCCCCCCCAAACCCCTGTCCAACACCTGCGCACTGCGTCTCTGTTGGATTCACGCAAATAAATCAGTACCGCAAGTGAACTATGATACTTAGCACGATTGGAGAAGTCGCAAAATCAACCAGAATGTTGAAGCAAATTATAGAAAAAAACCCAATCTAAATGCATTAAGTAGTTCTCTCATGAAAAGCGGACAGACAATACAGACAGACAGACATTGGATTTTATATATTGTGGCAAGGTGTGGAAGGACTGGGGAGAGAGTATTATCAGGGCAGTTTCTCCCCGGGCTGATAGAGGGCAGCCCCCTTGGTTTCCAGTGGGGCCACAGGTTATGAGCATGGGAGCTCAACCCTGTTGGATCCCATGGCCATCACCAGGGGGCACATGGACCTTTCCAGGGCCTTATTTGGTCACGGTTCTGCCAGACCCGGAAGTGTGGCCAGAAGAAGCTCGTCCAGGTGCCCTATAAAAAGGAGCCGCCTCACTCCATAAGTTGGCCAGAGTCGGGAGGAAGGTGATAGAAAGCCTGAGGAAGAGTGGGGGCGGATGGACTGGTGGCAGGAAGGGAATAGATTGTGTATTGCGGTGTTGGTAATTGGTGCACTTAGACTGTAAATAAACACGGGTGTTGAATTGCCTGTCTGTGTCGGGAGTTAGGGTGGCTGTAAGCCCCCTAGTGGCTCACAATATTGATTAACATTTTTTTCGTATACATTGATTTAGAAGTGTCACTGCAAATGAACGGGTTTGCTCGAGGATTTGGCACTGTAGTACTAGATACCTTTTTCTGCCCCTGCTCTGTCTATGTGGCTCTCTCTACCACCCTGGTTTATTGCAGGGATGCAAACTACAGGATGCCCAGGGAATAATATGTGCTGAGGCTGAGGGTATCATAATTATTATTATTCCTTTTTTAGTCGATATCTTTATCCAAAGCAACTTACAAAGCAAACCATAATACATATAATGATTAGAAATAACAAGCCTTACAAGACAAAGTAGTACGCATATACAGTACATCCCCTGTCAAAGAGATTTAACCAAGTCAGTTAGTTAAACTACAGTTCGGTTCTACATCCATGCTGTATAGTTTTTCATTTCAGAATTGCTTTCCCTAGAGCTGCTTTTAGGATGGAAGAGGATAGAGAGACATGGAGTTGTTTTCTTTTATATTGTACTAGTGAAACAGGAGAGCGAGGAGGGCCACAGTAGCGTATTATAGTATATATAAAGATTTGTGACCCTTATAATACCCCAAGCAACAAGGCCACAGCAGTGCATTAGTACATACACCCCAGGTTTTAAACAGTGGCAACAAGATGCAGTCTTCTTATCATTTTCAGTACATTTTGAAGGGATTCTATACAGATATTTGGGTGATCCAAATGGGGTTCTTGCTTTTAGCAGATTTTGAAAGCATGAAAGCACATTGCCATCTGCCTCTATGGTATAACCCATTGCCTTGATTACTCTCCTTGGTTATCAGACTGTTTTAAAAATATGAAGAACTTTTATGGGCATTATATTAATCAATCAATCAATCAATCAACTTTATTTAAAGTGCAAAATCATTATTCAGTATGGCGCATATACACTCTATAAATAAGACGAAAACAGGTACAAAATATACAGTAAGCAAGTGAACAATAGAAATGAAAATTAACGACAGCAATGTTAAATGAATAATAAATAATACAATTTGACATTAAAAACACCATGTTAGGGGATGTCAGCAAATGATAAAAATAATAATTTAAGCATTTAAGGGAATGTTTCAATATGATAGACCTGAATGAATTCTAAGGCAGGTTGTAATGAAGATAGGGAATGTATGTTTTTAGTCTTGATTTAAAAATATCAACTGAGTGTGTTTCTTTAACACATTAGGCAAGGACATTTCAATGGTAAGGTGCACGGTGACCAACTGATTTTAGAGACCAGCATTAAGAGAGTAAAAAGAACAAACTGGAGTATATGGTGTAATTAGTTTAGCTAAGTAAGGTTGTGAAAGTCCATGCAGGATCTTAAATATTGTAACTACAAGAGGGTGCCCCGAGACCAAACCACAAACACCGTAATGCCCAACATGTTTCTGGGGTAAAATAAAATATATGTATTTATCCAAAGCACCATCACAAAATCACCCATCCTAAAGATCAGGCAGAATAACAAAATACCAAACCAAATCTTTCTCCTTCCTTCCTGCCATTGAGTGTTGTCCGCTGCCTCCCAGCTGAAGTGCGGCACTGGGCTTTCTTTTAAAGTCAATCCGGAAACTACTTCCAGCTTCCTGACTCAGTCCTCTGAAGAGTTTCTGGGTCGTACACGTTTTAATAGCGGTCTAAAGTGACCAGCTGTTAGACACCAGTAAAAAAAATATCAAAAAGTCCATGGAAAAATCTCATGTTACATGTATTGCATAATCCAAATATCAACTCATCTATTTATATGATCACAACTTCCCAAACATGTTTATTTTTACCAAAATATTGTTAATAAACCGCTTCTGGGAAACGCTCTCATAGATGAAAATGTAACGGAGAATTTGAATTGAAAACCTGCCTCCCTCCTCCATTGGTCAGGAGTCCAGCCCAAAAACAGCTTAGTCATTAGCTAACATTTTGCTTCACATTATATCAGTAGTGTAGCGTTCACTGAGAGACATATGCAAATGAAGATTAAAAGTTAAAAAATATGAATATAAATATCACGCTGGAAGGCTGGTCTGCAATATTTGAGCTCTCAAGCAGTGGTGTCATTAAGAGTGGGCTTCTGATCTGAAGCATCCAGCCCAACAAAGCTCACCGTTCCTATCCACTTAATTCTTCTAAAATAACATCAAGTCGAGTTTTGAAAGTCCCTAAAGACCTTCTGTCTGCTACACTACTTGGTCACTTAGTCCACATGTCTGTGGTTCTCTGTGTGTAAAGAAAAACTTCTCAATGTTTGTACAAAATTTGCCCTTAACAAGTTTCCAACTGTGTCACTGTGTTCTTGTTGTACTCATTTTAAAGTCACAGTCTCAATCCACTGGACTAATTCCCTTCATAATTTTAAACACTTCAGTCAGGTATTCCTTTTAATCTTCTTTTGCTTAAAATGAAAAGGCTCAGTTCTTTTAGTCTTTCATCATAACTCATCCCCTATAGCCCTGCAATCAGCCTAGTTACTCTTCCCCGGACCTTTTCTAATGCTGTTATATCCTTTTGGGAGACAAAACTGCACACAGTACTCCAGATGAGGCCTCACCAGTGTGTTATAAAGCTTGAGCATAACTTCCTTGGACTTGTACTCTACAGATATTCTGGCTTCTGAACACTGTCTGGCAATTGATCGTGTCAAGTCCACCACGACTCCTAAATATGTCTCATAAGATGTACTTTCAATTTTCAGACCTGCCATTGTGTATTCAAATTTAACAGTTTTACTTCCTACATGTAATACTTTACAGTTACTGACTTTAAATTTCATCTGTCACAAATCTGCCCAAGCGTGTATTCTGTCCAGGTCCCTCTGTCATGATTCAACAGATTGTAGATTATCTGCCAGTCCATCTATCTCAGTATCATCTGCAAACTTAACCAGCTTGTTACTTATATTCCTATCTAAATCATTCATATATATTTAAAACAGCAGCCCTAGCTGTGACCCCTGTGGAACACCACTCTTAACATCCACCAATTCTGGTAAGGTTCCTCACATCCTAACCCTCTGCTTACTATGTCTGAGCCTATTCAACACCCATCAACAGTACACACCACACCCTGAACTCCCACTTCTTTTAGTTTGATACCCAACCTCTCATGTGGCACCTTATCAAATGCTTTCTGAAAGTCCAGATAAATAATATCATTTGCTCCACTTTGATCATATGCTTTTGTTGCTTCCTCATAGAATTCCAGCATGTTGCTTAAAATTGACCTCCCCAGTCTAAGCCCATGACGACTGTTCAGTGAAACTCCTGTTCTTGCCATGTGTTGCTCAATCTAATCCTTAATAACTATTTACATTAATTTACCTGTGATGCACATTAAACTTACTGGCCTATAGTTGCTTGGATCAGCCCAGTCACCCTGTTTATATAATAGGATAATATTTACAATTTTCCAGTCCTTCTGAATTTACCCAGTGCACTGTGACATCCTAAAAATATGCATTAAGGGTTTATATATGTTGTGACAGTTGGCGGCTAGTGCCAAACAGGACGCCTCTATAATGGAAGGACAGGGGAGATGACTTAGAAAGGGCATTATCTCCTCCAGACTGCTGTTTGGCAGTCTCCCTGGGGTGTAATGGCCCCTCGGAGTCCCACAGGGCTATAAGGTACTTGGTATTGGTCGGCTCAGCCCTGTTGGGTTCCAGGGATGCCGCCAGGAGGTGCTGCAGGAGCGGCAGAGATTTACTTTAGACTTCTGCCACACCTGGGAGTAATTCCAGGTCTCCCTAATGAGTCACCTGAAGCTCTCCCAGGTGTAGCTTAAAAGGAGCCAGCTAACTCACAGTAGGGAGCTTGAATCGGGAGGAGGTGGATGAAGCTCACCTATGAGGTGTGGAGAAGGAAGGGGACGGCGTTTTACTCTGCTTGTGACTGCTGGTATGGGTCGTGGAGCCATTCCCTGAATAAAAGGCTTTGTGTTGGACTGAACTGGTGTGTCTGTCTGTTTGTGTTGGGTCAGGGCGGTACGGTGATTGGACTTCATTGCTGCCTGCATACAGTACAATGTAAATCACTTATCATTTTAGTGGAATGCTTGTTCTAGCCTTAATAAAGTGTGTCCTATCTAAAACAAGCCAAAGGATGAGAAAATGTGTAAACATTTTTCATTTTGCAGTTTGCTCCTATGGCACTGAAATATTTACATTATTATATTACTGAAATTGTTATTCTGTGATTTCATTGGACTGTATTGTATTTTCCTATTCAATAGCTTCAGCTATGCAGATGTGAAATGTAATTAAATCTTGGATATTTGCACAAGGAGATAAATAAAGAGTGAAATTATATAAAAAATGACATACTGTAGTTAATTTGCTAGCCCGTGAAAAATTACACCTGTTTAAAAGTATTTTGATGAGTGTAATGTCTAGGCCAATTCCTAAATGTAGCTGGCCTTGGAGGATTGATGTTTTGTGTTAAGTAAGGTTGAAGCTACTCATGTTATTTCACTCCATCAATAGCAAATACATTAACAAAAGCTAGTGGCTGCAAGCACACTATTAATTTACCACGTCCTGTCCCAACAGGGGCAGAAGAATTGTTTCAGGCAATGAGGTGTATCCACTTGCATTCCTTGGGACACTGTGTCGCTGCTAAAGAATCAATGCTAATTGAGTGAAGAGAGGCAAGCAGCCATTGAGGAGGATGCCCAGAGCTGTGTATTCAGCTCAAATTACACTGTCACCCTGGAGGCCTTCACAGACAGAATGGAGACAGGGTTTCTTGTGTGCAATGCTAGAAAATAGTGACGCTGTTAGGACAGGGGCTACCTAAATGACAAAGGATACAGAGGACAAAAGTAATCATTAGAAAAGTGTGTGTGTGTGTGTGTGTCTTTGATAGTATTGGAATAAACTGAACACGTGCCATTCAATAACATGATTTGTGATTTTTTTTTTTCTTTCTGCAATAGTTAAATATAAGAAGTGGCATCAAAGCATGAATAAATAAAATGAATACAATCCATATATCATCTAATACTCTCAAAACAAAGGATGCACATAGTCATACATAATGTATTGTTTTATTTAAGTTACTGGCATTTGCACTGTATTACTGATTTTAAAATGACAGACAGTTCCAGTCATGAAGGATAACATCACCCTTTCACAAGTCATGGAAAATTAAATTTGTAAAGAAATATAAGGGAAGCAAAGATATCCTTTTATGGCAAGTAGTAGAGCAATTACAACTTTGTTATTTGTTGGAGAGAATAAAGCATTTAATTCTCATTTTGGGATTCATTTGGAAATATATGGTTCTAGTCCATGTATTCGAACATTTAGAATGTATGGATAGAGACAAAGGTAAAATTGTATTAATAGATAAAGCACCCAAGTGGCAAACTATTTAATTAAATACATTGTAAGCACACAGAAATTTTCATAAAGTTCTATCTATCTATCTATCTATCTATCTATCTATCTATCTATCTATCTATCTATCTATCTATC
>JANRMT010062841.1:24504160-24538072 GCA_026402145.1 Polypterus bichir lapradei | reverse complement strand
ATCTATCTATCTATCTATCTATCTATCTATCTATCTATCTATCTATCAGGTCTGACATTGTGGTCAGGAGCGCCGCAGGGAACTGTGCTTTTTCCGGTCCTCTTCAGCCAACATACATCAGACTTCCAATATAACTCGGAGTCCTGCCACGTGCAAAAGTTTGCTGACGACACTGCTATCATGGGCTGCATCAGGAGTGGGCAGTAGGAGGAGTAGTATAGGAACCTAATCAAGGACTTTGTTAAATGGTGCAACTCAAACCACCTACAACTGAACACCAGCAAAACCAAGGAGCTGGTGGTGGATTTTAGGAGGCCCAGGCCCCTCATGGACCCCGTGATCATCATAGCTGACTGTGTGCAGAGGGTGCAGACCTATAAATACCTGAGAGTGCTGCTGGATGATAAATTGGACTGGACTGCCAATACTGATCCTTTGTGTAAGAATACTATACTATACTTCCTTAGAAGGCTGGCGTCCTTCAACATCTGCAATAAGGTGCTGCAGATGTTCTACCAGACAGTTGTGGCGAGCTCCCTCTTCTACGCTGTGGTGTGTTGGGGAGGCAGCATAAAGAAGAAGGATACTTCACGCCTGGACAAACTGGTGAGGAAGGCAGGCTCTATTGTAAGTATGGAGCTGTACAGTTTGACATCCGTGGCAGAGCAACAGGCGCTGAGCAGACTCCTGTCAATCATGGAGAATCCACTGCATCCACTGAACAGGATCATCTCCAGACAGAGAAGCAGCTTCAGCGACAGACTGCTGTCACCGTTCTGCTCCACTGACAGACTGAGGAGATCGTTCCTCACCCCACACTATGCGACTCTTCAATTCCACCAGAGGGGGTAAACATTAACATTATACAAAGTTATTGTCTGTCATACTTGCCTTGCACTCTCCACCCTTCGTTTTTTAACTTGCACTGCATTTTTATTTAATTAATATTGCTTTTTATCAGTGTGCTGCTGCTGGAGTATGTGAATTTCCCCTTGGGGATTAATAAAGTATCTATCTATCTATCTATCTATCTATCTATCTATCTATCTATCTATCTATCTATCTATCAGTTATAAAGTGCCCTTCCTATCTATATGTCTGTCTAAAGTGTCCTCCATAATTTTTGGGACAAAGGAATATTTTTTCCTTGATTTACTCCTCTGACCCACAGTTTAAAATTACAAATTAGAAATCAGGGGATTTGCGTGTATTTTGGTCACACCATGTAGAAATGACAACATGTTTTCTTAATGATTCCTGTGATAAGAAGTCTGTGGTGAAGCACGATTTTAAATAAAAATTATCGGGTCCCAGAGCATGCAGGCACTGAACGGGTTTGGTGGTGTGCATGCTGGCGCCACTCCGAGGCTGATTGGGTTACTTGGCTGATCAAGCATTCACGTGCAAACCTGAGCAGAAAATCAAGGGCCTCATACACACCTCGGAGTAGGCAGAGGACCCATACCTGCACCCAATCAGACCAGGCAGGATATATGGGAGCCTGACCAACAGAAGGGGGTTCACGAGCGAATCAGCAGAGGATTAAAACCAAAAACAGAATGTGAGAGAGAGCAGTATTAGGTGGCTGACAAGAAGTGAATGAGAGGCAGAGTGGTCGTTAGCCCCAAGGACGAGCGAAGGATTGGCTCTCTAGTGAAATATCGTTCCCACTGACGTTTACAGTGAAGAAAGTACGATGGCGGTGTGGTCCACCTCAGGGATCTGTGGGCCAGCAGAGCGAGAAGTCTGAGGCAGCCAAGATTGGGGTGGGTAAAGAGGACCATGGCTGCTGGTGTCTCTTCCAGCTGCAAAACCTGGACTAAGGATAAGCGGGGGAGATGGAGAGGGAATTGCATTTGGCTCTGAATTCTGGATTTTAACTCATTGGATTATTTATTTAGTGTGAAAATCTTTTACACTGCACTGTTTGTGAATTTGTTTGGATTTTAAATAAAAGCACTGAACACTTTTGCGCCAAACCCTTGCTGAATTTGTGTGTCCTCATTTGTGCTGCTCATCTCAGTTCATGACTATCAATGGTTATGGGTTCGAGAACCTCCTGGTAGCACCAGGGGAGGGTGGTGCCAATCCAGGCTGTCACAGTCCCCCCCATTTCAGGGCACCATAACGTTTGGGACACAGCAATGGCAGGTCTATTAAAGCCATCACATGTAGGACACGGTCGCATATCCCTTGCATGCAATGACTGCTTGAAGTCTGTGATTCATAGACATCAACAGGTGCTGAGGGTCTTCTCTGGTGATGCTCTTCCAAGCCTTTGATGCAGCCGTTTTCAGATCCTGCTTGTTTCTGTGGCTTGTCCCCTTAGGTTTTCTCTTCAGGATATGGAAGACCTGCTCAATTGGAATTGAATTGGGTGACTGGCTTGACCATTCAGAAATTTTCCAGTTTTTAGCTTTGACAAAATTCTTTAGCAGATCATTATCTTGTTGTGGGACGAAGTACTGTCCAATGAGTTTGGTCACATTTACTGGAACTTGAGCAGATAAGATGTTTCTCTACACCTCAGAATTCATTGTGCCATCAGCAGCTCTATCATTAATGAAGAAAAGTGTGCCAGGACCTGTGGCAGTCATACATGACCAAGCCATAACACCCCCACCACCATGTTTAACAAATGGGGTGGTCTGCTTTGGATCTTGGGCAGTTCCTTTATATCTCCATACTTTGCTCTTGCCATCACTCTGATAAGGTTCATCTTTGTCTCGTCTGTCCACAAGACAATCCTCCAGGCTCTTTTAAATCCTTTTTTTACAAGCTGTAATCTTCTCATCCTGTATTTGTGGCTAACTAGTGGTTTGTATCTTGCAGTGTGGCCTCTCTATTTCTGTTCATGAAGTCTTCTGATGATAGTCATCTCTGACACACACATGCCTCCTGAAGACTGTTTCTAATCTGTTGGACAGGCGTTTGAAGTTTTTTCTTTACTATAGTGAGGAATTTTCTGTTATCAGCAGTGGAGGTCTTCCATGACCTACCAGTCCCTTTGTGACTACTGAGCTCACCAGTGCGTTCTTTCAGCTTAATGATATTCCAAACAATTGGTTTTGGTTATCCTAAGATTTTACCAATGACTCTAATGGTGTTTTTCTTGCTTTTCTGCCTTGTTATGGATTCTTTGACTTTGACTGGCACAGCTCTTGCCATCATGTTGAACAATGGCAACTACAGACTCCAAAGGGTAGAAGCAAACTGAAGTATCTTTGAAGCAATGAAACCCTCCTGAGGAATCACAAACATCTGAGACGCCAATTGCCCCAAGCATTATGGTGCCCTGAAATGGGGGGACCATATAGTAAAAGTGCTGTCATTTCTACATTGTGTGACCAAAATATATGCAAATCCCCTTAAATGAATATCTGCAATGTGCACTTTAATCCCATATGAATTGTCAGTCAGTCATTTCCCAACCCGCTATATCCTAACACAGGGTCATGGGGGTCTGCTGGAGCCAATCCCAGCCTGCACAGGGTGCAAGGCAGGAACAAATGCCGGGAAGGGTGCCAGCCCACCACAGGGCACATGCACAGACACACACACACACACACTAGGGACAATTTAGTATCTCCAATGCACCCAACCTGCATGTCTTTGGACTGTGGGAGGAAACCGGAGCACCTGGAGGAAACCAATGCAGACACGGGGAGAACATGCAAACTCCATGCAGAGAGGACCTTGGAAGCGAACCCGGGTCTCCTAACTGTGAGGCAGCAGCGCTACCCACTGCACCACCGTGCTGCCCATCATATGAATTGTTTGATTTGGAATTTTACACTGTGGGGCAGAGTGGTAAATCTTAGGAAAATGCGTCTTTGTCCCAAACATTATGGAGAGCACTGTGAGCAGTTGGGTTTGATGCACTGTGTGTCATAACATGTTACTCCCATAATTATTATTAAAATTATTTGCAATTTATCAAGTTACAGGTCACAGATACAAACCTGTTTTTGATATCTCTTTGTATCTTCCATTAAAAAAATCTAAGAGGTTAATTATTAATACCTTCCCTGATCTGCTAACACGATAAAACGCTGACATAACACAGACGAGATATATATAGAGCAAATACATTAAATAATAGCACCAAATGCTTAGGAAATTAACTTTAATGGAAACTTTTCCATTCTTTAGAGTGAACTGCTAAAAAGAAAAATTAATTGAACTTATTAAAACTGTGAAGGTTGTTAAAAAATAGCTGGAGGAGAAGAGCAACTATGGAGTTAAACAGCATACTAGAAGGAAAATGAGTCTGCAGTTTAACACTTGTTATTGTTTCTAATTATTTCATAAAGTAGGTAAAGAGTCAGATTAACTGGTTACAGTTTAAAAAACAGCTCTGACAGTGAGAATTATTCAGCGAATCTTCACACAGATTTATCCACCGTCTCTGTTAACGATAATGCAGGGATGTTCAGGAAGTAAGGAAAATATTGACACTTCATGGGGATATGATTGTCAATTTATTTTCTGTTATGCTCTATGTGGAAAATGGTTTTTAAAGAGAGAAAAAAAAAATTACATCAATGTAAACTAAGTACAAATGCATCCAGGTGACAGATAGAAGGCTGGTGCCATTTAGTTGCTTCTGCTCAGATGAGAAAAATCTTCTCCATCATATAAGGGAGCATTAAACAACAGCAGTTGGCAATGTCAGAAGTTTAAAAAACAACACAACACCCACGTCATCTGCTTCTACTGTAGAAGAGAACTCTCAAAAGCCTTGATGCAAAGGGCAGGACTCCACAGCGGAGGAAGAAGTCAGCACTTATTTTTTATTCACCCAGGAGAGAAAGCTTTTTGAAACATTAAAACCTCAGGGAAAACACCTTTGCTTGGATCTGAAAACAGGAAGAAAAAAACATCGCAGCTTCTCATCCTATTCTGAGAACAGAAAACAAAAATGTTAAAGTAACCAGCATCAGAAAAGAAGAGGATAGTCATTTCACCTTTTTTGTGATATTTACTTGACTCACAGATGTATCACAAGTTAGTGGCCGAGGAGATTTTCTACTGCATTTAATTTATACAGTATGTTGACAACTGGCTTACAATAACCGTACCATCAGTGTCATGAATGTAAGACATTCAGTGCCCAGCACAGTGACCCCACAGTTAGTTCTGCTATCTCACAGATTCTCAGCTTGAATTTCAGCCTGGTTGGTATCTGTTTGGACTTTTCTCCATGTCTACAGAATTTTTCCTTGGGATTCTCTGGCTTTCCTCCATCACCTTAAAATATGTATGTTACATTAGGGTTGCCAGAATAGAAAATTATCCTAACAAAGGGTCACGGGGGTCTGCTGGAGCCAATCACAGCCAGCACAGGGCGCAAGGCAGGAACAAATCCCTGGGCACCACAGAGCACACACACACATACACACCAGGCACAATTTAGGATCGCCAATGCACATAACCTGCATGTCTTGGGATAAAACCGGAGTACCCATGCAGACACGGGGAGAACATGCAAACTCCATGAAGGGAGGACCTGGAAAGCAAACCCGGGTCTCCTAACTGCGAGGCAGCAGTGCTACCACTAGGCCACCGTGCCACCCATTACAAATACAGGACACTCTTAAAATCTCTCTCTATATTACTATATATATACATTTATACATGCCCCCTACACGCCCAGACCAATATAGTATATAAAAGTAGAGACATAAGTTAAAAACATAAAGCAAGGATTTTAATGGGTTATGAGGAAAACAAAAGTAAAATCATTTGAAAATTATTTAATACAAGCTAAAATAAAAATCTGTAAATGTGAAATCATTTGAAAATATTTATTTAATACAGACAACTGAGAAATATTATTATTATTTAATACAGGCAGTTAGAAAAAAAGTCAGTGGCAAGTAGTAACAACACACTTTGTCGACGCTGTATGTTGCAATGCTGATACAGCAAAATGGTGAGAGTGTCCTCAGCTAACCACAGCAACTGAACGAGTTGCAAACAGGCAGCAAACACTCGTTTCCTCGTTACATTTGGGTTATTTTCATCAAGAGAATCTGAGAAAAGAAAGTAAAACTTTCTTTCATAGGTGTAACTTAAAGTTACAACTATGTACCATAAGAAGGTAGTAAAAATATATTTTTTATTACGAAATTTGAAAATGAACTAAATATGGGGCATTTGGGTGTCCCTGAAAGGTCAGTACGGGACAGGGGACAAAATGATCAAATATGGGACATGCCCCGTATTTAAGGGGCATCTGGCAACCCTATATTACATTAATTGGTGCCTCTAAACTGGTCTGGTAGATTTTTTCTGTGTTCTGCTTGGTGATGCCAGGAATGGTTTCTACCTTGTGATCCTCCTATTAAAATTGAGTGAGTGAGGTGAATCATGACATATTCCTTCAGGATTGGCATAAAGATAGGAGCCATAGCTAGTCTAGAAACACATCGAAATTTTCTGTAGATTTGCAAATCAATATAAAAGCATTTTCCTTAGACTAGAAAAGAGACCAGCATATTTACTGAGTGTCTCAGAGTAGGAAAATGGTCCTAACTGGCTTAAAAATCACAGAATGATACAAATTTGGTCCTAATCTTGGGGGCAAGAGTCATAGCATTTTATTACTTTTCCAAATTTACGAAACTACTGTTAAGTTAATTTAGAAGCACTTGCGAACTGTTTTAACTCACAAGGAGCTGGTAGAAGTTGGCATCAGAGAGAGATCGATACACATATTCTTGGAAAGAAGAAATGAACAAAGACCTTGTAAAAAGATATTGAAAGGAATGGAATAATATTCACGAAAAATCCTGTACATCACATGATCGCTCCATCTGCTTGAGGAAGCCATGCACTGTAAGCTGAGTTGAAAGCGTTAGTAATGTTAAGTTTTTTTAGTCACTGGGAAAATGCAGCCTTGCAGTAGCAACAATTTTGGTATGTCACAGCCAACCATTTCTCAAATTTCGCACCAAACTTTGAATGCCCTTACAACACGTGAGGTAATAAATAGATTTATACTTTTCCTCACCACTCAACTTAAGGTAATGTTAAAGCAAGCTGCTCTCATCTAAGTTGCTGGTTTTCCTGGAGTTATTGGTGTGACTGATGATACGCACGTAAAGATTAATGCTGTAAGTGTGGAAGAGTAAGCATATGTGAGTCGACAGTGATATCACAGGTGGTCATGAAGGGCAAGCAGTCATCATATTACCCTTGAAGATTGGCAGGACTGAATGGGTTAATGAGAGTAAAATGTCACACAGGTACACTGAGCTCTGCATTCCATGAACCCCTGGGATATACATGTCACAACTGCAAGCCTGGGAACGTTCAGGAAGGTGGGCGAAGACTCCCTGGCGTTAGATAAATAAAGCCTCAGAGAAGATAAGGGGGGGACCATGAAGAGAGACGTGGTACATAACATGGATGACAATTGGAAACAATGGAAGAGTAAACGGAACTTCAGACACAACGCAGGAATAGCTGTGGCTAGTTTCAGTAACTGTTACATTATGAGGTGTTTCCAGTGGCCATAACAGTGGGAAGTTGAGTCTTCTAAAATTACAGTATGTCAATCAATCATTGTTAAACAAATGTGCCCATCATCAGGCTTAACTCCCATTTGGTGTATGAGTTTCAGTTTCCTACTATTTTGAATATTATTATTATTAGTATCTTTGTAGTGAAGCCTTAGCATTAGTATCAGAAAACTACAAAATGTCACCATGATTACCAAGAAACTGCAAAACGCCTTCACCATTTTGCATCTCAGGGTGCCATAAAATCACAACGCCATTCATTCTTAAACATGACCTTCTACTCTTTGCTGGGAGTAGGAGTAGCTACTTCTGATGCCCAACTCTGGAGCAGAAAAAATCCTTAGCTGTTTTCTGGCAACACATACTTTAAAGAATCGACAAAGTCTTTCATATTTTGGCTCTGGTTATGTGAAATTATTTTGGTTATTGACTCCTGCACTACTTTCTTTGATTTATTATTTTGGTTCATGTCCTAGGCTTGTTTATTAGAATATTGTCTTCTTGGTATCGACCTTTGCCTGTTAATAAAACTGGTTCTTTTCATAATTTCATTATTATTTAACACTGCCCCACACATCCTGTCATCTTACATTTACCCAGATCGTTGTAGACATGGAACACACATGAAATGCATGTGTTTCAAATAATGATATACTATTTACACAATACAACTTTGTTGTTAGATTTAAGTGCAGCATTGGACACCATCGACCATTCTATTTTACTGCACAGGCTAGAAAATGATGTTGGGCTTACAGGCCCCATGCTCACTTGGTTTAGTTCTTATTTATCAAATCGATTCCAATATGTACAGAAATGTGCTGACAGGACTCCATCATTATACACAGAAGTGAGATATGTTGCCCCGCAGGGCTCAGTACTGGGACCTTTACTGTTTTCACTTTACTTGCTTCCACTGGGATCTCTCATTAGGAAACATAATGTTCATTTTCACTCGTATGCAGATGACACCCAGTTATACCTTTCTTTTAGATCAAATGAAGTTTCTCCGATGTTGTCTTCAATTAGTTGTGTTAGTGAATTAAAGGAGTGGATGGATGAGAACTACCCATCTTTAAACACTGATAAAACAGAGATGTTAATTGTTGGAGGGAATGACGCTGATCACAACAATATTTTTATTATCATTTAACTCAGTTGGAATCACCATTAATTTTACTGAATCAGCCTGCAAACTAGGAGTTATCTTTGACTCTAGCATTTAAAGCACATATTACAAAGCTGTCCAAATCATGTTTCTTCCATCTTAAAAATGTTGAGAAATTAAGACACTTTCTAAATAAACAGGATTCTGAGAAATTAATTCATGCATTTATTTCTAGTAGGATTGACTACTGCAATGCAGTGTTCACTGGATGTTCAAAGTGTTCTTTATACAGCCTCCAGTTAATCCAAAATGCTGCTGCAAGAATTATTACAAGAACAAGAAAATACGAACACATAACTCCAGTTCTTAAATCCTTACACTGGCTCCCGGTTAAGTTTAAGGCAGATTTCAAAATCCTCCTTTTAACATATAAAGCATTAAATGGCCAAGGTCCGGCTTACTTGTCTGATCTTATCATGACTTACAAACCAGCACATTAAGATCTCAAGATGCCGGTCTGCTTATGATTCCAAGAATTAATAAAATAACAGTGGGAGGTCGAGCTTTTAGTTACAGGGCCCCTAAACTGTGGACTGGTCTGCCTGCTACTATAAGAGATGCCCCTTCGGTTTCAGCTTTTAAATCCCGGCTGAAGACTTACTACTTCAGTTTAGCACACCCTGACTAGAGCTGCTGATTAACTGTACAGACTGCATTTCTGTTGTTAGTCATTAGCACTAAAACATAAGTAACATCATAGTTATAATTTGTTACTAACCCTCACCTATTCTGTTTCTCTTCTCGGTACTCAAATGTGGTCTGTGCCAGAATGCCGGGGTGCACTGCTAAGAGTGTTATTCAAATGTGTCATTACAGGTGTGAGGGGCAAGTGGACAAACGCATATCCGCAGAATGCCAATGGAGGAATGGATTATGCACATGTGGGTGAGTGATTCTGAGGCTAGGGATCTGCACTGGCAATTGGAGGTTTGTTAGTTCGAATCCCATAAATGCCATTGAGCCCTTGAGGTAAGGCCCTTAACCTACAATTACTTCGTCCTGGGTATGACGTTAACCTGCACCTAGCCCAGTAACTTGCAGGGAAAACTCAGGGGCTGGTGGCAGGATTGGCCCTCCAGGCACTGTAAAAAAACCTCACACTGTTCTCTTCCATTCAAACTAGTGTGGTGCAGAGATGTCACCCATTGTATGGCTGCACTCAGGTCCTAATTTGGGATCCTGAGGTAGTTCGTTATATGGTGGGTGCAGCAATGCACTGTAGCAGTGCATGTTCCCAGCATCTCATCTCTCTCATGCGGGTGAGTGATATGTGCAGTTCCATGTGTCAGTGAGAGCAGCACTGGCACTGAGAGGTATATAGAGTCAGAGTAAAGGTAAATGGGGAAGGAAATAGCTATGAAGAAACAGATTCAGAAAGGTGATGAGAAGGAAAACCAGCAATGTTGGCTGTAGTGGTTACAAGTACATCTCATAAAACGAGAAGACAATGCTAAAACGGAGCAGGGAGCTCAAGGGTCTGTGCTCTGCGGTTAGTCTCTGATAGTCATCAGCCGAGGTAACCAAGAGGCAGCCAGGGAGACTGGATTTAGGTGTGTCAAGTCTGCTAAGGATTCAGGGAGTAAAGGAGACAGGAGGGTTGTCCGACAGGATCTGTTATGAAGGGAGAATGATTTGCTTTTATTAACTGGATTTTAACTATCGATCATTGTTTTCCATCTCTTTTATGGATACCTATTTATTGACATCTTTTACTTGAGTTGCACCAGAACACTTTTGTTGTTTAATAAACATGCACTTGTGCACTTGGGCCCTGTAACAACAACAATAACATGTATTTATATGGCACATTTACATACAAATGATGTAGCTCAAAGTGTTTTTTAAGATGAAAAAAAGAAACATTTACATAAAACAAAATAAGATTAGGCAATACTAAGTAACAAAGAATAAATTAAGGTCAGATGGCCAGGAGGACAGAAAAAAACAAAATCTGCAGGGGTTCCAAAGCCAAGAGACCGCTCAGCACCCACTAGGCATTCTACCTAGCATCAATGATTTCAATCAGTCCTCATGGTTTTCAGGCTTCAAGTGGAAGAATTTGATGATGACGGTCATGTGAACCTCTGTCCTTCAATCCATCAGTGTAGGGACTGCATGGTGCTTTGATCAGATGGTGGCGGCAAAGATCACCACCACAAAAAACATGGAAAAAGAACAGCAGAGAATAGTAGGAGTTAGTACAGATTGAAGAGCCATGATGAAAACGATAATTCAATGCACATATAGCTTAACAGGGTTACACCCTAACCCTAACCTAACCCTAAAATGTAGCTATGAGAAAGTCATATTAAAATGTACCTTGTTGTTGTATTCTCACTTGCCCTAGTCCATACTCGATTAGGAACTACCGACTCTTTGGAAAATGGGGGATGCTCTTATTCTTTAATCATTTAAAGAATAAGTTACCGTGACATAGAAATGGTCAAATTCCTTTTCTGAACACTACAGAGGGCACTCTTTATTGTCCACAACGGCAATATCACAGGCCACATTTAAAACAGCAAGCATTTACCAGACTTATTGTAAGAAAAGATGGCAGCAAAGAAAGCTGAATCAATTTAAAGTTAGCAACCTAAGTAAACAGAGACATGATGAGCTAGTCACAATTATGACAGGAATAAGATGATGCCAGCTGTTGCTTTAAAATAAGTTATTCAGCAAGGCCCCAACAGGGAGCTGGAAAAGAGTTAATTTCACACAGATGTTTGAAAACATTTCCTCACACAGAGGATCATAACTATGTGGAACCAGTAACTGTGAAGTGTGGCTTAAAGTTGAACCTTAGGGATCTTCAGATCTTTGGTAGATATTGTTTTAGAAACGCTAAGCAAATCTGAAGTGACAAGTTATGTCAATGTATCTCTTGTGCTCTTAATATATTACAAGTTTCGAAAAAAGGTTTGCAAGAGGATAACTTTGCAACAGAAAATGGAGTACTATAACACCAGTTAAGGATTCTGCAATGTGATTATATTGCATGAAATAAAGACATGTAACTGCTCTAAGTAAGTCATTTTGGAAATAAATGATGTTTTCATTTTTGGTGCTTTCTAATTTAGACAGGCAGTGAATTTCACAACACACCATTCTGAAGCCAGCTCAATTGAATTCAGGGTCTGCTATCCAGGCATCATCAGTTGCAAGGAATCAGCCCTGAACAAGGTGTCAGTACATTGCAGTGTTCACACACCCGTCAATCTAACACACAATTGTTTAGGGATGTGAGAGGAAAACCAGCGTACCCAGAGAAAACCCCACATTTGGAGAAGATGACAACTCCATTCAGATAATGAGTGGGTGTGGGAATCAAATACAGGATGCTAGATCTGAGAGGTTAGACAGTCAACCACTGTGTCACAGAGTCATATTGGAGCCTTCAGGTACTTATATCCTGGTGACATCAAGTGCAAGATAGAAACCAACCACAGACTGTATGTCCTACATGTGCCTCTGAGAATAGGGAGGAAAACCAGAGTACTGGGAGAAAAACCCACCTAAAGCAGGGGACAACATGGAAGCACCACACATATGGTAACCAGAGATTCAAGTCAATCTGCAATGCTGGATCTGTGAGGCAACCATGATGAATTTTATTAACATTTAAATAAAATATAGTGTCTATAAAAAGAATTCACCCCTTTCATGTTCTCCCATTTCATTGTTATATAACACTGAATAACAAGGTTTTAATTTGGCTTTTTTGACACTGATCAACAGGAAAAGACTCATTAATGTCAACGTGAAAACAGATCTCCGCAGAGTGGTCCAAATAAATTAAAGATATAAAATGCAAAATAAATGATTGTATATGTATTCTGCATCTGTACCTGCATTTACCCAAAATTACCAAAGTTCTGCAGCTTTTAGTTTACTTCATGGGATTTTGGCAATAGTGTGACATGTGTTGAGATCATTCCTCAGACTAAATATCTTCATTTAAAAGTTTAGTAAAATTTCAAATCAAAACAGTTCACACAAAAATAGGGACAAAGTTGGAATTGCAAAGTAAAGAAAAGTCCTTGTTCAAAGAGAATTCTGTTTAAGACATTTACCTTGTTTAATTTCTCTAAGTTTGGTCATACAGTCAAACCATTTTTAAACTGTCGGAAAACTGTATGGCGTTTCTTAGGTTTCTAGTCGAATCCAGATGTCCTAACTAAGATGAGGCTCATCACCAAACTCAAGAAGACTTGCATTTAAATTCTGTTTAACATTACTGTATGCCCCCCCCCCCCTTTTGTTCCATCTATTCTTCCTAAAAAATGTGTACCTATCTATGTTATACTCATCACCATCTTTTTATTTAGACAGGTTTCCGTTATTGCTATAATATCATAATTATGCTCAGCTACATACAACTCCAAATCCCTTGTTTTATTTTTGATAGTTCTAATATTAAGGTAAGCTAGTTTTAATGACACAGACTAAGCTAAAAACTTGAATTTACACTTTAGATAAGGCATCTTCCATTCCGGTAACCACAAATGGAAAGAATCACAGTATTACAAATATATAGTTTGCATTCTACCAGCTGAACTTGCAAAGTGTAAAATCCTACTGTTTTATATTTTCACATTCACCACTCTTCATCTTAAACTAGGCTGACCCGCCTTTTAAGGCGACCGACTTTTAAGTTGACCACTTCTTAAGGCAATTCAATATGTAGATCAATTTGATATTTTATACAAACTCATTAATTTGGTTATATTGCATTTGAGCGGTATTACTTTAATACTCGTAGTTTCTGTTATTTTTGTGATGAAATTTAAACCTTTTTTCTATATTGAAGTCGCCCTTTTGAACCCCCCTGATATTTACTACGCGGTGAGGCATTTGTACTCCATCAACATTAATTATTTCCAGAGACATAATTTTGTCTATTTTTCCAGCGCATCGCGCGCAAAAGCAAGGGAATGATGGGAGCACCAGAACTCTGCTCACATCATGTCGCTTTTTTATATAGTAAGAAAGAAGAAGAAGATATCGCACAGTCTGGAGTAGAAAATCATCTTGTACCTGGAAAAACGAAACTACAAATCCCATCGCGTATTGCAAAATGGACGGGGCGTGTGTGAAACTCCGTGCTACTCGCACAGTCTGGAGTAGAAAATCATCTTGTACCTGGAAAAATGAAACTACAAATCCCATCGTGCATTGCAAAATGGACGGGGCGTGTGTGAAACTCCGCGCCTGCGTAGCACTCACAGGACGGAAGGACAAATTGACCGCTTTTATATAGAAGGATGTGAGGTGCTCAGTAGTTTATTTCCACAGAAATGATCTTACAAATGTTGCTTCTTTATTCATAATGTAGTATTGTGCAAATTAGCAGTAGCACTGAGCAGATATTTTTAAAGTTACTGCTTGTAATATTGTGCATAAATTCATGCAGTTAAAGTGTAGTTTCATCGGTCCACATCTTGCAGCACTAGACATTACATAAACATTCTTAGAAGTAAACTGCTATCCCATGGGTCCTAGGATGAAACGTTTTAGTTTCTGATTTTGATATATATATATATATATATATATATATATATATATAGTGTATATATATATATATATGAATAATTTTTTACAGTGTACATTTACTGGCTGTATTTAAGTAGTAGTATTAATTGTAATAACATTTTAACTTTTACTGGAAAATTCAGATTATTCTTTTAATTTTATCATCTTATAATCTTTTACTGAGTTGTAAATATAATTAGCAAAATAAAAAGAATAACATTTAAATCACTGGCATTGATCCTAAATTTCCTATAGCACTTTACCAAAAAATTTAATTAATTTAGTCATATTAATTTACTAATAATTATAGGTACAGCTGCATTCAAAATACGTGGTTGGAGGTGCTTGCTAGGTTAATTGGTGACTCTGAATTTACACTTTAATGAGTAGATGTGCATGCATGAAGCGTACAAAGTTGTTTTTTATATTATTAAATAATAATTGAATAAGGGGTGGCAAGGTGGCACAGTGGGTAGCGCTGCTGCCTCACAGTTAGGAGACCCGGGTTTGCTTTCCAGGTCCTCCCTGCGTGGAGTTTGCATGTTCTCCCCATGTCTGCGTGGGTTTCCTCCTGGTACTCTGGTTTCCTCCCACAGTCCAAAGACATGCAGGATAGGTGCATTGGCGATCCTAAATTGTCCCTAGTGTGGGCTTGGTGTGTGTGTGAGTGTGTGTGTGTGTGTGTGTGCCTTGCAGTGGGCTGGAGCCCTGCCTGGGGTTTGTTTCCTGCCTTGCACCCTGTGTTGGCTGGGATTGGCTCCAGCAGACCCCTGTGACCCTGTAGTTAGGATATAGCAGGCTGGATAATGGATGGATGGAAAAACTGAATAAATGATTTGCAGAAACCTATAATACAAATAGTATACAGTGCATCCGGAAAGTATTCACAGTGCATCACTTTTTCCACATTTTGTTATGTTACAGCCTTATTCCAAAATGGATTAAATTCATTTTTTGTCAGAATTCTACACACAACACCCCATAATGACAACGTGAAAAAAGTTTACTTGAGATTTTTGCAAATTTATTAAAAATAAAAAAACTGAGAAATCACATGTACATAAGTATTCACAGCTTTTGCCATGGCTCAAAATTGAGCTCAGGTGCATCCTGTTTCCGCTGATCATCCTTGAGATGTTTCTGCAGCTTAATTGGAGTCCACCTGTGGTAAATTACGTTGATTGGAAATGATTTGGAAAGGCACACACCTGTCTATATAAGGGCCCACAGTTGACAGTTCATGTCAGAGCACAAACCAAGCATGAAGTCAAAGGAATTGTCTGTAGACTTCCGAGACAGGATTGTTTCGAGGCACAAATCTGGGGAAGGTTACAGAAAAATTTCTGCTGCTTTGACGGTCCTAGTGAGCACAGTGGCCTCCATCATCCGTAAGTGGAAGAAGTTCGAAACCACCAGGACTCTTCCTAGAGCTGGCCGGCCATCTAAAATGAGCGATCGGGGGAAAAGGGCCTTAGTCAGGGAGGTGACCAAGAACCCAATGGTCACTCTGTCAGAGCTCCAGAGGTCCTCTGTGGAGATAGGAGAACCTTCCAGAAGGACAACCATCTCTGCAGCAATCCACCAATCAGGCCTGTATAGTAAAGTGGCCAGACGGAAGCCACTCCTTAGTAAAAGGCACATGGCAGCCCACCTGGAGTTTGCCAAAAGGCACATGAAGGACTCTCAGACAATGAGAAACAAAATTCTTTGGTCTTATGAGACAAAGATTGAACTCTTTGGTGTGAATTCCAGGTGTCACGTTTGGAGGAAACCAGGCACCACTCATCACCAGGCTAATACCATCCCTACAGTGAAGCATGGTGGTGGCAGCATCATGCTGTGGGGATGTTTTTCAGCGGCAGGAACTGGGAGACTTGTCAGGACAAAGGAAAAGATGACTGCAGCAATGTACAGAGACATCCTGGATGAAAACCTGCTCCAGAGCGCTCTTGACCTCAGACTGGGGCGACGGTTTATCTTTCAGCAGGACCCTAAAGAAGGCTGCAAAGAAACTTACCAATATTTGCGTTTGTGCTCAATGAGAACCCTCAGTGCCAGGATGCGGTCGACGGTAGACTTCTTATGCATACAAACCAGACTACTCCAGTCACTGGTAGGTGAGCAAATAATCACAGATCCTATTGAGGTTGACTCTAGCAAGGACCTTACCCGGGACCGACAGCAGTATTATCCTCCTGTAGTTGCTGCAATCTAGGTGATCACCCTTCCCTTTCCAGATAGGAATGACAAGTCCCATTTTCCAGTCAGTTGGGATGGCGCCTATCTCCAAAATGTAAGCAAAGATTTCTTGTAATGCCAGGCGGACACCCTTACCACAAGCATGGCTCACCCTGGGTACCCCAGGTCCCTGCAGCCTTCCCTACCCTCAGGTGGTTCACCACCTGTGTAATCTAGGTGAGATTGGGTGGTTCATAGCTAATTGGAGGATCAGCCTCAAGAACCGTGGATGACAACTGCAGCATCATCCATAAGGACCATTCCATCATCCCCCCCTGACTGCAACTCTCCGAGGAACAGATTGAAATGTGTGTAATGCTTCGATTCCTCCTTAAGCAGGATGTGGGTCACTAGACAATAGATGGTGTTTCACTTGCTCACAGATTCCTCTAACAAACACCTCCTTATCTGCCTTCAGAGTCCTTGCAGCCGTTCTTCTCAGTTCCTGGTACAGACCGGAGTTGCCATTGAGCTGTGCACTGCAATACCTGTCGATAATATCCAGGGTGCCCTGCAAGTTGAAACACCATCTTCTGGGAATATTGGTAACACCAACACAGCCATCAGAAACCTTTAGGGTCTTGTCATGGAAGGTCTCCCACATCACATAAGGATCAGAAGTTGGACTCAGGTCTGCAAGTTCCTCACTCAGACTGCATGCAAACAGCCTGATCTTGAAATTTGGCCAGGTCCAGCCTCATTCTCCTAGTAGGTGGTAGTCTACTGTACCTAAGCTGGATCTTTAGAGTAGCAACAACAAGTTCTTGGTAGGAATTCACAAACTGGGCACTTCTGTAGACCCTGCAGTTCTGTAGGAGCCTCTGCCCATGAGGATGTGATCAATCTCCTTTACCGCACCACCAGTATTGGAGTACCAAGTCCAATGATATGGCTCAGGGTTCTGGAACCAGGACCCAGCGATCTGTAGCCTCTGAACTTTAGCTAAGTCAAGGAACGTGGAGCCACTTTTACAGCGGTCGCTAGACCCATGGGGACTGACACAATCCTCATAGTCAGTACTGTCAGTGCCAGTGGTTGCACTGAAGTCAATCATGACCAGAGGAGTGTCACCTCATGGGCACCCATCAACCACTGAGCGAAGCTGTAAATAAAATGTGTCCCTCACTGAGACATCACTCACCTTAGTTGGAGCGCACAATGAGACAACAGACAAGGCATCCAGAGAGTGGCTTAACCTGAGTCTCATAATATGCTTGTTAAAAGGAGTGACATTGAACACCATCAGAAGGAGCCTATCAGCCACAAAAACAGCTACTCTCTAAGTATGACAGCCATTAGAGTGACCAGACCAATAAAAGGTGTACCCTCCTACACAGATCTGACCAGTCCCAGGTCTGCACACCTCAGAGACTGCCACCACAGAAATGTGGAGTTTACAAATCTCCTCCAGCAGCAGAGGAAGATGATCATCATGCTGGAGATACAAGACGTTCCATGCGCCTACCCGGATGGACTGCCTTAAATTGTAAATAAATGTTGCCATTCAGCGGGTGACACCTCAGCATTACAACAGTTCAGATGCCCAACAGGCCTGACCCCACTGGCTCTCTGACGGTTTTCTACTCATCTATGGATGAGACTCCCTTGGGCTTTCCCCCATCCCCCTCATATTGCGAGCATCCATAGCAGAGCTATTTCCATGGAGAGCAGAAAGGAATCCTGTCTGTTGTTTTGGATCTGTGTGAAGTTTTTGTGGTGGCTTGAGTGCCAATCCTGCCACCAATCCCCAAGTTTTCCCTGCAAGTTGGAGGACCACTTGCAGGGTCAGATGCAGTTTAACATTGTAGCCAGGAAATGGGATAAGCAAAGCCAAAAATTCTGGTTAACTAATTGGGAAGTGCTCTGCATTTGTCAGTCTCCATAACTAAACAGGAAGAACAAAGCCTGTTTACTTATTTGAGTAGAAAAGTAAAGACATCAAAATCTTTAGCAGTGAGGCTGTCATTAAGCAAAACAATCCATCATCTAAATCAGAAACGGGAAAAACAAAACTTTGAAAACACTTAAACAGGTCAAGGTTGAAACCTTGCTATTTTCACATTATTTTAATTAACTTGAGAAGTAATTTTCTAACAAACAAGTAGCCTTTACTTTTTACCAGTTTCAGACAGTCTGTGTAAATAAAGTCGTAATAAAATCATCTGTCTTTTCAGTTTTTCAGCTTCATTTCATGTTATTTACAAATTTTGCATTCACCTCATTTCAACCCTCAGATCGTATTTTGTCTGTTTGTTTGTTCAACAATTGTTTTGAAACAGCTGGGCTGATTTTTATGAAATTTTGCATGTAGTTTACCATTGGTCCATCTTAAAAATCCAGACTACATTGTGTTTGAAAAATTTAACTCGGCAGATTTTCCAAATGGATGGCAGCAAAAAATGTTTCATTTCAAAACGGTTTAGTCAAAGTTCATAAAACTTTACATACATAATGCTTACATACATAATGCTGTTGATACAACTTTAAATCTAGACTGTGAGTTCTTTGAAAAGATCCATTGAGAAACCAAAACCACATCTTGCCAAAATGGTTCAGTCGATGGCAATGAATTTGGCATGTTGTTTTGCTACGGCACTGCTTATGAGGGACGTTCAAAACGTTTCCGCACTTTTGTATTTTCGTTGGAAATGGTGAAAGTGGGAGGAGTAGTAATTGGGCGTTAAAAAGTTGGTACGATGCTGGGAAAATTGCATCGCAAAAGAACAAAGAAGTGACTATGTAGAAAAGTGATGTAATTTGTTTTTGAAATTCTTAATAAACAGAGTTAAAAAAAGTGCGTAAACGTTTTGACCGTCCCTTGTATATTGAAATGCTTCATTCCACTTCAGTGATTAAATGGAACAGGAGGTGGGTGGATGTGTTGTGATGGGAAAGCAATGCAAAAACGTGCATCACTCAAAGACTGGCTATGTCTACTTTCACCACATTTTGCGTATACGTTTTTCTTCATGTAATTTCAAATATAGGTGCATTAGAGTTTCAAAAATTTCATTGGATAGTCGTAATGAAAGGGCCAACACCGCAAAAAAAATGCATTACTCCAAAACAGCTGAGTGTATGTTCAGGAAATTTTGTATATATATTACAGTTAACCGAACTTAACGTGAATTTCATTTCTGTTTTGTAGTAGATCTGAAAATCGGTGAGATGTTCAGCACAATAGCTTCTTGTTTTGTATAAAACTGTTATTTTTTTTACTGATATTGTAACACATGCATTTTTCCTTTATGGCTACCTTCTGATATTTGCTTTGCATATTGTACCCGTGGCAACAATATAAAAGAACAGATTTTTAAACTGACAAACAACACATATCAGTATTGAATATGTATGAATTTACTTAAATGTAACATAACACACACAATGAAATTTCGGGAAAGGGTTATAGGGAGAAGACATAGTGAAGATACCACTATAGTGGAGGAGCAGTTTGGTTTTATGCTAAGGAGAGTGTGGTCCCCGGCTGGGGCTGGAGCCCGGCCGGGACGCCCAGGAGGACGAGAGGAGGGCTTGTGCCTCCTCCAGACCGCGAGGGGGCGTCCATCCTGGTTATGTTGGGGGCCTCGGATAGAGGGCTTGGAAGCCCAGCCCTGTAGGGACCCGTGGCCACCGGCAGGCGGCGCCCCAGTGCCTGATTATCCCGGGAGCCCGGCACTTCCGCCACACCAGGAAGTGCCGGGGGGAAGACTTTGGAGGACACCCGGAGAGCTGCTGGGAGGACAGCTGGCACTTCCGTCACGCTGGGGCGTGGCCAAGGGAAGAATGCTGGGAACACCTGGTGCTCGTCCGGGAAGCATATATAAGGGGCCGCCTCCCTTCAGTGAGCAGTGGATGTCGGGTGGAAGTGGACAGAGCTGGAGAGAGGACTGGAGGCGGCCAGGAAAGAAAGGCACAGTGACTGAGAGTGTGGCCTGGACTTTGGGGAATCGGTGCAAGAGGCACTGGGGTTTGTGGTGCACGTAACTTGTATATATTGTAAATAAACGGTGTGTGGTGGAACTATGTTGTCCATCTGCCTGTGTCCGGGGCCAAGTTCACAAGAGGAACAACTGATGCAGTCTTTGCATTGAGACAGCTGATAGAGGAGAATCAAGAAAACCATAAAGAACTGCATAGGGTGTTTATTGATTTGGAGAAGGCTTTGGGTAGATGGAGTGTGGTCACTTGACTTTGCAATGTGACATAAATTTCCAAAAGTTTACTTTTTATTTCTACTTGTGTTGAAAGGTATAAATGAATATATAGGAATAGTGCTAAACAATGTTATACTTTTGTTACCATGTTATATATGTTGTAAAAGAAAGACAAACGAGCATAAAGGTTTGGGGTTTCCGGCCCCATATACTGTAGAAAATAATTGCAAAAATAATTTGTCAAAGTCAGTACACAATTTGCACCATACAGATGACAACAAAAATGGCGGATTGGGGAATATTTATGAAGTGGGACCGGAAGTAGAGAGAGAGGTATGCTGGGAAGGGGCCGAGATGGATGGTGGGATTGCTGACGTCATCAGGAGTTGACAGAGGAAGGGCGGAAGTGGTGATGCGTGGTTAGTGAGTCAGGCAGATTCATGGCGGCGGTGCGTCTTTCTGCAGGAAATAAAGAGAGAAAGGTTAGTACCCCGCCATTCCCTTCTGGCATACGAGTTTATGATACCGTTTAGGTCCGTCCGCGGCCCCCTTCTCGCACGTGCATGACACTGTATATCCATCTAAGTGCTTGGAGAAGAATGCTACACAAGAGAATAAACTCAGTGACAGCTGCTCAGAAAATAATTTTGCATATCCTTCGATTCCTCGAATTCCTAGACTCAAAATGCAGATATAATGTAAATAAATCCTTATTGAATAACTAATAGCAAAAAATTGATGTCAAAAAGTGTTGCCATTACTTTTTCTAAAGTTCTGCCAATATAGGCACATCTCTGCAAAATGTACATTTGCATATTTATGAAATGGATTTTCTACTCCACTAACATTTTTATGATTTAGGAATTTAATTAATAATTAACCCACAGCTTCCATCCATTAGGTTCAAGCAGAACTTTCTTGCATTTTTAATTAGTCAGGCATTTTAAGAGCTTTTGAAAATCATAATAAAATTTTATTCACATTTGTTAAAGTAGAAAAAATATGATCAATTCTTTACATAAATACATTAGCATAAGTCATTGAAGTGAGCTTGGTCCGAGATTCTTTTAACATAATGTGAAGAGTTCAGATACATCACATCCCATTGCTATGACAACCCTCAATTACTTAACTTCCAGGGCGAAAGAAGAATGAAGGGTGAAAATGATGTAGTGCTTTGAATTGCGCCTTGATTCGTTCAATTATTTTGTTATTTACCTGCTCATATTTGATGTAAAAAAATCATCGAACATCTGTTATTATTATTATTATTGTTGTTGTTGTGTTATATTGTTTCAGACTTCATGTTAGATACATTTCTTTTCAGTTTGTATAGAGTAACTTAGGTTAAATAGGCATAAGTTCTATCCTAAATCAGTGTCCGATAATTGATCCAGCAAACCAGTTAGTTCAGACACATGTTCTTCAAAACCTGGGGCTCAAATTGAAGTGCAAATTAGTAGTAACAGGGCCCCAAAGGTTTATCTGTTGGCAGCATGACGAAATTAATTTAAAGCAGAAAAAGCATTTGTTCAGATTATTGCTTAACCTAGACAATCAGTACACATATTTACTAGCTGAAACTGCAGCTGTGCTCAGTAAAATAATAAATACAAAGTAAACCTAACCTTAACCTTAACCTTAGTATAGACCTAGAACTTGTCAGGGATTTTCTATTTATTAGAAAATAATTTGAAACAGGTTGATTTTAAGGATCCTTTATTTATACCAAGATACCAAGAGAGCCCAGTGTAGCTCCTTATGCAGGTTTCTGGTTAAGCCGAGAAAGTGCTAAAATGCACGGGCATTTATAATTCTTGGAAGTCCTATGGCTCTCACGTTATAAGTGTTAGTTAACGTGTTTGTTTTGTTATACCAATTTGTCCAATTCTGGTAATCTTGCTGAATTCTAGACTATGGCCTTTGTGTTAAAGTGTCTGCTGTACCTGTTAGCTAAAGTAAAACTTTGTTAATGCAAAACATTTCACCTTCAATTCCCCCTTTTTAGTCCTCCAGACAGTCACATCCTAAATCATATCAGTATTCACATAAAGCAATTTCAGGGGATGAAGGGTGAACCAAGGCATATACGGTATTCCCGAAAGCAACCATATTATTAACTGTTATTTTCTGGCATGAGGCAAGCAAAAAGTAACTATTAAGATTACAAAGAGAAAGGTTATGCATAGTTTTACAGTCAACATCTTCTGCAACCAGGATGGCATCATATTTACCCAAGAGAGTAAACAGTGATCAGTGTTCTCACTTCCATCAAAAAATGGGTTGATTTAAATTAGTGGTTCCCAAGGTTCCCCTTTGGGGGTCACAATAAAGAGCTGGGGGGTTGCAAAAGGATTTCTAAAGTTAAACAAAAAATGCCTTATTAATGCGTTTATTAACACCTTATTATAAAATGAAGCATTGTTTTCAAGTATGAACTGGTGTCCTGTCTATTGATTCAATTTGACAGTCTAAGCTGGGGCAAGCCGAAGAACTGCTGATGGAAACATATACACCAGAATTTGACTGCTATGCTGTACTCGTCACACTGGGATAACGCTGGACAAGATGGCTAGCAGCGTTTGAGTTGTTGGCAAATGGCAAACAACTAATTTTAACAGATAATGTATTGAAAATGACAAAACAGTGGAGAAGAGTATCACTTTTGAACCATGCAGGTCTAGATGTGCAGAGATGTATTTTCTACTTTGGAAAATACCGGTGGGCCAGCAGATTATAACAGCTCACTAGCTGCATTAAATGCTTAACGTCAGGCCCCATATGAACACAGCTTTTGCAAGGCAAGCTTTCTACTGCCTGAGACAATTCAACAGTTTCTTATGTGGCTCAGGTAAGCAGCTAAAGACTGTGGTTTTAAGCGAGATGGAGACAATCAAATCAGAGACGCGATATTAAACAAGTGCACTTCAGAATACCTAGGAGGAAGTTTCTAGAAGAGGGCTCAAGGCTCATGCTAACATGGTCACTTGAGGCACAGTGTGAGCTCAGAATTTACCATAATAAACACAAATAAATTTCTTATGAGTTGTTGAATGCACTGGAATGATTTAAATGTCTTTCTGTCAATTGAAGTCGACCAGAAATCAAGTTTTAAAAATAAAATATATTCTTCTTCGTACTTCTAATACTTCTACTACTACTACTACTACTACTAATAATAATAATAATCTCTCTATTATAAAAAAATCTTGGAAGGCTTGGAAGTAGACGATACATGATTTTCTCGGAGACACTTTAACGTCCCGCGAGACAAGGCAGTGAGACAAAAGAACAGCTGTTGTACAGGATTTTAAATGATTGACGCCCAGTGCAACAAATAGAACACACAGCTTGGCAGCAGCAGCAAGCCAGCAGATGATCAGACCGCATCTCCTTAAGTTGTGTTCAGCCCCACCCCCCTTCGCAATGCGAGCTGCAGAGACACAAAGTGGCTGGTGCGTAGTCGCCCTGGGGGGGGTAGGTGGGTTGGGCAAAGCAAACAGGGGGCAAAGCCCCCTAGTAATAATAATATTAATAATATCTTCTGCTGTGTCTCTTATTCTTGTTTTGTTTTGAGCTTCTTGGCCTCTTTTTCACCAACTATTATTTGCATCATATTAACAGTTGTTGATAAAATCTGATTTTTCGGCAATTGTATGTGGCTTACTGGCTTTTGCAATGACAAATGCAACTCGATAACTTGCTGGTGATGCTTTTTCATTAGTTGTGGTTGCCAAGGTAAAAAATGTCTAGCTCCTTGTGGAGGTAATTTTGCATTTTTTCAAAGAATTCCACAGGCTTGCCTCTTTTGTCTGAATGTTTGGTATTTAAATGTCAAAGTAGCTTTGACGGCTTCATGCTTACTTTTAACAACACTTCTTGAAAAAGTACACACTGGAGTTTATTGGAAATAACAGTAACACCATATTTGAGATAATCATCACAGTACAATCTGTTTTTCTTTTTATTCTTGTCACTTCCAGATGTGGAAGGTTCCAATGATCTTTTTAAAAATGTATTCATCTATAACAAGCTATAGTATAGCTTGTACTTATCGTTGAATATTCGATATTGTACTTGTCACTCAAGAGCAGAGTGCACAGCTTGGAAATGATGCCTCATCGCATTTCGTTGCTTATATAATAAAGTCGAATTGAAATTTCCAGAAGACTCCATCGAGCAACGATGCAGTGATTAAAAATAATTAGCATATGCATCTGTTTGAACATGAAGAACAAACACAAACAAATTATGCTACTGTGTAATAAATGGTTCCAGTATTTCTATTATTTGATAGATATTTGACTGCCACTCAGCTGCAGTTGGTTTAAGAATGGGGTTGAGTACAGTAGAGGGGGTCACAAACAAAATACTCGCCCAAAAGTGGGTCATATCTTAAAAAAGGTTGGGAACCACTGCTTTAAATCACCTAAAGTATGCTGTTTAAGCTCAGTCAGAGAATATGGATTGGACGAAAAGTCTGGGATTTACTGTAGGTACACAGTATAGTGTAACCGACTGCAATCCGCCTTTCTCTTTGTCGTGTAAATGATCGTCAATCAGAGGCATGTAGGGTCAAAACAAAAGCTTTTATTTTCCTCTCCAAGAAACTTTCCAAAACTAAAGGAAAATAAAAGGGACAGGGCGTCATATTAGCGGCTTCTTCCCTATGCCCTCACAGTGTCCACCGTGCTTCTCCCCTTTATTTATACAAATACATTGCATATAAAACTATTTACAAAAAAAATTACTGAAATTTCCCAGAGAGAACTAAGGGAGATTTTTGAAAGTGTGTGACCTGCACACCCACCTAGGAGTTCATTTGTTCAACTTTCCATTGTTTACTTACATTAGTTCTTCTTTGTTCTTTTATGTCTTAACCAATTTGTTTTGTAGCTAATTGCTCTACAGTTAATGAAAGCGTGGAACTAAGAATACATAGAATTTGGGTGGAAGGCTGTACTATTTGCCAAACAAGAGGAATAAAACACTTGTGCTGGGAAGTTCAGCAGGTGCAAGCGATCTGCCATGAAGATGCCCCATCTCCTGGTTGGTGCGAGGCGGTCAGCTGTCCATGCGTTGATTTGCTGGCACATGCGGGCAGTCTGATTACCTTATTATCAATCCGGAGGAGCAATCAGGCATTACACTTCCAACAGCTCCCTAGGATATGACAGAGGAGTGTATGTTAAAAAGAAAAAGAGAAAGAAACAGACGGTTAGAGCAGAGGTTAGGAGAGAGAGAGGAAACAAACTAGTGAACAGAACTGAAGCAGGTGGATGGGAGTACAGCCCCAAGGAAGAGCGAGTGGCCATCACTCAGGAGGGGGCTGTGGGTCACTCCTGTTGAGTGTCTTTGGGAGCAGGGGTGACCATTATGCTCTGGAGGTGCTCTCTCCAGGTGGTGCTTTTCAGACAGCAGCGGTGGGAGTACAGAGCACCTGCGCCAGGTGAAGCCTGGATTGGCAGTAGTTCGGGGGGAGCAGGGCTAGGTGGTTGCCTGCAAATGCTGTGGGATTGACAAATGAGACATTGGCTGGATGAGAGGAGTGTCTGTACCAGCTGGTCAATGTCTCTCCGGGCTTAAAGGTCCTAATAGAATAAGCCAGAGAGGTGTCAGTTTTAAAGACAGGCACCAGTGCTTACGGATTTTAAATGTGTTTCCTGCAAGACAGTTTAAACCTAGTGTTTAATAGATTTATGTATTTGCATTTTAACCTCCACATTCACCTTTTTAACTGGATTAAATATTTATTTGAGAACTGTGCACGGCACTTTGGGAATTGTTTTTAATAAAAGCACTTGAGCACTTTTCACCATGTCTTTACTTACTGTGTGTTGTCCTCATCTGCCACACTCTTCCAGTTATGTTATCGACGGTGTTGCGTTCAAGAGGCTCCCAAAAATGGATGAAGGAGCAAGGAGCCGACTCGCACCATCACATATGTGACTTGTGCTTCCTGCTCATGATGTGATTTTTCCAGAAGTTTCAATTTAGCAATGTTTTAACAGTTTTTCATATGGTGGGCAAATGAATGGTGTCGTGGATGCCAGGGGCGATGACCCAGCCGGGATGCCTTGGAAGACCAGAAGTGGGCGTGCGCCCATCTGGGACCACGTGGGGGCTGCCTTCCCGGTTTGCTTTGGGGGCCACGGGTACAGGGCATGGAAGCTCCACCCTGTAGGGGCCTGTGGTCACTGCTAGGAGGCGCCCCAATGCCTTGGGGACCTGTTGCCCCAGCACTTCCGCCACACCAGGAAGTGCTAGGGGGAAGACTTTGGGTGACACCCGGGGAGCTGCCGAGAGGACAGCCGGCACTTCCGCCACGCTGGGGCGTGGCCAAGGGAGGAATGCCGGGAACACCTGGTGCTCATCCGGGAACAATATAAAAGGGGCCGTCTCCATTCATTCAGGGCTGGAGTCGGGAGGAGGAAGGACGAAGCACAGAGGAGGCGTGGAGGCGTGGAGGCGTGGAGGCGTGGAGGCGTGGAGGCGTGGAGGCGTGGAGGCGTCCCGAAGAAAGGCATTTGTGGCCAGGACTGAGTATTTGGGGTGTATTGTGCACTGAACTGGGTCTTAGTGACCTTTATTTGGGTCTGAGTGACCATTATTAATATTGTAAATAGTTGTAAATAAACGTGTGGTGGTTAGATGAACAACATGTCCGCCTGTCTGTGTCCGGGTTGGCTCCACAATGGATAACCAATATGTGGAGTATGCAACACGAGTAACATGAGATTTTTCTTTTTATGGATGTTTTTCTCATTGTTTTTTATATTGGTCACCATTTCCTTTTTATTATATCACAAATTTTTTAGACCTCCGTTCTGGATGAAAAAATGAGATTAAAATTTTGTCTGAGCCACCACTACAAACTACATGGGATAAGTAACAAATGAAGGATAGTTCTTTGGGTGCAGTATTCCATTAAAACCTATAGTTTTTAGTTACATTTAATTGTCTTAAGCTCCAAGTACAATGTGCGCCAAATAAGCAAATTTAAAAAAGGCTTAAATGATATCTGCTGTAGCTTGATTTCTTCGACAGTCATCACCTTCCACTTAAGTTTGAAAAAAAATTAAGAGTTAAGTAAATGTGACACTCCGAAGGTATGGTCACATTTTTGGCATAATTTTTGGCCTTTTTATTTACTGGTTATTCTTCTGGATTGCATTAAATCTTGTGTCTTGGGAACTGCAGGTCTGACATTGTGTTCAGCAATACAGGGGCACCGCAGGGGACTGTACTTTCTCCGGTCCTGTTCAATCTATATACATCAGACTTCCAATATGACTCAGAGTCCTGTCACGTGCAAAAGTTCGCTGATGACACTGCTATTGTGGGCTGCATCAGGAGTGGGCAGGAGGAGGAGTACAGGAAGCTAATCAAAGACTTTGTTAAATGGTGCGACTCAAACCACTTACATCTTAACACCAGCAAAACCAAGGAGCTGGTGGTGGATTTTAGGAGGCCCAGGCCCCTCATAGACCCTGTGATCATCAGAGGTGACTGTGTGCAGAGGGTGCAGACCTATAAATATCTGGGAGTGCAGCTGGATGACAAATTGGAGTGGACTGCCAATACTGATGCTCTATGTAAGAAAGGTCAGAGCAGACTATACTTTCTGAGAAGGTTGGCATCCTTCAACATCTGCAGTAAGATGCTGCAGATGTTCTACCAGACAGTTGTGGCGAGTGCCCTCTTCTACGCGGTGGTGTGCTGGGGTGGCAGCATAAAGATGAAAGATGCCTCACGCCTGGACAAACTTGTTAAGAAGGCAGGCTCTATTGTAGGAGTTAAGTTGGATAGTTTAACATCTGTGGCAGAGCGACGGGCATTAAGCAAACTCCTGTCAATCATGAATAATCCACTGCATCCACTGAACAGTGTCATCTCCAGGCAGAGGAGTAGCTTCAGTGACAGACTTTTGTCACTGTCCTGCTCCACTGACAGACTGAGGCGATCGTTCCTCCCCCACACTATGCGACTCTTCAATTCCACCCGGGGGAGTAAATGCTAACATTTTATTTTTATTTATTTATTTATTTTATTACTATTTAATTTAATATTGTTTCTTTGTATCAGTATACTGCTGCTGGATTATGTGAATTTCCCCTTGGGATTAATAAAGTATCTATCTATCTATCTATCTATCTATCTAAATTAAATGAAGAGAATAAATCATTCCTGTGGCAACCAGCAGAGGGAGTAGTGAGACACAGTTAGTGCTTTTCCACTGTGCTCTCTGTTGCCATGCTGATGCCTCATTCAAATGAGTGCGGCTTCACAGAAAGGCAGCACCCTTTCATTGTCTCTATTATTTTCCTGAATGCAGGTGGGTAATATAGTGTTATACGACACTAATTGTCATGAAATCACATTGCAACATTTTAGATTAAATGTATTAATAGTTATAGTGCAGGGATGCCTATTTTGCATTATTGACGAGTTACTAGTTTACTCCATTTTTTTTTTAAAGGTCATCAACCTTCCCTGCATTAGTGGTGTGCCGCTTTCCCACCTATGGATAACATTTTATTGTGTATAAACTATTGTACATTTTTGCTAACATGATATGCTCTTATACAACCAAATCACGACAGATTATTAATTTAATGTTTTCCGCATTTATTGTGTTCTATATTTTACATTTCTGTGTCACATATATGTTAAAAAGTGGTAAAGTTCATTTTAATAGGTAAAGATGAAACGTTTAGTTAAAACTGTTAAACGGCTTGCATAGATACACACTATATTGTTGTATTGTGTTAAACTTTAAATATGGGCCGGCTCAGTTCTATACATTTACAAAAGTGATGACAATACAACTTTTTGCAATATTATTGCTATGTTAATTGCAATGCACAGGACATGTGTGCATGTAAGTACTGTCCATTTATTCATTATCCAACCCGCTATATCCTAACTACAGAGTCACAGGGGTCTGCTGGAGCCAATCCCAGCCAACACAGGGTGCAAGGCAGGAAACAAACCCCGGGCAGGGTGCCAGCCCACCGCAGTGTAAGTACTGTTTTGTATTAAATGTTGCCAAAAAAAGAAATTAACAGTAATTTAAAACTGAAGCTATCTTATATACAAATGTTTACACATGGAAGTGTGTGTGTGTCTGTCTGGCCCGGAAGTGTGAGACTACAGCATGAAGCTCAAAGAAATCGACTAAGTCGCCAAAGTGAAACCGCCGAGAAAAAAGAAACTCGCTTAGCCGCCAATACACAAGCGAGGCGAGCACATCGGCAAAACGAAACCTCAGAGGAGAGTGAAACTCGCTTAGCCGATGGAGGTGAGCATGTCGACAAAACAAAATCAGCGACGAAAGAGAACCTTGCTTAGCCACTAATGCACAAGTGAGGTGAGCACATCGGAAAAACAAAACCATCCGAAGAGAGAGAAACTCACTAAGCCAATGGAGGTGAGCATGTCGGCAAAACAAAATCAGTGACGAAAGAGAACCTTGCTTAGCCACTAATGCACAACTGATGCGATCGACTGATTGAAGTGCCAGAATCCATGGTTTCTAGGAGCCCAAGGGCTTACATAGCTAGTGTTAAATAAAGATTCACGAGCATGGCTTCACAGTAAGGCGGCATGGTTTCATTGTCTCCATTAATTTCCTGGTTGCAGCTTTCATTTAGCTTTACTGCTAACACTGCCCCACAGCCCAGGAAGTGTTACATAATAAACATTTAAAATATTGTATTAAGGGAAAAAACGTGTGTTGGTAAGGGATATTAACAATAGATAACTCAATTACAAGAAAAGGATGGCACACTAAGCAAAATATATGCAACAAAGGATTTACTTCAGCTGTTTATTTAATTGATTCCTATAATTAAAGAAATCAAAACGTTTCTTTCACACCCATGTGTACTTAGTCAAAACATTCTTTATGCAAAATGTTAACACTTATTGTAATTTGTAAAAATATGTTTGGAATTCATAATTAAGGGATCACATGATGAATGAGCACTTTTTTCATTGCTAAAATAAAAACAAGTATGGTATACAATACTTCTTTAGAAACCTGCCAGACATGCTGGACTACTAAGATGTGTGGCTGACTTCTAAATACCGAAATCGTAAGGTGTTATTCATATTTCTTTAACAAAAACAAATGGTGCTCTGTTCCTGTAAACAGATAGATTCAGAAATCAAATGTGACAGGAATCCACAGAGAGTTTGTTAGATAAGAAAAAAGGTAAAGCTCAGAGACGCAATCTGAGACGAAGGTTTGCAAACTTCATTCAGGTTCAGATATTCCATAAGGGAAGATGCTACAGCACTCAGTTCTGCTTGTCTGAGCACAAAGTGTGATTAAAATGCAATTCCGTGGGGCTTGAGTGATGGCAAATCAAAGTAAATGTGAAACATGGTTAATAAATCCTGGAACAAAGATGTTTTTAGATAAATAAAGAATTTTTAATAGTCTGATACATTAACCAGTGTCAAAGCCAAATGTAATCCATTCTGCTTTAAAAAGAATGCATTTGCCAAGCTAGAGATATATTTGTGTAAGGTGTCATATTGGGTGAGGAGGATGCTTTCTCTTCACTTTCACTGTTTTTTAAAAAAGATCAGTAATCACCATTGTCTCAGAAGTGATGGCAGCTAGGAGTATTGCAACCATAGCGAGACAAATCAGGTGGTGCATGTAAAACAGAAAATCACAGATAAAAATTTTAAAAGGGCATCACTGAGAATAGTTTTCTTTAAACCATTAAATCAGTAGATCAGGTAGTGAACTAGTAAGATGTACCCTATCTGGATTATTGACCTTGTAAAGACAGTTGAGGGACTGCTAACATGTTATCTCAATGCATACCAATGCACTAAAGGGAAACAGGGATCCTTTGTATTCTTTTTTGCTGACTACTGAGGACATTAGGCTCTGTGCCTATCACCTACCCCCTCAGATAGTACCTGGGGCTCAGCAGTGCAGGGGCAAACTGGGAATAAGCTCTAGGCATGACGGATCAGAATTAATTCTTGAAGTACACTCGGGTAAAATTCTTGACTGGACCTTAAAAACTGGCCATACCGGGTAGTGAGCTTGGATGAGTGAGTAGCAAGGGCTGGTAGAAGGAAGAGAGGCCAGCATGTGTCAAAAGAGTGTGGTGTTTTAGTGGGAAGTAATTAGGGAGTGTTACATTGACCATAGACAAGAAAGAGTGGTTTGGAAACACCGGAAAAGTAGAAAGGTACAAAATACAGTGCGTGGGGAAAAGAAATGACAATTATAATTACAAGACGGAAGATACCTCTAAAGAGGATTTAAGGGTTTACGCTGAAACAACATTCTCAACATCTAAGCAATGTGCAGAAGTTATTAAAAAGGCAAACAATATGTTAAGGTATATATTAAAATCAATGAACATAAATCAAGGGATGTTATGCTAAAATTATGTAATAAACTAGTGAATTACATACTTGAGGATAAAGGGGAAACACACTTAGAAATGAAGCCAGGAAGCACCTCCTTATGCAAAGAGTTTTGGGAATCTGGAAAAAAAACAATGAAGAAATGTTGTTGAAGCAGAAACTCTGACAACTTTTTGAGAAGTATCAAGGTGAGATATTTGGACATCTTATATATTAACTAAACAAATGAGCTTGATAGACTAAATAGTCCCCTCTCGTTTCTCTAATTTCCTATGGTCACCACATAGTAGTCCAGGACCACCGTGTGTATATTTAGGTTCATTTGGGTAATAGGCTTTATCCTCTGTCTTCTTTACCTACAGTCTGTAATTAAGTTCACTCTATTTATTCCTTTGGCTTACATGGGGCTGATATTTCCAGAAATGCCCCATAAAGTTCCCACTCTTCATTCTGTAACACTTGCTTAGCCATATCAATGAGCAAGAAAACAAATCACACAGAACTGAATTCACAGCAAAACTCAGTGGAAAAAAAATTGAAAAATTTTTATGTTTTGTTTCCTGCACAGTTTGCACCATGGACACAAGAAGAAAAGAATTTAGATCACTGAAGCTGCTCCTCTATCTGGAGATGATACTGTTTAGTGGATGCAGTGGATTCTTCATGACTAACAGGAGCCTGCTCAGCGCCCGTCGCTCTGCCATGGATATCGAACTGTCCAGCTCCATGCCTACAATAGAGCATTAATTACTAATTACTGTCTGGAAGCGCTTTTGTGCAATAATTCCTCATGTGCTTGACTGTCATTTACAATTTGAATAAAGATCTCTAGTAAAAGAAAAAAATCACTGAAAGTGTGCATATCCTCAACTAGGATAAGGCTGTTTCCGTGAAGTGTGGAGAAAACCTGTTAATGTTGACGATGCTGCATTTTAGCGTGACTTTGTTTCAAAAATATGCAGCATGTCACATTTTTAAGAAACATTCTGCCCTCCTCTGTGGTTATGTGAATGAGAGGTATAAACAGAATTAACTTTACTGGTGTGGTACATAATACATGCTGTATGCAGCTGCAGAAAAGAATACTGGTAAAGTGTGAATGAGGGGTTAGTGAACAATACGCTTTGTGGTTCACCTAAAAAGAAACAAAAATCTCTTCATAGTGAGTTTTGCATTTCACAATCACAAAATTGCCTGCATTATTAATTTTAATATCAGTTTCATGAAACTGTATGTGAATCAAAGCCTCTGTGTTTCACTTATGTCTACCCATACCAGGATGTTGTATAACTGGTTCAGCTGTGGAGTGGCCAATAGGGGGAGGCAGCTTGATGGCCGAGGTCTCCAGGTCTCTAAACAAATCCAAATTGTATTCTGTGATATCATCTAATGTTGAATTCTGCTCTGTCCTTGTCATACTTATATTGTACTATTATATTGTGTTGAGGATTACTTGTGTTCTGTTCTGTGTATTGTATTGTATTTACCCCATTTCTTTGCAACCCACTGCATGCCCAGGCTACCTGGAAAGGCGTCTCTCTTTGAACTGCCTTTCCTAAGGTTTCTTCCATTTTTTTCCCTACAATATTTTTTTGGGAGTTTTTTCTTGTCTTCTTAGAGACTCAAGGCTGGGGGGCTGTCAGGAGGTAGGGCCTGTTAAAGCCCATTGCGGCACTTCTTGTGTGAATTTGGGCTCTACAAAAATAAACTGTATTGTATTGTAATGTATAACTTAAAATATGGCACTCTAATCACTCTGTCACATAAACAGAAGGACAGCTTCCTCAAAGCAAACATCACAGAAGCTCCAATCAAACTTTTAGTGTCCAAGAAGACACATCTTTTATGCCACAAATAAAACCTATGATTAATATAGGGTGATATTAGTGTAATATAT
>JANRMT010062841.1:24436543-24504150 GCA_026402145.1 Polypterus bichir lapradei | reverse complement strand
GTCACCTTCAAATTACTCTCCTTGAGATGCAATACACTTATCCCAGCTCTCCTCCCATTCCTGGAAACATTTCTTGTACTAATCTTTTGTTACTGTATCTACAGCCTCCTGCATTTTTTCCTGGATTTCTATTTAAGGTAGAAATTGTTTTCCCATCAGTCTCAATTTTAATTTCGGGATCAAAAAAGAATTCACATGGAGTGAGATCTGCTGAGTATGGGGTAGGGCTCTACCACATTGTTTTTGGTTGAAAACTCTTTGTCTGACAAACGCAGTGTTTTCAGGTTCGCTGTCTTTATGTAAAATCCAGTTTGCATCACTGCTCCAGACTTTTTCTCCTGATACTTTCCCATAGAAGCCTCAGCAATTTTATGTAATGCCGCTGATTAACAGTCTGTCCACAGGGAACAAGTCTGTCAATAAAAACATGATCATCATTGTCTCTTGAAAATCTGCCATGGTGGCTTAGAAGAAAAAAAAAAGCCCTTCAGAATATGTAAGACTTTGCTTGCCATTTGCTCCCCCACTAGACTATACTACTTTGCCCACTTTGGCAGAATCTTAGGCTCCCATAGTGCTTATGTGCGTGCATTATTTTTATTGTCCAAGCTTTATAGGTAAGTTACTGAGGTTTTCCGTTTTCTTTGTTTGATGCTGCACTCTCATTTTATTCTCAGTATCATCATCATCTTCATTAATCTACACTTTTGATCTCCTACTCCTATACTATGACTCCATCTTCTCTCCTTACACTCACTGACAATTGTCTGAGTGGTCCATGAACTTACGCGAGCAACATTAGAAGAAGAAAATAAATAAAAGAAAAAAATCTGTATGGAAAAGAAGTTTAGTTTACAATCTCAAGGTAATGTATTCCAAAAATGGCTTAGTTTAACATGATATAAAAAGCATATGCAGGTACATGATACATTTGCACGTGTTTAAAACCCAGGCTTTAAAACACAATGTTGTACTAAATAGGTAATAATAAAACATGACGCTCTGCTTATGCCTTTCAGTAGTTTAGTAGTACTGGTCCAGCTATCTTGGGTGAATTACTGCTGTGGTGTGAAATTTTGTATACAAGTTGATAAATATTTTGTATGTCTTTACTTGTAACTTAGGCAAAGCAATGTAATATTAGTGTTTCATTCATGTGAGAAGCATTCATGCTTACCTCCCCTAGACTAAGTCAGGAAAGTGAATTTTACGACAGGATTAGGGAAAGTGCCTCAAACAAGATTGGCAAGTTACCAATGACCTTCTTATGGCTGCTGACTCCGGTTTAATTACTATTCTCATCCTTCTTGATCTGACTGCGACCTTTGATACTATCTGTCATACCACTCTCCTTAATCGATTATCTTTGATTGGCATTACCCACGCGCCACTTGATTGGTTCAGATCCTACCTCTTAGGCCGCACTCAGTTCATTCAGCTTAAAACTTTCACATCCCAACCCACCGCTGTTACATCAGGTGTGCCCCAGGGCTCTGTCCTGGGGCCTCTTCTTTTTATTATTTACCTTCTTCCCCTTGGCAATATCTTTTGTAAATATAACATTCATTTTCACTTATGCTCATGACACCCAGCTCTACCTTGCTAGTAAACCCACCTCTTCCTTTCCACCATCTTCGCTTATTGACTGTATTGCTGAAATTAAATCCTGGTTTTCTTCGAATTTTCATAAATTAAACAGTGACAAAACTGAGGTTCTCCTCATTGGCTCAAAATCATCATTATCCAAAGCTGATAATCTTTCTCTCGTGATTGATAACTCTGTTGTTTTCCCATCACCTCAGGTTAAGAGTCTGGGTGTCATCCTTGACAGTACACTATTTTTCCAATCTCACATTAATAACATCACCTGGTCTGCTTATTTCCACCTACGTAATATTAATCGCATCCACCCCACCCCTCACTCCCCATACCACTGCCATTCTTGTTCACAGTCTTGTTACTTCTCGTTTGGACTATTGGAATTCACTCCTCTTTGGTCTCTCTAATAAATCTCTTCATAAGCTTCAGCTAGTCCAAAATTCTGCAGCTCGCATCATTACTCGAACCTCATCTATTCACCATATTACTACAGTCTTGCAGCAGCTTCATTGGCTCCCGATTAAGTTTCGAATTGATTTTTAAATTCTGCTATTAACATTTAAGGCCATTCATAACCTCAACCCTCCATATCTGTCTGACCTTCTTTATGTTGCCATTCCCTCCCGTAACCTTAGATCCTCTTCCTCCATCCACCTGACTGTCCCTCTCGCCCGTCTAACCTCCATGGGGAGCAGAGCATTCAGCTGTTCTGCTCCCAAGCTCTGGAATTCATTGCCTACCAAGCTTAGAAATATCAAATCATTTTCAACCTTCAAATGTAAACTTAAAACGCATCTTTTTCTTTATGATTACAGTGGCTTTATTTGGTTTTCATTTTTATATCTTCTGCTTTTTCTGATGTTTTAAGTTGTTTATAATGTGTCTTTTTATTTATTTATTTATTGTTTGTTCGGTGTTCTTGAGTTCTCAGAAAGGCACCTTGTATAAACAAAATGTATTATTATTATTAAGTGTTTCTCTGCAGGACCCTCTTAATCAACTCCCACAGGAAAGCCAGACTGCCTAGCTGGCAAGCTTCAGCTCAACACATGGTTTTGGGAGCAGGTGTGAAGGTATTCTGTGCCCCATTGGTTTGAAGTACAGCTGTTTGGAATTGGCTTGTATCAGAAGCCATTAAGTACCATGATGCTCTAATGGCTGTAGGGTGTGGACAGAAAACCTATAAATTTACTTGCTTTACCCCTCCCTCTCTCTCTCTCTCTCTCTCTCTCTTACAAACATCTAATAAAAGACCATCTCACACCATGAACTGAAAAGGACAACATAATGAAGAGCACAGCTCGGCAGCCATATTGAGACAGGCATGCAGCCTATTCTGAAGAAAGCTGACCAATGATGAAATGATGACTTAACTAGAGACATTTTAAGTAACAAACAAGTCTGTGTGCCACCTGAAACTACACATCAGCATTTATAAGGTTGTATGGTTGCTAATATTCACTTGTATTTTGCTTATTGCTATTATTTATGAATATTATCAATAATACATTATTTAAAGTGTCTTTTACTCTTTGTTATTGCCTGAGGTTATAAATGTAGAAGGGAAGGTGGGGAGAAGTTATATGGTACAATACCTGATAAAGAGTAGTAAGTCTGTGAGATTTGAGGCATTCTGACAAAGGCTACATATTAATAATACAAAAGGAGAAAGCAGAGTAATATATTACTCTACCAAGACAAAACAATTACCTAATGGGTCATTGTAAGTATTGAATTTACACATGCATTCCATTGTCTTGAATTTCTTTGCAGAGAAATAAATAATTGTCCAAACATTCATTATTCAACTGAAAAATGACAGATTTTCAGAGGGAAATCCAGAAAGAACAGTATAAGCCGTGTAAGGGGCAGCAGTCCACCCTTGGCATAGGATTCTTGACAAGCACCAGTGTGCCAATTCCAGTTGACACTGATGACTTGTTAAAGCATCATCAGGACTGTGAAGTCTGGAAACCAGAAAGAGGAGACTGGTTTAGATACGGTGATATGGGCTGTGCTCCTCATAACTGCAGAAAAACTGGATAAAACCAGTCAGTTGTGACATGATCCCCAAATGTCTCTGGCATTACCTTCAAAATAGTTTCACATTCTTTCACATGTAACAATGGGTAACAAAATAACCTTTTGGGAAATAAAAACATCATTATATCTTACTTGCCATTGGTAAAGTTTTTCAGTGTACAGTACTTAATTTTTCCCTATTTGGCCACCTTATCTGTGAAAATAACAAACTTTAGATGAAAGCTCTTTTTCTCTTCTTAACACTTATTTGTGCCATCTGCAGCAGCAGGACCAGGGTGATCTTGTCAGACTATATAAAAAAGCGAGCAAGTTATTAAAAGAAACAGAAACTTTACAGGTGACCTTATTATATTGTAATTATCCTACAGAAAGTACAAGAGTGGCAGGGGATTAGCAGATTTCATACTGTTTTCATACAAAGTGTGGCTCAGCCATAATACCACATTGACATTAGTGCTCAACTATGGAAACATCTCATGAAACTCCCCATTAACACATCATATACTGTAGAAAGCTCTAAACTGGCTCTAAAATATTCTTTCATGCGTGCTGCTCCTCTAGGCACTGGCGGGTTGTGAATGACACCTTCGAAAGACTTTTTCTTCCTTAATTAACTGCACATTTGACAGAATCATATAAACAAAAATACCTTCTGCCTTCGCCTGTGGTAATCTGCCAGAGAGAGAATGAGACTTACATAGGGATTACCATTTCTTTTAATAACATGTAACTGACACCACTTCCCACAAGGTCTGTTGACATCTGGCTCTGGCAATAAGGTCTTGGCATAACTGTAATCTGTGGCTTGAAATATCACACAGCATCACATATTGTTTTTGTGTTGTGCTGAGAGCCAAAGAACAAACCTCTCCCTTGTGGATTTGCTGTATACTGCAGAATGGCGATACAACATAAATGCAGAGCAAACAATAGAACAGAAAGTTCAAATAACCAGCAGTGTATTCTTATGGTAAACTGGAAAGATGGCAATGCACATTACATTCATTTGCATAAAACTGAGGCTTTGCAATTTTTGTTTGCAAATCACTTGATTTTCTCCAATGAAATGAGGTACCAAATGACTGGATTTGTAAATGATCTTTATTTGGAAGCTTTTCCAGATTTGAGAGGATAAACCTTTTGTGTGTGTCTGCAGTCTCAAGATTTACTAAATGTGTGTAATAAATGCATTTTCAGAACTAAAAACAGTTTGGTTGAATTCATTGATTAAGTATTTTAAAAAAAAAGTAAAATAAGTTGTATCTTTTTCATTTTGTTTATTATTGTGTATTTTTTATGTTGGCTTTCAGTGTAGAAGGAAAATATTACAATACATGGAATACTGTAACTCATATACTGTAAGAACATACAGTGGTTTCAGTAAGTATTCAGACCCTTACACCTTCTGTACAATATATTGTGTTGTAAATTGCTAAATTTGTCATTTTTGCCCATCTGTCTACACTCAGTAACCCATAACGACAAAGTGAAAACATGTTTTTGGAAAGGTTTTCAAATGTATTACAAATTAAAAGCTGAAATCTCTCTCATTCATTACAGTATTCAGACAGTGGCACTCCTAATTATGGTCAGATGCATCCCATTAGCTTTTAAGTTTGTTTGAATTCATTCATTAAGTATTCCAAATAAGTAAAATAATTTGTATCTTTTTTATTTTATTTATTATTGTGTATTTTTCATGTTGGCTTTCAGTGTAGAAAGAAAACATTACAATATAAGGAATAACTTACATAAGAAAATACAGTGGATACAGTAAGTATTCAGACCCATACACTTTCTCTACACTTTGTGTTGTAAATTGATAAATTTGTCATTTTTTGCCCTTCTGTCTACACTCAGTAACCCATAACGACAAAGTGAAAACATGTTTTCAGAAAGGTTCACAAATTTATTACAAACTAGGGGGCTTACCCCTTGCTCACTTCGCTCTCCAACCCCCCACCTTGCCTGTGCTACGCGTCGGCCACTTCGCGTCTCTGCCGCCCGTGTTGTGAAAGGGGGGCTGAACGCACCCCAAGGAGATGCGGTCACTCCTCCGAAACCCCCTCTTAAATGGTGATACAATGGGAAACAAATACAGTGTTTTTTTACCTCCTCTTTGCTCGATCAGCTGCTGCTGCTGTGCCGTGTGATCTGCATCTCGCGCAGCGCTTCGAACATTTAAAAGCCTGCTCAGCAGCTGTTTTTGTCATCTACTCTTTGTCTTTTATTTGCGGCACCGGGCGTGGTTATATCTGTTGCCACAAAGTCTCATCTTGCAGTACGTGAGTTCTTGATATTTTTTAGTTTATAATTTAAAAACAGAATAGGAATCTGAAAATCTAACAACATCACATTAAAGTTCGATAAATTCTGAAAAGAATGATACCAAACATATATATGTAGGTTTTAAAATAAGACGATTTAAAGCGTGACAAAAAATGTGACATAAAAAGGTCACATGAAATCATTGCACAAAATTGTTGCACTTTTAGACTTATAGAGAGTATATACAGAGTAGCTTAAAAGCTGAAATCTCTTATTCATAACAGTTTTCAGACAGTGTCACTCCTAATTATGGTCAGACGCATCCAGTTAGCTTTAAGTTTGGTTGAATTCATTTATGAAGTATTCCAAAAAAGTAAAATAAGTTGTATCGTTTTTGTTTTGTTTATTATTGTGTGTTTTTTATATTGACTTTCAGTATAGAAAGAAAACATTACAATATATGGAAAAACTCATATACTGTAAGAACATACAGTGGATTCAGTAAGTATTCAGACCCTTACACCTTCTGTACACTTTATTGTGTTGTAAATTGTTAAATTTGTCATTTTTACCCATCTGTCTACACTTAGTAACCATAACGACAAAGTGAAAACATGTTTTCGGAAACGTTTGCAAATTTATTACAAATTAAAAGCAGAAATCTCTCATTCATAACAGTATTCTCACGCTGGCATTCCTAATTGTGGTCAGATGCATCCCGTTAGCTTTAATTCTCCGCCAGGTGTATCTAGAACTTGATTAGCATCCAGCTGTGGCGAATTGAATTGATTGGACAGATTGAAATTGAAATTAATCGATTGATGGCAAATTGGATTGATTGATTACAAAGGTACATACCAGTGTATATCAGGTCCCACAATTCCAACTTCTTGTCAGGACAAAATCAAAGTCTTGAAGTCCAAGGAGCTCTCTGTAGATCTCTGTGATCCAACTGTGGTAAAGCATAGATCGGGGCAAGGGGATAAAATCATTTGTAAATCTTGTAGTGTTCCCAAGAGCCTAGTGGACTTAATAATTGTGAAATGGAAGATGTTTGTAACCACCAGGGGCCTCATGTATAAACGCTGCGTACGCACAAAAATGTTGTGTAAGATCTTGAACACTTTGGATAGAACTACAAGTACTATGTCTGTTAAAGACTAGGCACTGCTCATCACCTGCCTAATACCGTCACTACGGTGAAGCATAGTGGTGGCACCATCATGCTATGGGGGTGCTTTTCTGTCAAAAATAAGGTTGGAATCAAACCCGGATTGGATGCCACTCCATCAGAGGACATACTTGTGCACTTCATGAATACCTGAACTGCATGCATTTAACTCCAACCTCATTGGGAAGTAATTGAAAACTGGAGGACTTGGTGTTAGGAAAACACACAAACCTAAAACACTGAATTAAAGTTCACCTCCTAGAGCTGAGAAGCAGTGATGCCAGCTGTGCCACCCAAGCAATTCCAATAAAACCTAATCATATGAACCTATATCTGCTGTACAGTAGAATATTTTCAAAACAGAACAATTATAAAATAAATTAGTTTTTTTCCTAATTTTTTACACATTCAATCGTACATATGTAGGTTTTGCAACTTTTAACTTCTGTTGGCACTTCATATTACATAAAGCATTATAGTACAGCAAATACATCTAAATCCATTATGGCTGAACCCAGGTGAATGAATTTGTTGATCCAGACTGTTATGTAGTGTTGCTTTTAGGCACCAGTCAAAACTGTATATATTAGAAACTGTAAAGCTAAATTCTTACTAAATACTTGCACCTTTCACAAAGAGCTTTATTTTCATTAGGACTTCAGTAAAGAGCCTTGCTTCATACCCAATTCACAATATAGCTTCATCAAAGTTTAACAGTAGGCTACAGTAGCACTTCACTGTGTGGATCAATAACCTTACCTCCGGGATTATAGCTGATGAGAATGTCTGCTCGGCTGATGTAGTGGGTTCTGATGTGCCAGAATCTACTGGTTGCAGATGTAATTCATCCCTCAGCCACTCTGTCAACACCTCAATTTCTTCTGAGTTTGGCAAGCTTAAGAAAAACAAAGCTAAAAAGTTCACTGCTCAAAACTTTATTATAGCTGATTCGGTACATTACAATTATTATATCTGATTGCATAACAACATAATATTCTGACTTTAAACATTTAAACTGAAGTACACATTTTAATATGTCAAATATCTGATGCAACTGTTTGTTATGTACTTTTACCTCACAAAGTAAATCAATACATCTCTTATGAACACCCTCAAATAGGGCAGCTTACACTAATTCAGACGTTCTGAGTTACTGACATGTATCTTCGAAATGCTCCTACGACGTTTTGACGCTCAGATGCTTGCAGCAAAACACAGCACAGTGTTGCGAACTGCAGTTCTGAGATTTTTGAAACTTTGAAAATTCAATTTTGAAATGAAAAACACAAGAGATTATGAAGGGTTGGGGCACCCGAAGGTGATCATCGTATAATTGAAATAAACTACAAAAAAAAAACTCGTAGGAAATGCAATAATGTCTTCTTCAGTCTGCCATCAACTGGCTCCAAAATGGCGTCAGAGCCAGTTTTCAGGTCTGCAGGGAGGAAGAGGGGGGTTCAAGAGGTCTGAAACCAGAAGTGACATCATCTGTGTCAAGCCTGTCACTCATCCATTCTGCAGAGGATGGAAGAGAAAATTAATATTCATTCCAAAATACATAGCTTCTGGAAAGCAATGGTTTCACACAGAAATCAACATAAAACGTCTGTTGCTGCATGCTGTGGCTGCAAGCTTGCCAAGAATGTGCGTCAGGCTTGCAGCCAGGCTGTCTTTGCGTGGCTGGGACACAGTCAGAGTACACTGCAATCTGGTTTCTACCTCTTATATTAAGTGGTGGTCCTCCCTAGAGAACATTGTCAGTATCATGATTAGCTGGGGACCAATCAGCTGAAGCTGGAACCTCACATTCATTTTCGATTACTTGTATCAAAATCAGAATCCGACAAGTCATAGTCCAGTTCAGAGATAATAGGCAAAATGTCGTCCACAGAGTATTTTGCATTATGCATTCGCATTGATCTCTCGCCAGATGTCAGGGCCATTTTTGCCGTTGTTTGCGCCTTGCTACTCATTGCAGAAAAATCTCAGTCAAACCAATTAATCAACGAGAATCCAACTAAAACACAACGGTTGGTTTGGTCACTGTTTACAGTTGGTCACCATTGTCAACTCCTCCTTTTGACAAAAGTCAACATCAGCCCTGAAAGAGTTAAGCATCAGAGCCAATCCATGGCTCGGAGTGGAATTACTACCTTACTAGCCCTGAAGTTGCCTCCGAAGCTCACATTATATACATCTCACATCTTATACTTATTAAAGGTTTTAGATAAATTAGACACTTGATATGTATGGAATTCTGAAAGCATACTTAACTCTAATGTTTTGCATTAATATTTTGTAACGTAAAAGAAAATACTTTTGTATGAAAATGTACCCTAAGTGCCACGTCGCCTCACCCAACTCAACAGCCCTGTCCTTTAGTAATCTTTTATGACAAGTAAGAGGTACGGTGGTCTTATTTTAAAACCCGGGTCAAAGAGCTACTCCAAAGGCTTAGATTAAATAAAGTAAAATTAATTTAAAACCGCCTTCATTTTTATACCACACTAGCAAAGTAAAAATTCCTTTGTGAGCCAGTTCTGAAATAATCAATGCCTTCCTCTAAATCTCTCTGACAGTTTGCACAGTTAAAGATGTATTTATACAGTATATGTCTACTAAAACCCGATCGGATTATGATTAGGCTTATCTGTGATATTTTATGATTTGCTGCTCCTGTCAACTGATTTCTTAATCAAGCACTTCAAACAGAGAACAGTCAAAAGTGACTTTTCACTCGGCCCCAGATGAAGACAGTAATTAAACGGATTAGTGGAACACGTTTACAACTGAATTCCTCGAGTTTACATTCCTAGAGGGATTAATCTTTTTCATGCCATTGGCTTTATTATCATGACTTTCTAAACCCAGGAAGGCAAATCTAGTCCTCAAAGGCACTACTCTAAACTCTCCATTAACTTATTGATTTGAGCGTCAGTTTAAGGAGGAAATGCTAAATATTTACTCATTAATCAGTTTTGTAAAAAGTCCATTTGACTTGTGTCAGGTACAACTTTGTCTTTTTCTCCCATCTGAACAATTAATTATATCAACTCGCTAAAACAATAGCCATCCAGGTTCTTCATTGTCATGTAATTTGAACCTCTTAAGTTTGCAAGGGAGAGGAGAGTCTGTCCGAGTGAGAAGATAATTGAATCTGTGAAGATGATTGACAGTTTAAAGCTGGAATGAAAAGCCGTGTGCTCTTTGACCCGCAAAATCTGAAATTACCTGTCTCTCTTTTTGTTTCAAGGGTGGACGGCAGGGTCTTGCATTACTCAAGAATCTTCTACTTGTTTCCAGTAAGCTATGATAATTAATTCAATTACTGACTTCAGGGGGATTTTCAGGGGGGCACTTCTCAACTAATTAGTGCAATAGGAAAATAAGTCGTTTTTTCACATAAGCCCCAATACCTTCATTTTAAAATAACTATATTGTTTATTATAAAGTTTTAAAATGTGTTCAGTTTTAACAAACTTTAGATGTTTGAAAGTCCAAATATCAAAAGTAATAAATTCAATTAGGTCCCTGAGAGCTTTGTTCAGCCAGACATATGTTTTGAACAAAGGCAGCGAGGATCTTAATAAATGTGGTAAGAAGAAAGAGAGAAAGAGATGCATTTATGTGATTTGAGGCGCAATGCAATGTTCAGTTTACATTTAAACAGGGCAGAAACAGTCTACAAAACCATAAAACCATACCATGATTTATCATATTTTCTAGCAGCACATACTGTACCGAACAGCACGGTGGTGCAGTGGTAGTGCAGTTAAGAGACCCGTGGAGTTTGCATGTTCTCCCCGTCTCTGCATGGGTTCCCTCAGAGTGCTCCAGTTTCCTCCCACAGTCCAAAGACATGCAGGTTAGGTGGATTGGCGATTGTAAATTGTCCCTAGTGTGTGGGTATGTGTGTGTGTGTGTGTCCTGCTGTGGGCTGGTGCCCTGCCCGGGGTTTGTTTCCTGCCTTGCACCCTGTGTTGGCTGGGATTGGCTCCAGCAGACCCATGTGACCCTGTAGTTAGGATATAGCGGGTTGAATAATGGATGGATGGACATACTGTACCTGAATGGCATGGTGGCACAGTGATTAATGCAGCAGAGTTCCTGCCTGTGTTCTATAAGTCTCTAAATGTTCTATAGAGATAAATATTGTTGTTGTAAAAAGACACAAAAATAAAAATAAAAAAACAATTTATACACATATTCATTGTCTTTTTTTTAAAAAAAAAAGCAAGCAAAAATGTTACTTTCTGAAAGATTTGCAGATGCAGAGAGCTTGCAAAAGTAAATTAAAAACCTACAATTAAAAAATCACCAAGAGTACTCAAATCTGAAAACGGTCTTGAAGCAAAAGGACACATTTTTCGGTCCTTTGGTATTTTTTTTTTTTTTTTGCCTTTAATTACTTGAATAATTTTTTGAGGGATATGTCTTCTGTATTGTACACAGGCTGGATGGATATCCCAGCCAGGAAAGGAAGCAGACCCGGAAGGAAGGGATGGACAGACAGCCCCTATAAAAGTACAGATATCACTAGGGAACTGTTATTCCCCCAGCATGCTAGATGGCAGCAGTCTTGGATATCCACACCCAGTGGGAAGCCAGTAGGGCATGCTGGGAAATGTAGTCTGGTAGGGCAGCCCTGCTGGGATCACGGGGTGCCGCAAGAAGGCGTTGCAGGGAAACAAGCTCCCTACTTTGATAATGGACATCCGTGTGACCCGAAAGTACTTCCATCGGGCATTCGCCCTGGCACCGGAAGTACTCCTGGGTCTGTAATAAAAGGGACCGCATTCCCTTATTCAGGTGAGTTGGAGCTGGGTGGTAGAGAGGCAACACTCGACTGGAGGAGGGCAGTGCGGTGGTGATATAGTATATTGTGGAGAGAGAAAGACCAGTGTTTTTGTGCTTCATGTGATACTTTTTTGGAGGCATTTCAAATAAAACTTTCATTTATTTGGATAAAGGACTTTGCTTTTGTGAGCGGGTTTGGGCAGGCTGTCGCCCGGGTGTCCATCACAGTATCTTATGCTTTGTTCATATTATGTGCTTTATGTGCCACAATATATAAATACATATAACCTACTTGGTTGTTTATAATAGAGTGACTAGACGCAAGGCATTCTTGATCAAAAGGCATACGGCACTTTAAAGCTCTCTGAAAGCATGGTCTGATGAGACAAAACTTAAACACTTTGGGTAGAACTCCAAGCACTATGTCTAGTAAAGACTAGCCACTGCTCATCACCTGCCTAATACCGTCACTACGGTGAAGCATGGTGGTGACAGCTTCATGCTATGGGGGTGATTTTCTGTCAAAAATAAGGCAGGAATCAAACCTGGATTGGATGCCAGCCCATCAGAGGACATACTTGTGCCCTTCATGAATACCTGAACTGCATCCAATTAACTCCAGCCTCATTGGGAAGCAAAAGAAAACTGGAGGGCTTGGTGTTAGGAATACACACAAACCTTCTTCTTCTTCTTCTTTCGGCTGCTCCCGTTAGCGGTCACCACAGCGGATCATCTTCTTCCATAGGAAAACACACAAATCTAACACACCGAATTAAAGATTGCCTCCTAGAGCTGAGAAGCAGTGATGCCAGCTGTGCCACCCAAGCCATTCTAATGAAACCTAATTATATGAACCTATATCTGCTGTACAGTAGAATATTTTCAAAAGAGAACAATTATCAGACAAATCAGGTTTTTTTCCTAATTTTATACACATTCAATTGTACGTATGTAGGTTTTGCTACTTTTTACTTCCGTTGGCATTTCACATTACAGAAAGCATTTTAGCGCAGCAAATACATCTAAATCCATTATGGCTGAACCCAGGTGAATGAATTTGCTGATCCAGACTGTTATACATCATATACATTCAATTACTTGAAGAATTCTTTGAGGGATATATCTTTCTGTATCCTATGCTTTGTTCATATTATATGCTTTATGTACCACAATACACATCATATAACCTACTTGGTTTCAGATGCCAGGCAATGGTGGCTTTAAATGGACACTTTTGCATTTCCACGTCCCCAAATGCCACTCAACTACTTGCCATTAGAGTAGATTTGTGTCTGAAGTCAACTGTTAAATTACCCTCTGTGGTCCTTTATTTCACTACCTGAAGTCAATTTTCTTTTATGGCTGGAAAGATGATTAAAATATACAGCAACATTACTCGCTTTGTATTTGTTCAGATACAGGTGTTTCATTTATGGTTCTTTTTCTCAAGTTGCTAAGAAATATGTAACATGCATTTTTAAACTTAATAATGCAATTAAACATGCCCATTGCTACTTCTATCCTAACGTTACTATTTCTATTATTAACTTTAAACCATAGCCATCGGTACTCTAAAGGCATGTTTACATTTTAACCAACAGACATGTGCTTTATGTGGATGTTGTATTGCTGCAGTAGCTTCGTTTGCTGCCTCACAGATGTAGCGTCCTATGATTAGTTCAATTCCTGGGCTGGGCACTACTTGTGTGGGACCTAACCTGAATGGTTTTAGGATGTGAAAATAAGAAGAATATACATAAAGGACAAAAACACACTCAGACACTAGATGTCAGCAGTAAGAATTGAATCTGATAAGACATGCATGCTAAGTATTTAGAACTGACCAAATCTGACTAATCACCAAATATTCACCCATGCAATCCACGCCACTCACGTCTGTCGATCAAAGTTGTTAAGAGAAGTGACCAGGGTGTCAAGTGCTGCTCTACCATGCAGCTTAACCCCATTAAACACAAAACAAGACACACTCCATTGGTTTATGTTGAACCTTTTGAAATGCAAATGAATATTTGATGCTAAGCAAAAACCTGTTCAGGTAATAACAGCTAATGGATTTTAAATTAAGATTTCCTACACTGTCTTGCTAAAGACAGAAAATGTCTATTTTTAAGTAGGCTATGAATAGAGATGTGATTAAAACTGGCTTGTGGAGAAAGGATATGGTAGATATTTTGTCATTTCAGTTATCCAGATTCAGTTTTACTTGCAATCCTTTTGATTGAGATTGAAAATAATGGAGCAATGGAGTAGCTCTGTTGAATAACACTTGTACTATAGACCTATAGCAGCCATTTCAAACTCTCTTAAACTTAAACAGACCATCAATTATTCACCTTTTGAGTGTTACAATGTTGTAGCTCCCATTTGTTTCCAATTATTCATGTGGACGGCAAACTAATCCAGAAGTGGGACTGTACAGGGGATTCAGAAAGTATTCAGACCCCTTTTTTTTCTGCACACTTTATTGTGATGTAGATTTAGTTTTAAAGGGATAAATCTGCCATTTTTACTCATCGATCTACACTTAATAACCCCTAATGACAAAGTGAAGACACATGTTAAGACAGGTGAGCACTGATAGTAGTGCCCAGAGGAAATACAAATTGATGCTCTGTGAGTTTTTGAATCACCAAAATATGTGGAGTAATACTGCAAGACACACATAAAAGCAGTTACCAGAGGTACAGGCTTAGTATAAAGCTGGGGAAACGCAAGAGTCTCCAAGACAAAGCTAATGTCGGGTGGGGTTAGGGTAGCAGTCCATTGGGATTGTATCAAAACAGTTCAAATACCTGGGAATTATTATTATACAAAAACAAAAAGATCTTTTTAAACATACTGTAATTTTGGTAACAATAACATTGTAAGTGAGGACTGGCCTCGGTATGGTAGATTGGTGCAGGAAATGTGGTGAGACAGAACGCAAAAGGCAGGAGACGCGATGACATGTCTGGCCACAAAGGCTGCCGCTCTTATTTCCTCAGCTACGTAATGTGTATTACTGTAAGCTCCCCCTTCCAGAAGGTAGAAGGGTAATAAATCACTCCAACCAAAGGCTAAACTCTGAAAGGTCTTTAATTCCTAATAGTTACCGTAGTCTGTAAACAAAGTAAATATGTATGCCAAGTCACTGGGTAACAAACAAGTATAAAATATAAACAACTAGGCGTGTCTAAGTTTAACAAACATATTGAACCTCTTTAAACCATATTATTTAGAATAAAGTTAGCTTTTGACCGTGACACATGGCAATAATGGTACAGATGATATCGGAGAGAATAAAATGGTTTAATGATGCTACGATAAAAAAATGGAGAAAAAAAGAGAACATGAACTAGTAAGTAAAAATAAATATGAGAAGTTGTTTCGATGCTTTCCTGTTAGAAGTTACTATTTACCAACACAAATGACTTTCTGAGAAACATTAAATAAGATGTTAATAGAGGGTCCTTCGTCCATCTTACATTTGTCAAGAGTATTTAATATAATCAAAATTAATCCTCCCAGATCTCTTATAACTATACCCAATGGCATGTCAATAATTGTCCACACTTTTGTGATAATTTTGTTTCGGTTGCGGGTACAGCTTTCTCCACGCACGTATGGGAACATGCTGAGTCTGTTGTCACATTGGTAAAGTTTTGACCTTGATCAGTCAGTTTTTCTTTTTGTTCTCTAGGAGTATACATTGAAGAGCAGCAAGAACTGATTCCTGTTTTTGTGGGCTGAAGGTGTACCAGAGTTAGAATGATGGTACGGACTTGCTCAGTGTTGTCGTCGATAGTTGATGTGGACAGGTGTTCTGCTCCTTCTTTATTCTTAACACTTGTCTGACCATTTTTGTACTTCTCAATCCATTCATACATCATTTCCCTATTGTGTAGAAAGCCTTCTACAGATTTCGGGCCCTGGTACACCTTAAACTCATAAAACGCAGATCACTGCTCACTGCTCTACTTTGATGCAAATAAAGAGTGGCTAGGCATGTTTACTTCTGTAAAATAACAAGAAACAATGACTGAACAAGGGCAAATCTTTACCACTGGGACCACAGACTCACCATGATTCTACAAATGTGTGGAAAGCCATATAGCCTACCCAAATAAAATTATCACGAAAGTGCATATACTGTAATTATTGACTTACCCTCATATGTATCAACAAATCCTTCTTAGACTCAATTGTATCCTCATTTATCTGGAATTCAAAAATGACCATGCATAACATATGCAACTCTTCAAGCATGCCATTACTTATCTTTCAGATCTATTACTGGGCTGCAAATATTCAGACATTAAAACTCAGGAAATTCCCAGTAATTCAAAATCTGTGGATGTTTTTCTCTGTTCTCCAGTCAACACTAACTACTGTCAATATAACGTAAGGCACATTTTAAGGTATAGGAGCTTTTATCTGTTGACCCAATATATCATAATCACCTCTTCTTGCCTTTTGTGTAGAATTAAACCTATAGAAGTCACTAGATATCATGCCATTTAGAGATCTCGATAATAAAAACATACAGTATTTGCTAATTTAAGAGATGCCCATTCAGTCCCAGCTCTTAAATGCAGGCTGAAAACTCACTACTTTAGTCAAGCATACCCTGACTAGAGCTGCCGATTAGCTATGTATGCTGCATTTCTGCTTTTTAGGCATATGTACAGAAATATAAGTAGCATAATATTTTAAACCGTTACTAACCCTCCTTTATTCTGTTTCTCTTCTCGGTATCTATATGTGGCACTTGGTGCCACTGCTGTACTGCCAGGCTGTTCTCCTGCATATGGAAAAGTCATCTTGGATAAAGAAGTCTTGGAATCATTGGATGGAAAAATTCTCTCATCAGATTGGACAGCAAGCACAGACTCCACTATAGAATAGCCAAGAAGTGGTAAGGCAGCCAGTTGGCCGAGATCCCCTAGGACTGTGAGTTTATTTTTGACTCTCTCTTTTACAGTTTTAATGTCCTCTGTTGTCATCTGGCCGTAGTTCATCAATTAACTAATTAACATTTATTGTTGGTTTTGATTTAAATTTAATCAGCTTCTCCCGTATTCATTGTGTGTTTTAAAAAATCTGCATTTATATGTGTACCAGTTGTGTATTCATTAATTAATATAATTTATACTTGTATTTTAACTGACAATTGTCAACAGTGCTCTGTGCTTGCACTCAGTGAAGAGTGCTATACAAAAAAAGTTGTATTATATTGTATGTTTGCCTAATTTGAATTATTACACTCCCAATGAAATCTTCCAGCTACACACTTTTTCCTTCTATTGATACATGAGAATTATTGTCAAATCAACTGACCCAGCTTTCCCCCATGTTTCATCTTTATCTGTCTCTGAAGTGACACTGGCTTGTTTGGAAGCACACTCAGGAAGCATCTCCAGAATATATCTATACATTTCAAGGTATTTGCCTCTTGCCGATCTTAAGGAATGATGTTGACGGACTCTATGCATTAAAATTTTAGGACACCGGCTCCCAGTTGTTCTCCTCTTGACAGTCTGTTCTTTTGAGTTCCTCTAATCCGGCCTGTATTGTTTAAATTATCACACACTTAAGTATTTGTGTTAGCAGTTGCCAGCTCCATTTAGCTAAATAAATTACATATCATTAATTGTTTTAAGTCACTTTGCATCATGGAGGTGTATTGGTTTGTATTGCTGCCTCACAGATTTACCGCTGGATTCTGACTGTGGTGAATGCGCATGTTCTCTTCTTTTCAAAGGGCATTTCTCAGCAGTCTTCTATGGCATTCCATGTACATATTATATACTGTTTATACAAACAAGATGCAAATTAATACCATGTAAGTAAAGTGCCTTCAGAAAGTATTCAGACACCTTCATGTTTTTCACATTTTGTTATGTTACATCCTTGTGCTAAAATAATTTAAATTCTTTTCCTCCCACACCAAACACTCAGTACCCCAGAATAATACACTGAAAACTGGATTGGAGACCTTTTTGCAAATTTATTAAAAATAAAAAAAAATGAATTATGACATTGACACAAGTATTCAGACCATTTACTCAGGACTTAGTTTAAGCCCCTTTAGCAGCCATTCCAGTCCGGAGTTTTCTTAAGCCTGGTGTGACAAGATTGGGGATTGTGTACCATTCTTCTCTGCAGACCCCCTCAAGTTCTATCAGAATGGATTGAGACTTTCAGTGGACAGCTGTCTTTAAGTCTCTCCAGAGACGTTTGATGGGGTTCAAGTCCTGACTTTGGGTGGACCGCTGAAGCTACCTAAGCAACTCCTGTGCTGTCTTTGGGTTATTGTCCTTTTCGAAGGTGAACCTTTAGTCCAGTTAGAAGTCCAGAGAAATCTGGGGTAAATTTAAGGATATCTCTATTCTTTGCTCTGTTCATCTTTCCGTTAATCCTTTCTGGTCTCCGAGTCCCTGCTGCTGAACCCCACAGCATGATCCTACCACTAACACTTCATCGTTGAATTGCTTTCCCCCAGACATGATTGATTTCATCAGACTAGAGAATCTTGTTTCTCCAAATCTGAGAGTTTTTTAGGTGCCACTGTACTCTTGGAGACATTCAATGCTGCCGGATTTTTTTTGTAGCCTTCTCTAGATCTTGCCTCAACACAATCTCGTCTCTAAGCTCTACAGGCAGTTCCTTTGACCTCATGGCTTGTGTTTTGCTCTGATACACATCTGTGGGACCTTCTATAGACAGGCATGTTCTTTTTCCTATTCATGGGCAATCATTTGAATAAACCACAAGTGGACTTGAAACAAGGTGTACAAACATCTCACTGATGATCAATGGAATGGGATACGCCTGAGCCTGATTTCCAGTGTCATAGCAAAGGGTTTGAATTCTTGTGTCAAACTGATATTTCAGGTTTTTATTTTAAAAAAAAATGCAAAAATGTCTTCTTCTTCTTTTGGCTGCTCCTGTTAGGGGTTTCCACAGCCGATTATCTTCTTCCATATCTTTCTGTCCTCGTCATCTTGCTCTGTTACACCCATCACCTGCATGTCATCTCCCACCACATCCATAAACCTTCTCTTAGGCCTTCCTCTTGGCAGCTCTATCTTTAACATCCTTCTCCTATATACCCAGCATCTCTCCTCTGCACATGTCCAAACCAATGCAATCTCGCCTCTCTGACTTTGTCTCCCAACCGTCCAACTTGAGCCGACCGTCTAATGTCCTCATTTCTAATCCTATCCATCTAAAATCCTATTTTTGTTTTGACATTCTGGGGTATTAATAATTGCTTGATGTGGGTAAAATTTAATTTAAATGATTTTAGAACAAGGATGTAAAAAAAGTGAAAAATGTAAGAGAGAGTGAATGAATGGTGACTGTAATTTGCCACCGTATGATCATAATACACCGGTGTAAGTCAAATTCAGGAATTATTTAATGCTGACCCCTTTTTATGTGTGAGATGACCTTTTGTTGGATTGGCACCCAATTCAGATCTGATTCCTGCCTGGCACCAGAGGCTCCAACTGCATGTGACCATGTACTCAACCAAGAAGCTCAGAAAATGGTTCAGTCGATTAATTATGTTAAATTCAATAAGGGTGGTCTGTTGCATATTTAATAAAATCTATTAGTGCATCTCACACCCAGATTTCCTGATTTGATAGTGAAGGTTAAATTGGAGTATCTTTGAAATGTAGCCTGTAGCAGTAACAAAAATTTCGTAAAAATCTTTAAGTCATTAGACATCTTCACTCACACAGAGCATATATGTTTCACACTTCCAGACAGAGTTTTAACAAGATTGCTTTGTTAAAACCTTACGGTTCATATTTTAAGGCTTCTGAAAGGAAAAAAAAATCTCATTATCGCCTGCACAGACAGAAAGGTAGGACAAGATGAAATGTTTCAAGAAAAGTTTTCTTCTGAAAATGTTTTTACAGAGTTTAGACTCTTAGAAAAAAATGTTTTGAATGGAAAGAATTTTTATCAACTAACAAAAAAAAACATAACCTCGGGTCTTGATCTTTAGTATTTGAAATGTATGCCTTCTGCTCTTCTTGCTTCCTAACTACAAAAAAGGTGCTTTTTGATTCTTTTGCTGTGTGGATTTAAAAAGCAAGTTTTCACATTTTTTTAATTTAGAAATATGTTTTAAAAAATGTACAGGGAATGTAGGAAGAATATGCTCCTTAGTGGTAGAGACACACATCTGTTGGTTTTCAGTTAACGCTCATGTTTTTTGGGATCCTACTGGCCACAATGGATGTTAAGGCACTTTACACAAACATCCCCCATGATGATGGCATACTGACATATGAAACGTACCTCAAACAACATGACTTACCCACAGAGTCAGTTATACAAATGATATAATTCACTCTGACACACAATTTATTCTCATTTGGACAAGACTTCTACTTGCAACAAATGGGGAAATGCAATGGGCTGTCGGTTTGCACCTCACTATGCAAACCTATTCATGGCAAAATTGGTGGAAGATTTTATGTCATTGTGCGTCTTAAAACCAATGTTGTATACATAGATGACATCTTCATAATCTGGAATGCCAGTGAGCAGGACCTCCTCCATTTTCATAATGAATTTAATTCTTTCCACCCCAACATAAAGCTGAATTACTCAAAAACAGAAGTCAGCTTCCATGACACCATCATTCAACTGAAAGACAACACCCTTGTAACTTCTGTTTTTCACAAACCGATGGACAGACGGACCTACTTGAGAAGTGATAGCTTTCACCCCAAGGCGATCCATTATTTTCAGCCAAACAATACGTTAAAGCCATATTTGCTCAGACCCGATAGACCGGGAAAAGATTTCATCAGACATGGTTATGCCCCTATTTTTTCTTGGTAGAGTAATATTTTACTCTACTTTCCCCTTTTGTATTATTAATATTTAACCATTGTCAGAATGACTCAGATCTCAGACTCACCACTGTTGAAAAGGTATTGTACCATATAACTTCTCCCCACCTTTCCTTCTACATTTATAACCTCAGGCAATTAGGTGTAGTAAAAGACAAGCAGGAGTTAAGCTACAATTTAAACAATGTATTATTGATAATCATAAATGATAACAATATCCAAAGTACGTTTGAATATTGACAACCATAAAACCTGATAAATGGTGATGTGTAGTTTCAGGTGGCAAACAGACTTGTTAGTTACTTAAAATGTCTCTAGTTAAGGCCTCATTTTTTGGTCAGCTTTCTTCAGAACAGGCCGCATGCCTGTCTCAATATGGCTACTGAGCTGTGCTCTTCGTTGTGTTGCCCTTTTCGGATCATGGTGTGTAATGGTCTTACATTAGTTTGGTAAGAGAGAGACAGTGAGGTAAAGCAAGCAAATTTATAGGTTTTCTGTCCAACCCCTAAGCCAATAGGGTGTTGTGGTACTTAAAGACTTTTGATACAAGACAGTTCCAAACAGCCATACTTCAGACCAATGGGACACAGAACACCTTCACACCTGCCCTCCAAACCATATGTTAAAGTAAATCTTGAGAGTTAGGCAGCCTGGCTTTCCCGGGGGGCTGACTGAGATACTTTAGAAGAGAAATATTTGCCAGACTTGTTTTAGGCACTTCTCCCAACCCTGTCATAAAATTACAAAGAGACACATTCCTAAAAGGGGTTCTTAAACCATTGCTGTTATTATCTATAATGTAACACTAATATTACATTGCTTTGTCTAAGTTACAAATAAGGACATACAAAATATTTATCAACTAATATGCAAAATTTCACATCACAACAGCCCTCAAAACAACAGACACTCAAATAAGAAGAGCTACTGCCATACCCAGAGACAATCTTCTGGAATATTAAAACAAAGACAACAAGAACCACATCCCCCTTGTTGTCTCCTATAACCCACATCTTGAACCCACTTCAAAAAATTATAAAAGAACTTTGGCCAATGCTAAACAATGACCAAACGCTGAAAAATGTATTTCTAGAACCTCCCCTCCTGGCATACAGACAACCGTCAAACCTGCAGCAACTAATTGTCCGAAGCTCTCTAAGTGAACCGACAGAAAATGGTACATCTCCCTACCTACAGAAAAGATGTCCTTACATTTGTGATACAGACTGTGTAGTTATGCCACACTCTCGACTAGAACAATGAATAAAGGGATAATTTTCCTGCAGATCATCTAATATGGTCTACCTAAATCTCTGTATACAATGTCCCGACACTGCACTCTATGTGCACTCTATGTGGGAGAAACTGGACCAACACTCCGCCAAAGAATGAATTTACACAGGTTCCACATCAAGCATGACAACACAGATGTTCCTGTAGCAGCTCACTTCAGCAGCCATGAACACTGTGAGAGGGACTTTAAAGTCACAGGGCTTATGGGCAACTTCAGAACACAGCAAGAGAGAAAAGAATGGAAGTTAAACTTGTGCTAAAATTGAACACATTACAACATGGTTTAGAGACATGAGTTTTATGGCCAGATATGAGGATTGTTTGCAAATCTCAGACTGACCCAAACAGCCTGCCTACAGACCCACATTGTATGGAAAAACTCATCAGAAACTTCAAAAGACTTTGTTAGACAGTTTATCTTATCCAAAGACCTTGACTATACATTGTTCTCCTGTATTGCTAAATGAATCTTAGCCTGGAGGGGTCTATTAATTTTTCACATCTAAGATGTCTCACTTAAAGGTTTTCCAATGCTGTATCTGTGCTGGTGTCCATATAAACACAGGGAATTCCAGTCTCTGTATTCCATCTTGTATGAAGAGGGTGCTGAGTTGCCTCGTAAGCTCCCATATTGTAATCTTTTTAGTTAGCCAGTAAAATGTGCCATGTTGCTTGGCTTCTCACTTGGGATCTTAGAGAAATAAAAGGGACTCATAGTACATTGGAGCCCTTTGACTGTCATTCAGAGTGGTGTATTTAATGATCTGATTATGGGGGTCTCAAACTCAGGTCCTGGGAGGTCAGAGTGTGCTCTGTATAATTCTTAATGAAAGTTATTATTTATTGACATGTTTTATCCCTGCTATCATTGACATTTACATTTTCAAAGTTATAGTGTCAGTTTGTCTGTTGTCTCATTTATACTGAATTTGGTATAGGATTCTCGGTGGCAGTGCTAATATTTGAGATGCACCAGCACTTTGAATGAAAAATGCAGGGCATTTCATTTCTACATACACTACAAAATACATTTTAGCGGAGACGGCATATTGCAAATGTTAACATTAAATATTGTCAACAGAATTTATTTGCCGGACAGAGAAAAGTAAGCCTCTATGTAGAATATAGAGATAGGCTACACGTGAACAAATATAGATTTCTTTAGTTTGTCCAAATAACAAAAACATTCACTGAAAAAGAGATTTATGTTATTCAGCATAGTTACTTATATTTGGTGTTAAGGTGTATATTTATTTTTATTTTTCTGGATTTTGAAATGCCCAAGTTCTAATTGTGAGGTTAAATTCTTTGAACATTAGGTATGAGATATGTGTATATCATCGAGCCTCTCAAGGTACGACATACTATATAACTCATATCTCAGTATACAGTCTCTGTAAAAGCTTTTTGATGAGTGTTGTTGTCTACCGCAGTGCTGCCATCTAGCGGAAAGGCAGAAAATTTTTTTTTAGATGCAACAGCTTACGGAAAATAGCATTATAAATGCAGTAGTCCTTTTTTCGCCACAAAAAAAGGTATGATGTTTTGAAACAGCTAGATTTGTTGCAAGATTACTATTTGCTTATAATGACAGAGATCAAGATAATGACAATTAATTAGATGATATGGAACTTGTAGACTCTGCTATTGATGCGCATCACTGCACCGGATGCGTTTCCTCATCATAAGGCATCCAACTTGTCACGACTGCCAGGACAGAACTACTTAGAACTACATTCTGCCGCCCACTTAGCACCAACAGAAATCAACTATCAGATGTATTGTGTGCAACAAGCGTGGACAGTGCAAAGAAACTGGTTATATTTACGGCATCCTGAGTGGTGTCATGTTTCTTGAACTCTTGTTACATTACAGACTTTTAATTATGTTGTTGATGAAAATAAGGTAGTTAACAGCTTCTTTACAGTTTTGACAGAGTTACTATTGATAATAAAACCGTTGCTTTCTAATACATTTCTTCACATTTTTTAAAAATTCTGACAGTTATTTTTTCATATTTTCTGACACCATTTTGCATTTCTGTAGACTCTGCTATTTTGCGGTGCATGATCTCTTGCTTCTGAGCATGGCTTTGGAGATCATGGCCTGTACCTTATGAGTGCAACAGTTTAAAAGTCAGCACAATTAACTTCCTGGTATCTAAGATTATGAATAAACTCCTTCAAAACTTAGTGACTGATTATTTTTGGTTAGTGTTTTCTGGTACAAGAGCTTAGCTTCTACTGTTGACTTTGATGAAGGATTCTTTGTTCAGCCTTGATGCCTCACAATGTTCAGTGTGGTGTTGAGGAGTCACCCATTGCACGGCTGCACTTGGATCTCAAATTGGGTGGTTCGCCATATGGTGGGTGCAGCAACGTGCTGAAATCAGCACATGCTCCCAACCTCTTGATGACTTGCGTTTTCACTTTCTGCTTTTGACCTACGTCTGTTTATACTGATTATGTTTCTTCTTCTGGTCCCTTCCCATCTCCATCTACGGGAATGTAGCTTGAGGTCAATGTGACACCACACAGAATACACTGCTAAAAATTTGTTGCAGCCAGAACATGACTTTCACTGTTTTTACAATGTAACAACAGTTTCTACCCTAAAGTAAAGGTTGTGAAAGAAATGTCATAATTCATATAACAACCATATAGTCCATAAGTCACATCCAAGGCAACGCTCATGCCCTGGCTTTTTTCAGGTGGCCTCGAGGTTTTCCGTATAGATTGAATTTTCCAAGCTTAGCTGGATTTGGCTTAGCAGGCTGTTCATATTTTAATGTTGTATTTTGCAAGCATCTCACCTCAGATACAGTAATGCCCAACACACTTTTGGGTTTAAATAAAAGATTTTTATTAAACCTCGGCACTATGCCAACAATCACCCATGCAAAGATCAATAAACTATACATAATTCAAACCAATTTTTCCCTCCTTCTGTCCTCCAAGAGTGTTGCTGTCTGTCTTCCAACACTGACTCCCCGATGTGAGGAGATGGGCTCCTTTTCAAGCCAGACCTGGGAATACCTCCAGTGCCACAGCATGTCTTCTTGGAAGAACTTCCAGCTCATATGAAAAGCAGGGAGGTTCTCCTCTGGCAGCACCCTCTATCGGCACCCAGCGACTCCAACAGGGTTGCATTTCTGGACTCCAACACCTAAGCACCACTGCAGGCATCCAAACTGGAATGGCACAAGAGAACCACTGCCATCTGCTGTCTGGGGAATGGAACTGCACCTGGCTTCTGCTGGTCTAACAATTATATTTATTATTCCAGTTGAGTACAAAGTCGTTTTTCTCATCCAGCCAGCCAGCTTGTCTGTCCATCCATCATGGCCTCCTGTCCAGGCAAGAAATTACTTACCATCCTGGCCGAGATGCCCATCCGTCCTCTTAGACACTTACAGGACAAATTACCTCTGAAAGACACTTATCAACATTCACATTTGGGCAGGGGTTGTGTGGAATGTGGGCAGTGGCTGAACCCATCTGTCCCAGATGTTCCTTATTGACTGCCATGTTGACACCTTATTGACTGCCCTGCTCCAGAAAAATAATCTTGACTCCTCTGCTTTTGAAGATTTTAGACCAATTTCTAACCTGCCTTTCTTAAGTAAAATTCTAGAGAAGGCAGTCATTATGCAGTTTAATGATCAACTCTATAAACATGCTATTCTTGATAAGTTTCAGTCGGGTTTCAGAACAAATCACAATACAGAAACTGCACTCGTTAAAATAGTAAATGACCTGCGGGAAAATGCAGACAGAGGCCGTTTATCTGTTCTCATCCTCTTAGATCTGATTGCCACATTTGATACCATTGATCACAATATGTTTAGAATCACCGTAGTCAATGGGTGGGCCTTTCTGGCAGGGTCTTAAATTGGTTTGAATACTACCTGGCAGGTAGAAAATTCTTTGTTAGTTGTGGTAATATACTTCAAAGACACATGATATTCTATATGGTGTTCCACAAGGATCTCTCCTGGGTCCACTAACTCTGTTCAATTTACATGCTTCCGTTAGGTCAGATTATCTATGGACATAACGTGAGCTACCACAGCTAGGTTGATGACACACAACTGTATTTATCAATAGCGCCTGATGACCTCGACCCTCCTGATTCACTGACCCCAATGTCTTAATTGTGTTTCTGAATGGATGAGTTGTAATTTTTTTAAAGAGAAAACAGAAATTTTAGTGATTGGCAATAATGGATATAATGAGGTTATTAGAAATAAACTTGATGCATTAGGATTAAAAGTCAAGGCGAAGGTAAAAAAATTAGGGGTAACTATTGACTCTGACATGAATTTTAAATCACATTTTAATCAGATTACTAGGACAGCATTTTTTCACTTAAGAAATATAGCAAAAGTTAGACCTCTTATAGCATTGCAAGATGCTGAGAAATTAGTTCACGCTTTTGTTTTTAGTCGACTAGATTACTGTAACACACTCCTCTCAGGGCCACCCAAAAAAGACATCAATAGATTACAACGAGTGCAGAATGCAGCTGCTAGAATCTTAACTAGGAAAAGAAAATCCGAGCACATCATACCAGTCTTAGTGTCACTACAATGGTTACCTGTGTCATTTAGAATTGACGTTAAAATACTGCTTATGATTTACAAATAATCTGCTCAATCCTATATTTCAGAATGCCTCTCACCTTACACTCCTAATCGTAACCTTAGATCTTCAAATGACTGTCTGCTTATTATTCCAAGAGCTAAACTTAAAAGAAGTGGTGAGGCGGCCTTCTGCTGTTATGCACCTAAAATCTGGAATAGCCTGCCAATAGGAATTCACCAGGCTAATACAGTGGAGCACTTTAAAACACTGCTGAGAACACATTACTTTAACATGGCTTTCTCATAGCTTGATCTTAATTTAATCCTGATGCTCTGTATATTCAATTAATTATCATTATTATTCATGGTATTCATATTCAAAATCTGTACTAACCCCTACTTTCTCTTCTGTTCTTTTTCCGGTTTTCTGTGGTGGCAATCTGCACCAAACCCTTCCCCAACCTGAAGCTTTATGTTGGTTCACCTTTAGACCTGTGCAATCCTGTGAGTCAACAGCCCCATATAGCCCTGCAGGAAGGAAGATCGCATCCCCATCTTTCCACTTTTCACCTTACCCCAAGCTCTCTTCTGGTTTAGTCATCTCAAAAATCGTGCCTTCTATAGAAAGTGTTATATACTGCTTGAAAGCTGATTTTAAATATCTGATAAAGCTGGCAACACATCTGAAGGTACCTGGAACGAATGATGAGCCAAACAATTTGTACAAACTGAATTATCATCCAGCAAAATTTGTGTCATTCACACATGAATAAAGGCATTTTATTTCCTGTCTGGAAGCGTTTTAATGCATTAATTCCGCATAGGCGGATAATAGGTAATGACACCAAGGAGTTTTTGGCTGCATCAACTTTTTGATATTTTCTGTGGAGGAAACAGTAATGTGAACAATGATCTGTTTTAGTATATCTTCATATGAAAAAACATGCTGAATATCACATTTTAAAAATTGCACTGCACTCCTTTGTGGTGAAGTAAACAAGAGGCATAAGTAGAATTGATTTTACCAGGTAAACACGTAAAGACTCTTTAGTGAGTTTCATAACTGTAAAATTGCGTACAAAAAGAATTTTAGTATTAATTTTGTGAAACTGTATGCAAATTAACCTCCTCAGTATTAGAATATTTCTTGAAAAAACATGTAAAAAGTATTGCATTTTCTGGCTTGAAAAATTATATATTTATTAAATCTCATCTTTCTACTGTAAAATGTGCAAAACACTAAAAGTACAAAGTCAAAAGTGTAGAAAGTATAATAATAATAATACAAATAATAGTAATAGTAATAATAATAATAATGCTAATACCGTATATGCTGTCAAAATGTCTCATTTGTGTGATGTATCTTGAAACAAGGTGAAATACACAATCTAACGTCACATTCGGGATAATAGTAACGTGATTCCTTGTGGATTTTCTTTCCAGACTGATCAGCTTTTGAACAGCACACTGCACATGTGCGATTGACATGAGCGTCACGTTCGGATTCATCAGAATCATTTACGATTTCACTGCCTGAAGACAGATTAATTTTGTCATCACTGCTCATGTTACCATCAAGAGCATGCAACACTTCAGCTGCTGAAAAACGTTTCTTATAGGACGCCATTATTAGGCTAGGAGAAGACGTGTCTGCACCATTGCCCAGGTAACACTTTGGCCTGTTGCTTACGCAAGACACACTTACATCATTTTCTGAGCAACAATCGGCACTAAAACTGTTGGCAATTTTACATCCCATATAATCCTTGGGTCTAACACTTCTATACAGTTGCTCAAGTGACGCTCGGAACTAACACTTAGGCCGGGTTTATACTTCATGTGACGCGACGTGTGCTCCTGTGCTTCTGCTACACAAGCATTGTACTGTTTATACTTGTGTTTACGTAAATCTGGAAGATTCCATCAGGTGGTAGTGCGAGATATCATCACAGTGAGAAAACATTTGGCTTTGCAGTGTTGTGAATTGCCTGAAACATCCATTAAATTTTGAGGACACATTGCCACAATATCTCTGAAAAGGATGGATGTTTAATGATTGCATCCATCAATCCAGGGCTATGCCCATTCCAGCAAACATCAGGAGCAAGGCAGAAATAATCACTAGATGGGGCATCAGCTCATCGCAAGGTGAATAGAAGCACACATTAGCGTCATTTTAGCAAATGAAACCTTCACGTCTTTGGAAGGAAACTGGAGTGCACTGTGGAAACCCACCAGGAAAACATGCAAACACCAGGCAGGGAACACCAGGGACCTAACTCCCTATGAGGCAGCAGCAACGCTACCACTCTGCCACCGTGCCACCCCCACGCATGTAATTATTAACAGTGTTCATTATCTAAATTAAGTTAATGATTTAACTGTAAAATGTAACATACATACTTTAATGCATTTCAAGTATATATCTAAGTATTCTAAATGTGCAGAGAGCTGGAATATCATAAATTTAATGTCTTCTATGTGGCCATCTTTTGCTACTTTCTGTTGCTGTCAGTTCAGGAGGAGGCTCCAGAATCATGTAGCGATTAACAACTGGGTCGGTTTTTAGATATTTGTGACGGTCTACTTTAATGATAAAATATACTATGAGGTTAAAGTGGACATTTCGAGATTAAAGCTGAAGTATCCACTTTAATCACAAAATACACCTTTTTACTTAATTTTTTTCTCAGTGGCTCAAATACACTGCTGTACATTCTAATGCTGTTGTGAAGGTACAAAGAAAATTAAAAAGATGGCACAGAAGACATGTGAGACTTTTAAAATATATCATGTCATTACGTTGGGGAATATGCGATGCTTGAATATAAAAACATCACAAACATCACATTTGTATGTTGGCATTTTGCTTCGCCACATCGAACTATTCATCAAACATTGCAGCGGGCACATTAATCATTTAGAATCTGTAGAGCAGCTTTCTTTCACATGTACATAGTAAACAGAGACTCTGATGTTACGTTCTGACTTTGTCACACTGCACCCCCCAACTTTTTGATGGTACTGCAACTTGCGCATGTGTCACGTTAATTTCTGAGGACATGCTCAGAGGATGCTTCAAATGAACACTGGAAATGCATGGCTGCCACGATACGTGCACGTACGCGTTGTGAGCATGAAGTATAGACTGACCCTAAGAAGGTTAAAGCAGGCCTCTCTTTTGCTATTCACTAGGTAAAACTGTTTTGATTGCATCTATAGCATTAAGTCTTCTCTATCTCTTGGGCAGAGAGACCATGACATGTTTTTCGTGGAGACTTCAGGTTAGACAGTGTCACACACGTGCGATTGGGAGGCAGCTGAAGGGCCTGAATAATAGTAGTTCCACGCCAGACCTGGGGATGCAAGGTGCACTGACTTTCTCTCTCAATCTTCTGCAGACTATCCATGGAAAAAGTTGCACGGTTCCGGTACCTACAAAGACGTCACTTCCGGATCCGATACCGATGATGATATCACTTCTGGATTCAACGCTTATGATGACGTCACTTCCAGATCCGGTGCTTACGATGATGTTTGTTCCGGTTCCAACCCTCATGACGCCACTTCCGGTTCCGGACCCGATGACGCCACTTCCTGTCTCGGCAAATAAAGCCGCCATCTTTAACAACCTGCCTCAGTTCTGTTTTGGACTCTGACCTGTGAAGAACTCAAAAACGAAGTACTCATACCCAGGGCACAATATATGGGTGGCTTCCCCCAAACCATTTTCGATGTCTTTTGCTTATTATTGTGACAACAGCTTCAAAGGAATTACCCTCCTCAGAGGAAGATCCTCCATAGTCAGAGTCCTCCACAATTAACACGTTTACATGTCCTTCAATAACCCAATTATTCACATAAATCTAAATTCTAAAATGTCATATCTGATTCTGATTTGAGAGTTCGGGTTGTAGGCCTTTGAGAAACATAAGTAACAAAAACATAGATTTCTCCTCGAATAATCTGAATATGTGGCTATGTAAACCCTCAATTGGGCTACTTTTAAGGATTTTGTAGTCTGCAAGTGTCCATTACACTCTGTCAGCTTGCATATGTATTTGTTTTGCACACACTTTCAGTAGCCACTAGTAGACACATCTACAAAATACATTTCAAGAAGCAGGCAATCTCATTATTTTTTCAGTGCTCAACTCAGTGCAGTGGAGTGAGAAGGTAAAAGTAACATGCGTTAAGTAGCCCGATTATATTTTAAAGTAATGAGTAACCTACTCCAATACTTATTTTATTGAGGTAAGAATCCATCCATCCTTCCATTTTCCAACCCGCTGAATCCGAACACAGGGTCACGGGGGTCTGCTGGAGCCAATCCCAGCCAACACAGGGCACAAGGCAGGAACCAATCCCAGGCAGGGTGCCAACCCACCGCAGTGAGGTAAGAATACCTGTGCTATTATTATTATAGCGGCGATTAGTGTATGTCAAGAAGCACTCATACCGCGTCTTTTGCAGGGTTCAACTACACAGCCAAGCAAAAAAGAGTTTGCAGCATGCAATCCAGTAGCAGACACCTATACATGTTAAGCATCAATTTGATTAAGCATGCTTATGAAACACAAGAAAATGATTGCAGATACCTTTCTTATTTATGTTTCTTTGTGGCCGATGTTAAACTCTTTTTTTGGAGAGTTTTTGTTGAAGTGTTTTGACAAAGGAGAACTGGAGAAGATTACTAGCACATGTAAGAAACCAGGTTTCAGTCTTAACTGGGTTATTCTCCCTAACCTGATTGTGAGTGTGTGAATGTAAACAGCAACAGCATTTATTCCTAAAGCACCTTTTCATACAAAGCATGTAGCTCAAAGTGCTTTACAGCATGTCAAGGATGGTAATTACATGCAAAGGAAAACAAATTAAATTCAGATGAGAATAACAATGAAATAAATAATATAAAAAAGATAAATAATGTACACATATATAAGAAAGATGCATTGTTAAGAGAAATATAGAATAGTCTTTAAATGACAGTTCAGCGATAAGGCCAGATAGCCAGGGTGAAAAGAAAAAATAAAAAACACACTGAATGTCACCTGTCTCAGGTATAGCTTCCTTAATTTCAGTGTCACTAAGGCACATTTAAAAAATCTTGGCAGCAGTAACTCTTTGTCTAATATTTATTTTCAGAAACCAAAAGAATAGCAGAGAGAGAGAGAGAGAAAGCAATCAATACAAGAGAAACAATAATGATTCAGAAGACTCTGTCCTCACCCTCTGCAAGCTACAACTACTGTAGGTGGAGGTGAGAGAAAGCATGAGAAAAACATCGGCCATGTGGACCCTCAGATGCACCACCACAAGAATCTGTTTGCAAAACAGTGTTGTATCCTTCAGCCAGTATTTCTGTCTTTGAGAGAGAATTACAAACATAACTGATTTTTTGCAAAGATTTGTGCATGTGTGTGAGCATGTTTGTCAGTTGTGAGCCAACTGCTCCTACAGTGCCAATTAAATTCAGATTAAATTTTATTTGTCACATACAATTATACACATAGTGCGAATTGTAGTGAAATACTTAGTTACACAAGTTCATGAGAAAATATAAATATTATATAAAGTAAATAAAAAAGAAACATACCCACGCATCAAAACTTCTGGGTTGAATAAGAGAGCTGCTGCGGTCGATCACAGGCTTGAAGGACGCGGTAAGATGGTCAGATCTGCTCAGTTGTACTGTAGGATTTCATTTAAAGGCATTGCTTTGACATTCACATAGAGCAGGCCCAGCTTGCTGTGTCCACATATCCAATATGCTAATTGGAGCTTGTTCACTCTGATGTCCCCGTAATTAAGTCACCAGCATTCTAGGGTCAGAATGATTCATTCATTAGAATATTAGGACAGACTGAACCATTTCTGCTCCTGGGTTAAAAAACATTAATCAGGATGTTGTACCATGTACCTTAAACCCCCAAGACATTAATGTGGACAGATTCATTTGGTTTTTCAATCATTAGAGCCCTGAAACTCTCTTCCATACTCATATGCGTGACACTGTCTTTGACAGGTACTGTGGCTAGCGTATTATAAACTACAATAGGCCAGCGGTTTTTCTACCAAATCTATAATACAGTTAAAGTGAAAATATTAAAGATCAAGATATTACAATCCAGGAGAAGTGATCCTCAGATTCCGCTCTTCTCTTCTATCTTCAAGAAATGGAATCTCTGAATTTATTTACTTTCCAGCTTTTAAGTAGCTAGCTTTTGGTCAGACCTGCAAAAATTTGTTTATTCTTTTTCTTTATAAAAACCTTTAGCCTTACAAAGGCATTCTCCTCTAGGGCAATTGAGTATTGATTTTCTGTTCTTCCCTTTTTCCTTATCATTAAATAAATAAATAAATATATAGTGGCGGACGGCCGGGGTCTATGCCCGGCTGGGACGCCCCTTCGCTATATGTTCAGGGGGAGCAGCCACGGACTGTTCAACACCTCCCCCTGGACTCTGGATGGCAGCCCCCCTGGGTTGGAGCGGTGCCTCGGTTTCCCACAGGGCCCCATGGAGATTGGAGTTGGGTGCAGCTCTGTTGGGTCCCGCAGGCACCACCAAGGGGTGCTGCAACTGGGACTCTTGAGCCCTTATGGGCAGTATATTTGCCACACCCGGAAGTGCAACCGGAACTCGGCAGCCAACCACCTGGAACACTTCCGGGTGGACGATAAAACAGGGCCAGCAGCCACCACTCATTGGCCAGAGTCGGGAGAAAGAGGACGAAGCTTGAAGGAGGAGTGGTGGTGCAAAAGAGGACTGTGTGTGTTGGTGTTTTTGTCTGCTTTAGGACTGTGTTGCACCTGTGGGACACGGGGAAGACGTGCCCCACAGGTGAAGAAAAATAAAACTGTCTTTGTTTTTATACATGCCTCCGGTGTGAGTCTGTGTCGGATCAGGCACCTATATAGCACCTTGTTACTATATATATCTTTAATATAAACGTCTATGCATGGAAGTGTGTGTGTCTGTCTTTCTGTCTGGCCTGGAAGTGAAAGGTGGAGTCGGGGTAAGGGCTTCACCTCTGAGGATACACAAATGAGACCAGCACGGTGGAAACCTCCGAAGAAAGAATGATTCGCTTAGCTGCTAATACAGAAGTGAGGCAAATACATTGGCAAAACGAAACCTCCGAAGAAAGACAAAGTCGCTTAGCCGCTAATCCACAAGCAATGTGAGCACGTCGGCAAAACGAATACTTCTAAGAGAGAGACGCCCAGAGTAGTTCCTTTTTAATTACCTGTCATCTCTACATTTCAATTTTTTTCTGACAATATCAATAGTTTCTAGGACCCAGGGCTTTTTACAGCACGGGATTACACAGCTAATATATATATATACTAGCAAAATACCCACGCTTCGCAAAGTACTGCCTTAAAATTTTTATTAAGAAGAAAATTAAACCTTTTTAAACTGAGGGAAAATATACCAATAATTATTTGTTAAGGATCTCTTTGTATACCACATTATGAGTTTGGCCCTCCGGTTGTAATATGACCAAGCTGTGCGCTGAGCTTACTCTTGAGCATGCAACGTACAGTTGGCCATGTGAACAGTAATCTTGTCTAAAATCTTACAGCTTGGATTGCTGCTGTCATAATCGGTTTGAGTTTCATGGTTTGTTTCAATTACGACAGTATTTGCAGGACTTGTGTTGAAGTGACATTCGGCATCTGTCAAGCGTTGTAAGCATACAACCGGTTTCATTGATAAGTTTGCATCCAGCTTTTGAGAGTTTAAACATTCATAAACATCAAAGTGTCCACTACTGAAATCGTCACCTGTGAATCTAAGATGTTTAAGAGGCATTGGCGGTTGTCAAAAGGTGTAAAATATTCGGCCATTTCGGTACACTTGAAAGCGACAACCGAACAATTCAGCGGCAGCCATCAACTCACATGCAGAACCATAGGTGAAGGGCTTAAGCATTTCACTCTTATAGTGCTCCTGTGTAGTATAATTATCTCCTCTACTTAATTATCCGCAGGAAGACATCAATCCCGTGGCGAAGCAAGAAAGGGAATGTAGAGACCGGAGTGACAGACAGCCTTATATAGGCAGGCAGTCAACAATGTGGGAGGCGTTGGGATGGGGGACCCAACGCCACCTCACACAGTGACCGAGCTGCAGGCTATGGACGTATATATGTACGTAAGTAGGATTCAGTTATCGTTGGGAACCCGCGTACCAAATTTCTTGAAGATGGGCCCATAAGTAACAAAGACCGTTGGAAAGTTCAATATGGCGGCCGACAGTGGTGTCATACCACCGAAATAAGTACGTACATTGGTTTCGGTTAGTGCAGGGAAGCCGCCTACCAAATTTCGTGAAGATGGGGCCATAAATAAGAAAGTTCAACATGGCAGATGTTGTCAACCGTTATGACCGTTACATGTAGAATTTCAAAATTAAACCTGCTTAACTTTTGTAAGTAAGCTGTAAGGAATGAGCTTGCCAAATTTCAGCCTTCTACCTACACGGGAAGTTGGAGAATTAGTGATGAGTGAGTGAGTCAGTCAGTGAGTGAGTGAGTGAGTGAGTCAGTGAGGGCTTTGCCTTTTATTAGTATACTAGCAAAATACCCGCGCTTCGCAGCGGCGAGGTACTGCCTTAAAATTTTTATTAAGAAGACAATTAAAACTTTTTAAAACTGAGGGAAAATATACCAATAATTATTTGTTTAGGATCTCTTCGTATGCCACGTTGTCAGTTTGGCCCTCCAGTTGTAATATGACCAAGCTGTAGCTGTGCGCTGAGCTTACTCTTGAGCATGCAACGTACAGTTGGCCATGTGAACAGTAATCTTGTTTCAAATCTCACATCTTGGATTGCTGCTGTCATAATCGGTTTGAGTTTCATGGTTTGTTTCAATTACGACAGTATTTGTAGGACTTGTGTTGAAGAGACATTCGGCAGCTGTCAAGCGTTGTAAGTATACAACCAGTTTCATTGATAACTTCACATCCAGCTTTTGAGAGTCTAAACATTTCTAAACATCAAAGTGTCCACTACTGAAATCGTCACCTGTGAATCTAAGATGTTTAAGAGGCATTGGCGGTTGTCCAAAGGTGTAAAATATTTGCCCATTTCGGTACACTTAAGCATTTCACTCTTCTAGTGCTCCTGTGTAGTATAATTATCTCCTGTACCATCATCAGTCTACACCTTGAACCTGTCCCAGTCATTCAATACATAAGACACAATGTTCCTCCGGATATCAAGAGTGAGCCTGACATGGCCGTGCAATATGTAACAAAGAGAATGGAAAAGGCAGGTGCCATCTCCGGGCATGGAAACCACTTGGTAAGTGACAGTTCTTTGATCGATGGTGATCACCTCGATAGACATGTTAATGGGGGTACGGTTGGAATGATAATGGAAATGGGTACCTGAACAATGTAAAGTAAGTCTAAAATACCTACACAATAACTATAATTGTAATAAATGAACAATAAAACAGCGGAGAAGCCGTGGATTAAATAAAAAGGCTGTAGTTATCAGCAGGGAGACGTGAATACCGTGGCGAAGCAAGGAAGGAAATGTAGAGACTGGAGTGACAGACGGCCTTATATAGGCAGGCAGCCAACAACGTGGGAGGCGTTGGGATGGGGGACCCAACGCCGCCTCACACGGTGACCGAGCTGCAGGTTATGGACGTATATATGTACGTAAGTAGGATTCAGTTAGCGTTGGGAACCCGCGTACCAAATTTCTTGAAGATGGGCCCATAAGTAACAAAGACCGTTGAAAAGTTCAATATGACGGGCGACAGTGGCATCATATCACCGAAATAAGTACCAAATTTCAGCCTTCTACCTACACGGGAAGTTGGAGAATTAGTGATTTTGGAAACTTCAATATGGCAGCCGACAGTGGCATCATACCACTGAAATAAGTACGTACATCAGTTTTGGTTAGCGCAGGGAAGCCACCTACCAAATTTCGTGAAGATGGGGCCATAAATAAGAAAGTTGAACATGGCGAACATTGTCAACCGTTATGACCGTTACACGTAGAATTTCGAAATGAAACCTGCTTAACTTTTGTAAGTAATCTGTAAGGAATGAGCCTGCCAAATTTCAGCCTTCTACCTACACGGGGAGTTGGAGAATTAGTGATGTTTAGAAAATTCAATATGGCGGCCGACAGTGGCTTCATACCACCGAAATAAGCACGTACATCGGTTTTGGTTAACGTAGGGAAGCCACCTACCAAATTTCTTGAAGATGGGGTCAGCCTTCTACATACACGGGAAGTTGGAAAATTAGTGACGTTGGAAAGTTCAATATGGCGACCGACAGTGGCATCATACCATCGAAATAAGTACGTACATCGGTTTTGGTTAGCGCAGGGAATCCGCCTACCAAATTTCGTGAAGATGGGGCCATAAATAAGAAAGTTCAACATGGCGGACGTTGTCGACCGTTATCGACTGTTATGACCGTTACATGTAGAATTTCGAAATGAAACCTGCTTAACTTTTGTAAGTAAGCTGTAAGGAATGAGCCTGCCAAATTTCAGCCTTCTACCTACACGAGAAGTTGGAGAATTAGTGACGTTGTAAAGTTCAATATGGCAGCTGACAGTGGCGTCATACCACCGAAATAAGTATGTACATTGGTTTCGGTTAGCACAGAGGAGCCGCCTACCAAATTTTGTGAAGATGGGGCCATGAATAAGAAAGTTCAACATGGCGGACATTGTGAAAATTAGTGACGTTGGAAAGTTCAATATGGCAGCTGACAGTGGCGTCATACCACCGAAATAAGTATGTAAATTGGTTTCGGTTAGCGCAGGGAAGCCGCCTACCAAATTTCGTCAAGATGGGGCCATGAATAAGAAAGTTCAACATGGCGGACATTGTTGACCGTTACATGTAGAATTTCGAAATGAAACCTGCTTAACTTTTGTAAGTAAGCTGTAAGGAATGACCCTGCCAAATTTCAGCCTTCTACCTACACGGGAAGTTGGAGAATTAGTGACGTTTGGAAAATTCAATATGGCGGCCGACAGTGGCGTCATACCACCGAAATAAGTACGTACATCGGTTTTGGTTAGCGCAGGGAAGCCACCTACCAAATTTCGTGAAGATGGGGTCAGCCTTCAACCTACACGGGAAGTTGGAAAATTAGTGATGTTGGAAAGTTCAATATGGCGGCCGACAGTGGCGTCATACCATCGAAATAAGTATGTACATTGGTTTTGGTTAGCGCAGGGAAGCCGCCTACCAAATTTCGTGAAGATGGGGCCATAAATAAGAAAGTTCAACATGGCGGATGTTGTTGACCGTTATCGACCGTTATGACCGTTACGTGTAGAATTTCGAAATGAAACCTGCTTAACTTTTGTAAGTAAGCTGTAAGGAAGAAGCCTGCCAAATTTCAGTCTTTTACCTACACGGGAAGTTGGAGAATTAGTGATGAGTGAGTGAGTGAGTGAGTGAGTGAGTGAGTGAGTGAGTCAGTCAGTGAGGGCTTTGCCTTTTATTAGTATAGATATATATACAGTATATATATATATATATATATATATATATATCATTAAATGTATTTAGTAACATGTTTATTCGTGCATTGAATGTCAATTGAAAATTTCCCGTTTCCCTCTGCCACCCTGTATTTGCTGAATTTGAAGCTAACCTACCATGTGTTATACCCAGGAAGACAAGGATATAGTCGTAAAATATGTAGCAAGAGTCAGAACCAGGAGAACAAATATTAGTAGCCCAAGCCAAGAACTGTGAGACATATCCAAAATCGGAAGAGTACAAATAGTTCAAAAATCGGAGAAACAAAACAAAGAAATTTTTTTTCGAAAAATGTTTTCAAAGCTTTTGGAATCTGTGAAGTCAAAAAGAGAAGCATACCCCTGGATGACCTTTTATCCCATTGCATCATGATCAACAATAACACTGTCAGAATGGAAATGATTTAACGGCACAAATCACAAGTCAAAATTAAAACTAACTAAATTACTAACTAAATTAAAGCTATAACTAGATTTCAAAAAAACAAATTAATCCAACAGATAGTTAAGGTCATAAAATCCCCCAACAGGAGAAAATTATATTCAAAAGAGGAGTCCCATGCCTTGGAAAACACTTTCAACAGCCCACTGTAACATCATAAGACAGTCATAATGTCCTGTGGGCTTCCTTAAGCTGTTTGTATATTGGAGTGAAACTAACCTTAAATCCAAACAAGAAAGATCCAACCTTCTACACAAATCCATTTGTGTAGAGCTTGTTGAGACTTACTTAAGAAGACTCAAACGTGTAATTGGTGCCAAAGGGGCCTCTGCAAAGTACTGAATTAAGGATCTGAACGAGAGATTTTAGTTTTTGGTTTTTAATACATTTGCAAACCTTTTTAAACATTTTCACATTGTCATTATTCATTATTGAGTATAGAATGATGAGCAAAAGTGGCAAATTTATGTGTTTAAAATTAAATCTACAAGACAGTAAAGTGTGCAGAAAGTGAAAGAATCTGACTACTTCTGAATCCACTGTGTCTGCAAAAATCATAAAATATATCAAAACTAATAATAGGCACAAAACAGAACTCACACAGTTTGACAGCTACAATTATTAGAGGTACGAGGTGATTCTGATTCTAATGTTCCTAAACCAGTCTGTGAAATTGTTCCAGAGCTATTACCTGTACATCAAATATTTAAATATAAGAAGTACTCAGACAAGGAGAGTTGCTTATTAAGGATGTACCTGTCAGAAAGGCTTCTTGCCAAATTAAAAGCAACCTGAGCTCTTTTAAAAGTTTTTAAACGCTTTTAAAAGTGCTTAACTGCACACACTGAAATGAAACCATGGAATCTGAAATGACTGTATTAGCGTTATCACCCAGCATGTATTGCCTGGCATATGTACCAGTATGTTTTTGTTTCTTTTAAATTATTGGTTTTCATGTGTTTTTATTTAATTTGCCAATATTGTTTTATTTTAATATTATTTATATTTTGTGTATTCGTGCCTTTAAGCTACATACCTTTGATTTTGTGGGTGGAGTCCCAAGAGGTGGGGTCACTATGACATCACTATTGCTGCCCTCCTCCTTTACATTCAGGTGAAGGAAACAGTCTGAGCAAAGGTTTACTGGTTGTTGTGGTGTGCATTTCCAGTAAGTATTGTTTTGGATTTTCTGGAATTGGAAATTTGCTTATTGTTCTTAGATTCTGATTATTAGATTACAATTTGGACTTGTTATCATTTGTTTGCCTTTTTTGGAAGATTCCCTGTGCCATATTTTTGCATTTTCCTTGTTTTTTTTTTTTCACGTTTTCATTATCTAAAAAGTGTCTTTGTTTATAAAGATTTTTTGATTGTCTATATACTCAAACCAGAGTTTTACAGTCCTGCTCTCTTTTGAAGGGCACTATTGCGTAACTGGAGCATTTAAAGTATAGTTTTGAACTCATGCATAACGTCGTGCATAGAATTAAACACTAAAACATGGAGTATGGACAAAAGTGGAAATGTGTGCATGCACAAAAAATGCAGATGCATAAATCTCTGTACGCCAACTTCCACATTCTTCCGCTCCATAAATTCCGGTCAGTGTGAAAAGTAATGCTCGTGCACACGCCTGCCGCCGCACCCCAACTCCTCCCAGGATTACGCCTCTTTGAATATGCAAATCAACATAAACAGCCTTTAAGCTCAGCGTTCTGTGAAAAAGCAATGGCAAAAGCACAAGGGAAAAATAAAAATTTTAGTGAATACCATGTGGAGGCAAGGAAAAACATACTTTTTGTTGGTTTAAACAGTGGTATAAACAATAAAAGAAATTTGATTGAGTGACAGAGTGGCGGAGAAACTCGAAAGTTCAAGTTCAGAAAGTCGCACAGTGCCCAAAATAAATAAGAAGTGGTCAGATATCAAAGTCGCCGTGAAAAGGCGAGTCTTATGGAAGCGTATTAGGGTACAGAGAAAAGAAAAACAAAATAGGGACATAGTGGAAAAAATGTCCAAATGTCAACTTTAATCTTGAAATTTCCACTTGAATTACGTACTTTATTTTGTCATTAAAGCAGAACTTAAAATTGTTTAATTTACTAGTTTCTCAAATCCCATCGTAACTAAAGCAGGACGTTAAATGCTTTGTATTCTATATGTTCTTCTATGTACTCTATTTGTGTGAATCACTACGTTCTTCTTAAACAGGCGCTCTCTTCCTCCGACAGGACACAGAATACATTACATTCATGATATTACAGCTCACTGAACAATTTAAATACTAAGATGTATACTTGATATCATTTTCATAATGATAGGAATTAAAGTATGTATTAAACATGAGGACACAATAGCACTGTGGTATCAACAAACTGGCACCCCGTCCAGAGATTGTTCCTGCTTCCCGCAACATACTTGCTGCACCGTGCACAACCTTCGATGAAATAATTTATGCAAGCAGTACTGTCTCTTTCAAATGTTCTAACCCCTAATTCCTGTCCTTCCTTTTCTTTGTCCAAGTAACCAATCGCCACACAATCAGCTCTGTAATAGATGCCAAGCCATCTGAAAGTTTAGAGCTCCAATTCTTCAAAACGTTTATGGAATATTGAAATGACTTCATAGTAAATGTTTAATTATTCCATCCATCTGTCCATCCAGGGTCGCGCCAATCCCAGCAAGCGTACAGCATGAGGCAGGAACAATCCCTGAACGGGGTGCCAGCTCATTGCTAGCGCTGTGCCACCGTGTCCTCACATTTTTAATTATTAAAAATATACATTATTTTAATGAAGTTTAAAATTTATCTGTATAATATAATAAACATACTTTACTGGATTTTATCTTAAAAATGATATCAAGAGCTCCAAGAAGATAGTGCTTGGAAATCTAAATCGACTTAGAAGCCAGTCGTCATATGTAAATACACACGTTATAAAGTGGCTCAGGTTGTGCAATATTATAACTGTAGTGCGAGTTTACAGTGAGGTGATTGTACTTATAAGTACAAACAGTTCTACAAGGAACACTTGATGGACTGATTGAGTGTGTTTAGAGCTCTTGGGATGAAACTGTTTCTGGACCACGAGGTCCCTACAGGAAAGGCTCTGAAGTGTTTGCCATACTGTATGGGAGAATTTCAAATACACTGTTCACATGGCTGAGGCAGCGTGTGCTTGATGCTATATCCCGATAATCCAATTAGCTGCTGTAGAGCTGTGATTCCACACTCAGATACAGTGGGTGAAATACTCTTGAGTGGTGCAGTGAGAGTAACAACGCTAAAGCAGCTGTGGTATTAGCCATTCCGTGCACCATTATATAGTTACGGGTTGATTACAATCAGATGCCTTAAACTAATAAACGATATGTGGTAAATATCAGTGTATTTGATAAAGCTGCGTCAGGGATGTGCATCTAAAAAAGAAAGGGAAACCACAAAGGAACATTAGCACTGCTTTAACGCTGTGTGCCACCAGTTTGCAAAACCGAGCGGAGAACTTGCATACACAAGGGATTGAGCTGGCGTGGAAATGAGCGAGGCTTTACCTCAAGTTTAGTTTTTATACATTGCAATGTAAGCGTGGAAACGGGAGTCGCAACATTTTTGTGCGCATGTACTGTTTATACATGAGGCCCCAGGTCTTTTTTGGAAGTCTTTCACCCTTTTCGCCATGAAACAATGAAAGTGAAAAAAGTCTTAGAGACTACAATTTGTACTGAATGCTGAATGCACTCAATACACGGCTGGTAGTGTAGATGATATTCATGATGAGTTTCCCTTTGAGAAGAATTCCATTGTTGTCTGCATTGATAGTAAAGTATGTAGCCATGATTTTAATGAATATTAACCTGTTTTATTTAGCAGTACAAAATCTTGCATAAATGCCAGAGACTAATAACACACATAATGATGTGTTATTTTCACCAGTACCTTGGGTAAGAATCTGAGGGCTACATGGAGAACAGATTATGAATTCCTGAGCCATTAATAAGTAATGAAGTACCAAATTTGAACTTACTGAAGAAAAATGCTGAGTTTTGTATGTTTTTGTTTTGTGAAGAGAATTAAATATTTATAAAGGTGGAAAGTAAAGCAAAAGAAATGTCCCTGCACTTTGTCTGGAAATCTCAACAATGTTCAGTGGTCATAATAAGGGATGTGCAGAATATATAACAGAAAAAATAACATACATCGAATATCAGAGGTATCAGCCATTGGAATAACATTTGGAATATCTTCAGTTTTTAATGTGTCAAGATAAAGAGGACATTCAAGGTGTTGGTTGCAGCCTACTCACAACCATTTTTAAACAGGAAACAAAGAATTAAGCATAAACAAAGAATAAGGTACTGATATATACTGTATATGTATATATATATATATATATATATAGATAATTACGCTATACCAGTGCTTAACCCGACACAGACAGATGCAGGTGGCACACTTATAAAAGCACAAGCTTTTTATTTTCTTCCCTCGTTGAGAATGTCTTCCCCGTTCCCACGAGCCCACAACACAGTCCAAGCACAAACACAATCACAATTCCTTAACTTTCTCTTTCTTTTTCTTTCTCCTCCACTTCTCTCTGGCATGCTTCGTCTTCCTCCTCCCGACTCTGGCTCCCGGAGTGGTGGCTGCTGGCTCCCTTTATAACCCACCCGGAAGTGCTCCTAGTGTTTGATGACCTATTCCTGGCAGCACCTCTGGGTGTGATGGAAGAGCTGCTCTGAAGGGCTCAGCAGCAGCTACAGTCCCCCCTGACAGCGCCCATGGATCCCAACAGGGCTGCACCAAAATCCAACTCCCATGAAGCCCTGCAGGAGTCCTAGGCACCACTGCAACCCAGGCAGGGCTGCCATCTAGCGTTTCAGGGGATGTACTGTCCTGACCAGGCTTGCTCCCCCGATCCATACAAGTGAGAGGCGTCCTGGCTGGGCAAGGGCCCTGGCCATCCGCCACTATATATATATATATATATATATATATATATATATACAGTACAGGCCAAATGTTTGGACACACCTCCTCATTCAATGTGTTTTCTTTATTTTCATGACTGAAGGCATCAACACTATGAATGAACACATGTGGAGTTATGTACTTAACAAAAACAGGTGAAATAACTGAAAACATGTTTTATATTCTAGTTTCTTCAAAATAGCCACCCGTTGCTCTGATTACTGCTTTGCACACTCTTGGCATTCTCTCGATGAGCTTCAACAGGTAGTCACCTGAAATGGTTTTCACTTTACAGGTGTGCCTTATCAGGGTTATTTAGTGGAATTTCTTGCTTTATCAATGGGGTTGGGACCAGCAGTTGTGTTGTGCAGAAGTCAGGTTAGTTGGACGATCATTTATTTTTCAACAGGACAATGACCCCAAACACACCTCCAGGCTGTGTAAGGGCTATTTGACCAAGAAGGAGAGTGATGGAGTGCTGTAAATGGTCATGAAAATAAAGAAAACACATTGAATGAGGAGGTGTGTCCAAACTTTTGGCCTGTACTGTATATATTTTTTTTTTCAAGCTTGGGTTGCAGACTTGCACAGGAGACTGAAAAAGAGACCAGGCTTCCAAAGATACTAAATCTTTATTACTGAACTGACAGGTACAGACACAAGACTATTCAGAAGGGAATTAACATCAGCAGATAAGCACTGACAAATGTGGTGGTCTAGCCCACCTCTCCAGCGTCAAAAGAATGCAAAGTCGTCTTCACCAAGTGGGTTCAGCAGCTCAGAAGCAGCGACTGGAGCAGATGCAGCCTGAGGGAGAGAGGACAGGAGAGTGAGCCGTTAGGTTGGCCGGGGCTCGGTCTTTTAAATGTTCAAAACCCCATGCGAGAAGCACATTGCATGGTTAGCCTAGCCTGCATGCTGGCAGCTGATCCTTCAAAGGGGACACGTAAGAGTGTGTTTGTTTCCCATTGAGATACTGTTTAAGAGGGAGTTTCTGAAAGGCAGCTGTGTGTCTTTGCCGTAGGATTATCGTTTAACAGTAGGACAGCTCGCAGCTCCAGGACTGACAATGGCAGGGACTGAAGGAGATTTAAACTTCTGGGAAGGAGAAGGCAGGAGGTACAGTCCACTGAGAACGCTGCCAAGATACTTGCAGAGAGTACAAGGGTTCCCTGGCAGACTGAGGTACGTGGCTGGTGTGACGTGAGGCACATGGATGGCAACACTTAGCCCGAGGGAGGAAGAGACAGCTCCACAAGAAGACGGTTGTGGGTCCAGTGAGAGAGGTAAGCTGCATGAAAGGACTGAGCAAAGCTGGCGGACGAGAAGTGAGGCGTGCCTAGGTCACAGCAACTCAAGGAGCCCAGAGTGGGAAAAAAGAACAACGAGGAGACGCTGACAGGGATTCCACGATTTTGGAAAAACTTCTGTTGGGAAACGAGTGTCTGGTGAACAGAGTGCATCGGTGGACAGTTGGACGATACATTGTTGGGGTAACAGTGTGCAAACTGGACTCTGCACCACTAAAGGCTGTATCCTCCAATTCTTGTTGTTAACTGACTTTTAGAGTGTGGACTGTGTGTTTCCCTTTAAAAAAAAAGGGGATTTTGTTTCTGATATTTTTAGATTTTGTTATGTTCGTTTATCTTTTTAATGTACTTTATATTTTCTTGTGTAATAGAAGTTAGTGTTGCTTTTCCTGACAAATACTGTTGTGTCTTTCATTTTGTGTTTACTCACCGCCCAATTTAAACAAACCTGTGTGCTATTATCAGTACATTTCAAGAGTTCCCAGTCTCTGAATAAAACTGGATGGCATAGTCAGATATTTTAATGGTGTCTAGGTTAGATTACCTGTAAGCGTGATCAGACACCTGTCACAGAGACACGGGGAGAACATGCAAACTCCACGCAGGGAGGACCTGGGAAGTGAACCCACGTCTCCTTACTGTGAGGCAGCCGCCCTACCACTGCGCCACCGTGCTGCTCTGGCGTTTGTGTATTTTATATCTTTTATATCTTTTAAATATCTTTTAAGTATTTGGAAGATTATTATTATGTTATGGGTTGTGGTATTCAAAATCATTTATAATTTGGTATGATCTTATACTTTATACTTTCTTTGGGGTTTTTGTAAGTCAGGGGATACATTTGTGCATTTATGTTATGTTATGCGTCCAAAACAGAACTGATCATTGCAAGACAAAAATGACGGCTTTAAAGGGCAATAGCGGAAGTGATGTCAGAGGCATGACCGGAAGTGACGTTTTCAGAGGCGCCGGAACTGGAAGTGATGTCTTCAAATGCGCCGGAATCCTGTGGGATTTCTCAAGAATGGTCTGCAAGGGATCGAGAAAGACAGTTAGTGCACCCCGCCGCCCCCAGGTCGGACGTGGAATTGCCATTATTTAAGCCCTTTAGTTGACTCCTAATCGCACGTATGTGACAGTTTCTAATAGTTTTGGAGTTCCCAGTTTGCTAGAATTCTGTCTTATTATTGTTCTGTGGTATTGACCTTTATGCTTTTTGTCTTTTTAACCTTGATTTTAGTCTCATGTTCTGGTTTCACAGCAGTATAGCTGATCTTGTGACTGTGACCTTTTTCTGTGTGACCACGCATCTCCTGAATTCCCCCAAAAATCCTTTTGTCAATGTGTTGTCAAGGCAATAATATTGGTGTTTGATTCCATTTTGCTTCTGTTTTTGACTTTACTTTGTGCATTGTAAACTTGTTTTTTTTCAGTTTAGAAACTGTATGGTGTCATGTTTTGTTCTACTTCTGCTTTTGTGAAATCCTCTTTGTAAATGAATCCTTAACACTAGAATTACCAGAGCCTACGAAAAAACCTGTCGTATCAATCGTGTTTACACAGATTACTGTAGAAACGGAACAGACATGAAACGCGTGTGTTCCAAATAACGATCTATTATTTCCACTCTAAAACTCCACTTCACTCCCAGATAATCAATCAAGGCATGAGCTGAGAGAAGTTCGTGCATGTTCTAAATTGGTGGGGGGATGGAATAGCCGGCTGCTTCTAGCTTCTCTTTATCAGCACATTTAGAGGACAAAGGACACTGGCGGAGAGGTGTGAAGGGATTTAAGAAGCAATTTAAGATGGGACGGAATTACGAGTTTTTTCGTAGGCTCTGGTAATTCTAGTGTTAAATTTCAAAGAACATTGCTTAATTATTGTGGGCCAGAGGTTTTCATGATCCCCCTCTCCTATTACTGAGTTGTTTTTAACATTAAAAGCTTACTCTTTTTCCTAGAACTCAGAGGGTCAGTGGCCTGCTTCTTAATTTTGAGGGTAAGGCTCATTTTCATTTCTAAGCCTCATTTGATGCCTGAGGCAATATTTTAGAGACAAAGTCTCATTTCGAGTACTGAGGGTCAGACAGATTTTGGTTTTCCTCCCCTCCTTTGTCAACTAGTCTTGTCTTAATTAGAGATAATGGAGTTCATATATTATGATTTTATTTTAATTAGAGTAAAATGTACTCTGTTTTACTGTATGTTCAACATAACCTATACGTTTATGGATGTAAACAATGTCTGGTTTAATTATTCCTGTCATTGTATTATAGCTGAGGACTTGTGCACATTTACTTAGCAAAGAGTGCAATATAAAAGAAAAATTAAGTGAACTGAATTTTATACAGTGAATGGGAAGTTCTCACACAACTCAGTTCTATACAAGACATACTGTACAGTATATACGATACAGCTGAGGTCACAACATACTCTGCAGCTGCTCATGCTGACAACTGCACTTTTTGTGCGTATCATTGGAGATGGTATTTAGTATTTGTAGCCATAATTATTGTGTTGTTAGTATTATGCTATTACTAGTAGTCTGTAGAAGAAATGCAAGTAAGAATCTCACTGTACTGTGCATGTGTAAAAATTACAATTTTTTATTATTGGTGATATACGGTACTAGCAGTGCTAATTAAATTGCATTTTATATCCTAATACAAATTACCTGGAAATACCTATTATATACTGCAATAATATAATCTTTACTGACTTGCAAAGGTGCATATACTGCACTGTAGTTACCAACAAAATAAAATTCACTGGAAATGTCTTCCTGGCTGGAATTTGTCACCGGGAGATTGATAAATTGCTCTGTCTGTTTTACAAGACCCACAGTTACACAAGAGACAGCCACTCGGCTGATGCTTGAAATATAGCCTGGATGTCTTTAAAACAAGCAATTCGTATGAAATGTTACAGCTATCTGTAATCTCATATAGACAAGCAGACAATTTACTCTTGCTGGGATATTTAAAGTTAGACCTGTTGCTGCCACTGGATCCCTTTGTGTTTTTAAAGTTGAATGGGTGCATGTCTTTCTATGTCAATCACAAAATGATGGCTTATCCATGAACCAAAAAGTTTGGCTTTGCTTTATTGATTTTTTTTCCTTTCATTTGGAATTGCAATACTATATTTGTTCATTTTATCATGCTGTAAAATTTTTTTTTAAAGAAAGTTAATTTAGAAATTAAATTCTTCCGCATAAACACAATTAATAATTGGCAATGCCCAACAGAACCCAGGTGGTGCAGATATACTTCTTGATTAATAGCTATGTTCAGTTGGCTCTGAGTCAATAGCAGTTGTCATTAATAAGCAACTAGCCACATTTGTCATAAAAAAAAAAATTAAAACACCTAGTTGCTGGAAGGTTCTAGAAATCATTTAGAAATTACATTTTGCCAATATAATATGAATCCATTTAATGTACTGATTAAGACCAGGAAGTTTTTAGCAGTCAATACATTTTCACATTTCTGTTTATCTAGCACAGTAAAATTAAAAGTACTTTATACACAATATACCCAGTGCTATTCACAGTCACATTCCAATACATGTCTTATGGGAAAACACGGTAATCAGAGACTTGTGAAGTATGGAAATTCCAACAAAATTAAAGACTTAGTTGAGTTTAGATAGTGTCACACACATGCACAAGGGGGCCAGCCACAGGGACCAAAAGAAGGGAATTCCTTGCCCAGTCAGGGGATGGTGGGGTGCATTCAACCCTCTTATTTTGTCCCTGCAGACCAGACATGGGAAATTCCACCTGAATACGTAGATGTCACTTCCGCCTCGGCTCTGTGGACGTCACTTCCTGTCCCAGCCCCAAGGACCACATCACTTCCTGTCCCAGCCCCGAAGATGACATCACTTCCGCAAACCTCCCTATAAAACCCCACTCTGTTGATCAGGTCTGTTTTGGACTCCGTTCTGTACATTGTTGTGCTGAATACTTTGCTTATTTTGCAGCCAAGGTCAAGTACACGGGTGGCTGCCCCAAACCTCTGTTTTGTGTCAAGGCTCTTTATTTCACAATAGATAGACAGATATGAAAGGCATTATATAATAGATAGAAAGGTTTGAAAGGGACTATAAACTAGATAGATAGATAGGTAGACTGACAGGGTATAATCCAATCATACAAATGGTGAATTGTCTCTGCCTCCACAGAAGGATTAATGACCAATGGAAAGTACAGATTGTGGATTCTTCATTACCTGGTAATGGAAAATTACTGCAATCTTCTGTCACTCAGATGCATAACCAAAATGTATTATATGTTCATACATTAAGTCCAGGAGGACGGACATCAGAAATGACGTCAGTGTTGTAAGGGCTGTCACTCACCTGGTCTGCAGAGTGAGAAAGAAAGAAGGATCAGAAAACAGCACCTCTTATCATGAAATAAAGAAAAGATAAAGTATCTTTTTACAAAGATCAAGTAGCCATCTTTTTAGATGGGAGTTGATGGTGAACGGACTCAAAGCTGGCTGAACTTCTGGTCACATGGGTTCCAGACAGGAAGGGGCGGGTCCTTCAGAGCTCAAATGTCTGTTAATCTTCCGTTCTGCAGAGGGAGCAGGAAAGAAGGCATTAGCATTCAGCACCAACTCCTGGTTTGGTGGGTAACTACCATCACAAGAGCCCTTCAGCTGCCTTCCAAGTGCATGCACGCGATGATATATACAATATGTATATATATATATGTGTACAGGGTGGGCCATTTATATGGATACACCTTAATAAAATGGGAATGGTTGGTGATATTAACTTCCTGTTTGTGACACATTAGTATATGTGAGGGGGAAAACTTTTCAAGATGGGTGGTGACCATGGTGGCCATTTTGAAGTCGGCCATTTTGGATCCAACTTTTGTTTTTTCAATAGGAAGAGGGTCATTTGACACATCAAACTTATTGGGAATTTCACAAGAAAAACAATGGTGTGCTTGGTTTTAACGTAACTTTATTCTTTCATGAGTTATTTACAAGTTTCTGACCACTTAAAAATGTGTTCAATGTGCTGCCCATTGTGTTGGATTGTCAATGCAACCCTCTTCTCCCACTCTTCACACACTGATAGCAACACCGCAGGAGAAATGCTAGCACAGGCTTCCAGTATCCGTAGTTTCAGGTGCTGCACATCTCGTATCTTCACAGCATAGACAATTGCCTTCAGATGACCCCAAAGATAAAAGTCTAAGGGGGTCAGATCGGGAGACCTTGGGGGCCATTCAACTGGCCCACGACGACCAATCCACTTTCCAGGAAACTGTTCATCTAGGAATGCTCGGACCTGACACCCATAATGTGGTGGTGCACCATCTTGCTGGAAAAACGTGCCAGCTTCAGTGCATAAAGAGGGAAACACATCATCATGTAGCAATTTCGCATATCCAGTGGCCTTGAGGTTTCCATTGAAGAATGGCCCCACTATCTTTGTACCCCATATACCACACCATACCATCAATTTTTTTGTTCCAACAGTCTTGGAGGGATCTATCCAATGTGGGTTAGTGTCAGACCAATAGCGGTGGTTTTGTTTGTTAACACAAACACAATGGGCAGCACATTGAACACATTTTATAAGTGGTCAGAAACTTGTAAATAACTCACGAAAGAATAAAGTTACGTTAAAACTAAGCACACCATTGTTTTTCTTGTGAAATTCCCAATAAGTTTGATGTGTCACATGACCCTCTTCCTATTGAAAAAACAAAAGTTGAATCCAAAATGGCCGACTTCAAAATGGCCACCATGGTCACCACCCATCTTGAAAAGTTTCCCCCCTCACGTATACTAATGTGCCACAAACAGGAAGTTAATATCACCAACCATTCCCATTTTATTAAGGTGTATCCATATAAATGGCCCACCCTGTATATAGGGGGTGTCTTAAGTTTGTATACATAGGAAAAATAAACATTTTTTTTATGAAAAACCATTTTTATTTATATAATATGCTCTACATGACTGCCATTGCTTTCGAAAACACATTTCAATACGTGTCTGCCACTGCTGATGAACACGTATTAGCACAGCAGAAGTTATGCTTGTAATGGCGTTGGTGATACGTTCCCGAAGATGATTTACGTTTCGTATCTTTTCCTGATACACCATGGCCTTCAAATGCTCCCAAAGATAAACATCAAGTGGGGTGAGATCTGTGGATCTGGGAGGCCACTCCACAGGACCATGGCAACCAATCTAACCATTATAAATAAAAAAGGTTTTTCATAAAAAAAAAAAAGTTTATTTTTCCTATGTATGGAAACTTATGTCCTACCCTGTATATATATATATATATATATATATATATATATATATATATTGTAACAAAAGGCGCTAGATAGGTGCCTGACCCGACACGGAGGCACGTGTAAAATAAATGACTTTTTATTTTCTTCAGCTGGAGGGCACGTCTTCCCCATAATCTCCCCAGCCACAACACAGTCCCAAGCACAAGACTACACCACCAAAACACTGTCTTCTTCCACCATCACTCCTCACCAAGCTTAGTCCGACACTGGCTGTTGAGTGGTGGTTGCTGGCTCCTTTTATGGGTACCCGGAAGTGCTCCAGGTGGTTGATTGCCGACATCCGGCTGCACTTCTGGGTGTGACGAAACCAGTGCCCAAAAAGGGCCAGCCGCTCCTGGTGCAGCACCCCCTGGTGGCGCCTGCAGAACTCAACAGGGCTGTGGAGAACTCCATCCCCCATGAAGCCCTGTGGGAGGCTGAGGCACCGCTCCAACCCGGGGGGGGGGCGGCCATCCAGCGTCCAGGGTGAGGTATTGCACTGTCCAGGGCTGCTCCCCCTGAGTATGTAGTAAAAGGGTGGCCCGGCCATCCGCCTCAATATATGTGTGTGTATATATATATATATATATATATATATATATATATATATATATATATATATATATACATACACCCCAGTAACGGTGTACGCTTGATAACATGCAGTGAATCAACTTGACTTGAGCATTCCTAGTTTTCATCCTGTTTCTTTCTCTGTACGTTTATCATTTGTTTGCTCAGAGGTTGATGCGCTTGCTGCTTTCTGAGCAGCTCTTCTTTACTACACCCTAGCGGCCCGCTTCTACTCTTCTGTCCTCAGCATCTTTTTGCGTTAAAACTGATTAAGTTAGTGTTTGTGTTGCAATTATTAAGTATGTTTTCTTTTATTTTTCACTTAAGCTGGCACTTAAGTCTTCAATCTGCCTCAAGAATGATTTAAGATATGAAGCGGTATGGGAAATTACGGTGAAGGTGGTATGGATGAGAACGGTGCCCACATGCATGTGCCGCACAGCCTCCTTGCTGGTCACTGCCGAGAGTTGATTCTATAATAAAATAAAATAAAAATAAAAAGTGGAATAACTTTGGAGGTCAATTATCATGCCAAGAGTGGATAGTAGATGTCACATAGTATATGTGTCCCAAATTTCAGGTCAATAGTTCAAACGGTTTGCGAGCTTCAGGTGATTTAAAATCCTGGACAGACAAATAGACATTTGCAATATATTAATTTTTAAATAATTTTGTCAAATCTGGAATAAACCAGAAATTCAGTTATGATTTTGTCTCAATTTTCCTATTCCCGTTATTCGGTCATAACTCCGGAGTCTGAACACAGTGTCTGTTAAGTGAATAAATGAAAGTGTAAATGTGATGCCAACAGGCCTTCTTCTCTCTAAGCCTGGTCATGTGCTGATCCCACTTGGAGACGAGGTGGAATGTACTGATGATATTTTAATAGCAACAATAAAAACCTTAACTTCATAGACTTGTATGGTCCAAATCCAAGATTGGAGACCACCCAGTCAAATCAAACTCCATTCCTAGTTATTTCTAATCTGTTATTCATGCCATAGTAAGATTCCTTTAATATTCATATATGTTGTAAAATGTTCCATCATTTCTAGAATAATTATAAAAAAGCTATCATCCAGGGTTAGTCTCTGGCTGCTCAACCTTGATATTTTGAGGAATGGATAATAAAAGGCAAATTAAGGATGCCTGGCAGTCTGTAGCGGTGTTAGTTAGTTGTGCCTGATAAATATTGTGATGTCTAGAATGCAAGTCTTGCCTGCATCCTCAAGTCCTAAAATGAACTTAAAAAGATGCAATACCTGGAATTCTGCAAACTTTAGCTCTAACACTACAACAACAATTTATGTTTTGCTGTGTTTCATGATAACTGTGACCTTCCTATATGTGAAAGCCATAATTCTCATATCTATTAGTGTGAGAAAAAGCTATTAAAGCAAAAACACTGCTGCTACCTGATGGGTGCCTCTCTATTTCCAGCTATTTTTCCCTACATTTGCATCTCAATGATGCGTGGATGAGAGTTAATTTTAATAATTCTGACCTAATGATCGGCACAAACTCACAACGGATGTTACTGGAATTTGCTTCCTGTGAAAATCTTTTTAATAAGTTGCTCGAGATTCCTGTGCTCACTGCAAGAGATTGTTTTCTTCAAGTGTAACAAATTATCAGCTGTATTCTCTTCCACTTGTAAGCTGTATTTAAATTTAGCAGCTTGTGCTCTGTTATGACAGATTTGCTAAAACCAATACAAACATCTATTTACATGACTGTGAATGAATATGGAAAGAGGATGATTAGAAAGCTGCCATGAGAGCAGTTGGCCTGGCCTCTCTTCTCTTTACACTGATGACACGGTGGCACTTTCATAGATGGCCAATCACAGTTAGAGTAGGAAATCAGGTTTGCGTAAGTGTTTTAATGACACACATTACCATTAAATGACACTAAAGCAAATGAGCAAGGCAAACTAAGCAAAGGCTTCTAGGTGGATACGAAGCGTACGTGTAATTAGAACAACATGTCTTATGATGGAAATTGCAGTTTCAACAGCAGCAATATTAGCTTTAAATTTGCTTCATGTCAAGACATTAACTAAAAATGTTGTCATAGCAGCAGATAGATTTTCTTGACAGTAGTAATAGATATGCATGGCGTCTTTGGTGTTCGGAGCAGCACATTTAGAGCACAAAATAAGAGTAACTGAAATCTCTATTTTGACAGATCCACTCCTAAAGCGATTATGTTGTGTTAATTACTAACCTACTTTGAAAAAGATGAGATTACTTATTTTCTGGAAAATGGTCTATTTTTGCAATTCCTTGGTAGTAAATATCAATTTCGTGATGAGCAGTTATCAAGAAAACTTCTTATTGAATAATAAGTATTATAAAGCAGAGACAGGAATTTTATTTGCTTTGTAATGGTGAGCTCCGCAAAGACGTTCTACTGTTATTAATATTTATTTTACAAATGCCCTTATCCAACAATACATTACAACGGTGGCTTTCAAATACTTAAGATATTGCAGAATTTTCAGCAGGGTGAACAGCCGAGGCCACCAAAACTGTGGCTTTACTTGCTTTGACCAACCAATGGTTTATTTTTACATGCTGTTAACTTCAGTTTTGGTTCACCTCGTTTCCATTGTCACCTAGATATATCTGAGTTATTATATTAATTGGGACTATACAGGGAGATTCACTCGAAAGAGGCCCCCTGAATATTCCCGTTAGGATGAAGCTATCTGAACCAAAACAATACGCTATATATCTTGACGTCTGTGTAATCGATTGTATTACACGAGATGCTGGAAGTGGTTTCCGTTTTCTGCCAGACACATTTCGACGCGGCGCTCCATGTTCCTGAACGTATCGGCAAGCGTCTCGGGGGGGGGGAATAGCAGCGATATCACGTTGGATGTTTTCCTTCCAGTCTTCCACAGTGCGAGGCTTGTTCTGATAGACTTTTTCTTTGAGCAGACCCCAAAGGAAGAAGTCTAGTGGTGTCAGAGCTGGCGACCGTGGTGGCCAAAGCCCCTGTTGCCGATGAAGGACTCAAATTCTGCCATGCTCCTTGCCGATGTGTGACACATGGCTCCATCTTGCTGGAAGTAACCTTCCGTTAACTCACGATCATCCAGTTGATTCTGCCATCGCTTAAACGAATTGGTGACCCAATAGGTTCACACCATGCAGATGCTCTGCTCAATACTGTACACCACCATCCTGATGAGGAGTCGAGTGACTGAGTGAAGGGGTACGGGCGCTGTGCTCCCAGAAGTTAGAAACGGAGGTTAAACGTCGCAACAGCTGTCCAGCGCCTACCTCATCACTCCGACGCAGGGGTATCCCGGCTTGTTCGAAGCTCCATATAATGAGGAGCACATTTCCCATTGCTTCGTTCGGATTGCATCGTCCTAGCGAGAGTTATTACAGAATATTCCGGACCTCTTTCGAGTGAATCACCCTGCATTACCATGATTTGTTTAAATTAATTTTTGAGTAATGGGTAATTAAGTAATTCTGTTTTAAATCTGTAAATGTTGTATCAATTGGTAACACTTGGCAAGTAAAAGCACTAAACTCATTCCATGCCTGCAGTCAGTGAGTGCTACACAAAAATAAATTCAAGTCTGTTGTTTTTATTTATATATACATCATTGAAAAAAAAATCAACAAAGTGTAACTGCAGTCTGCAATAACTATGAATTCACGTGTGGCACACTCACTCAAGGGTGTCATTCTCATGTCCATTCCAAGGCATTTCTTGCATGCAATAATACATTTTTTTATTACTGTGTTTTTCATTCCAACAGATGGTGTATACAACCAGCATTTTAACCTAACAAAAGAAACTGTAAATAAAAAAAAATGATAGGAAGTAAAAAGACTGATATTAAAAGTACTCATCTCATTGGAGTCCATTGAGTGTCATACAGAGGGAAGAAGATGGGGGTCTGAATGCGGGGGAACTTGGCCCTGGTTCCAAGGAAGCCAGCAAGTTCTCTTTCAATATAGAGATAGACAGAACTTTATTTGTACCCAGAGGGAAATTTGGCTTTTTACAGATGCTCTTCAAATAGATAGATAGATAGACAGACACACTATGATCTGAACACACACCAGAATGACTGAAAGGGAAGAAAGTTAAAAAGAAAGAAAGTTTCTGACCTGGCAATCCCGGTCCCAGTGAGGCATTATACGGGCTTATTGCTGTTGGAATGAAGGAGTCCCCGTAGCGTTTCCTCACACACGTCTGCTGAATGATTCGTTGGCTGAAAGTCCTCAGTGTTGCATTGTTCATAGTGGCACTCAGTTTTGTTTTAATCCACTACTACCTCCAGGGGGTCCAGAGTGCTGCTCGTAACTGAACCTGCCTTTTTAGGTAGCTTGTTGATTTGGTGGGCCTCTCTTGAAATGATGTTACCAGCCCAGCACACCACAGCAATAGGAAAATCACAGTTGCCTTTACAGATTTGTAAAAGATGTGACAGATGTCACTTCCTACAATGAGGGCACGTAGTCTCTTGTTGCCTGCTCTGGCCTTTCTTATATGGCTCTTAAGTGTTATGAGACCAGTCCTACCTGTCATTGATGTGGACCCCCAAGTACTTTAACAAGTGTGCCACCTCTACATCCACTCCCTGAATAGTGACCGGACATAAAGGCTCCTTGTTGCAGCGAAAGTCAGTAATTAGTTCTTTGAATTTGCTGATGTTAAGTTGCAGGCAATTCTTACTGCACTTGACTCCTTTCCTCTGTCTCATCCCTCTTATCAATACACCCCATAATGAAGATTCATCTGAGAATTTCTTCAAGTGACACGACCTGGTATTATACATGTAATCAGAGGTGAGCAGGATGAAAAGAAGAGCAGACAGGCCTGTTCCTTGTGGTGCTCCAAAGTTGCTCACATCTGTATCAGAAACACAGTCCTCGAGTCTCACATACTGTGTTCTGCCCGACATAGAGTCCATTATCGAGAAGACCATCGGCTCATCCACCTGCATAGTTCTAAACTTACTCCTTAACAGGGATGGTTGGGTGGTACTGAAGGCACTAGAGAAATAGAAAAAAACAGAATCCTCACAGTGCTGCCAGCTAGGTGAGAATAAGCCTTGTGGGGCAGACACATAATTGCATCCTCTCCTCCAGTGCAGTGGGTCCAGTTGTCTCCCACAAGAGGACTTGTGTCGTCCAGGATCAGTCACTCATAGGTCTTCATGATGTGAGATATAAGTGCCTCTGGTCTGTAATCATTAGGTGAAGAGGTGCCTGCCTCCTTTGGAACAGGAACAATGCAGGGGGTTTTCCACAGCAGTGACACTTTTTGGAGCCTTAGGGACAGACTGAGCAGGTGACAGAAGACACCACAAGGTTGGTGAGCACAGGCTTTAAGAACTTGAGTACTGACTCCATCAGTCCAGCAGCTTTTCCTTCCTCGTTTGTTTCCTTACTTGGTCTTCAGTTATGGACAACCCAATATAGCTGTTAATGGAATTATTTCCATGATTTATTCCTGCTGTAATATTGCTCTGTTAATGAGGACGGATCACCATAACATTTAATGAACTTGTTAAGTACTCCTTCTATTGTTCACTTTAATTTCCTGTATTTTTTATATTTACATTTTCCTGTATTATATTATAGTGTCAATTTATCTGTTACTTCAGTTAAACTTCATTAGGCATTGGGTTTTCAACAGCAGTGCTAATGTCTGCAATGCACCATGTGTTGGAATAAAAAGTGTAATGCATTTTATTACTTCATGCATTTCATAGTAAATTCTGACAGATTGTGGATCACAAAAAATGCTGAATATGCTTAATAGAGTGTGAGTTCCAGAAAAGCAGAAATTACCTTATACATGGATTTTACAACGGTAGCATCTGCACGTTCAATGATTTGCGGAGTGTCATTTTCAGTGGGTCAGAGGTGGATATTGAAGTGGTAACCTTGTTGTTTAAAGTCCTGTGACCTTGCTACTATGTCACTGACCAATTGATTGATTGATTTTGAGATATATAAAACAATATTTTGACCAACAACATATCCCTGCAAAGTCAAAGAGAAAGTTCAAAGGATAGGGCATAGACAGGGCAACATCTCCTCTGTGCCATATCATGTATCAATAAGACTTGAATAAATAGGAGAAATGTTGTCTTTACAGCTGCCATGGATAGACCAGTCCCAATGCATCATGGGTCCCTGCTGAAATGTTAGGCACTTGATACACTTCTCAGATTGGAGTTTTGGGGTTAGCTCTCTTTGACTTGACAGACATTTACCTTTTAAAAGGTGGATCTCAGCCCTTTTGATTTTGTCAAGGAATTAAATATCTTCTGCATCTAAGCCTTTCATGGGCATAACTGACCTTAACAAAACAGCCCACTTAACTAAAATTCTTGCAAGAAGTAATCCTCTCTAAAAGCAATAAAAATATAGAATAAGGAAAATGATGATTTATTTCAACACATTAGAAGAAGCAATACAAAGAAAATCAATTAGTAGATAATTAGGCAAGATAAATAAAAGGGAAGATGTACGGAAATGAGATAAATTGCAAAACTTTTACAACATGAATGAACAAAACTAGCGATAAAAGGGAGGAAAAGAAAACTCAAATAATGAGCGAAAACAATTAAAGAAAACCTAATTAGCACCTTCTGTAATATAAATGTACATTATAGCAGGTGCATTATATTCCAAACAATAACTGTAATACCAAAGAATAATCAATATAATGGTAAACCCTAAAAAGACATATTCAATGCTCAACACATTAAAAACCTAGAATAAACTTAAAGGAGCAATTGGATACAAAGCTAACCTGATGGAAGAGGGCCACAGGCAAGGTGAAGCTAGCACGGCTGCTGAGGTGAAGGCCGGTCATTTTGTTAAAGAGTCTCAGCTGGTAAAAGTCAGCAGCACACATAAGTAGTTACTGGACAGAGAGGGTCCCACCCCCTTTGGCTCAATCTTTAGGGATAAGGAGAAAAACAATTAGCAAAAAAGGGATAAAACAAATAAAAGAAAGAGTCAAGGTAGTGACCCTGTACGGATATGGAAACATGATTTAGCAATTTTTGTTTTCTTACCTTCCATTGGCACCTAGCTGTTCTGCTAGGTGGCATGGACACTGGACTTTAAACCACATAGGATTTGGCCCATTCACTTCTGAGCCCTGAGTCACTGACTTTGAGCAGGTCTCCTAACCTGCCTGCATTAAAATTATACTGTATGTACTGTTTATGAATAATTATTTATAAAACCTTGGAATATACAGATATGTGAAAGATTAAGTACATCCTATGAAACATGCTTTTCTTTTTTAACAGGTGGACATTTCAAGATTTGATCTTTATTTAAACAGTATCTATAGATTAAGATGATATAACAAGCATCATTCCACATTTACATTTTGGCATTTGTAGTAGAATTTAAATAAACAGAAATGCAAAATTCACATGTAGAAAAAAGTTAAGAATAGCCCTACATTTATTAACTACAGTAGAATCCCCAAATTTCCAGATTCATTTTCCGCAGTTTCAGTTTACCGTGGCCCAAAAATATTAAATGGAAAATTCCACAAATAAGCAATTGCCGTATTCCATGTGCATCACACAGTAAAAAAAAACAGTGGGTGTGTATCTCTGTATCTGATTTCATTTTCACTGTGCTGACATGACAAGTACAGTATAAACCAGCCTTTAGCCTCTAGCGTTCTCACTATCTGCATTCATCACAGGGTTATCACAATGTTGTTGCGAAAATAGCCCTTAATTTTGCTCAATGATTTTCCGAAAAGGGAGGGTAAGGCGGATGAAGCATCACACACCATAAAAGAAGGTAAGGAGGTTCGGGGAGTGACCGATCGATCCGCCAAAAAAATGAGCAAATGGGCAACAGCGACCCCTAGTGTCCACAGTGGTTTCAGGAATCTATGGTAGATCTTGGAAATTATCACGCATTTATAACTGATGTTAGAATCAGGTGCACCAGAACAGGTACAGATGGTCAGAACATCAATGTCATTTTCTGAGTCTGCCTGATTTAAACCTCAGACATTTAGTTTGGTTTGCTCTTTGCTTATTGATGTGTGTGCTATCACCAGGCCTTGATCAAATAGCTCTCTGTAGATCAACCATTCCACTGTCTGGAAGATCATTTACAAGTGAAGGAGATTTCAAACAACTGCCAACTTGTCTGGGCCAGGCCACCCCAGCAAGATCAGCCTGAAAGTAGAATGCAAAAATGCTGAAATAAGCCTCTAAGAACCCCTGAATTTCATCATAGGACCTACAGGAAGCTCTTGCTACAGTTGATGTGAAAGTGCATTAATCTACCATTAGAAACATGCTGCACAAATTAGATCTGGATGGGAGGTCTGCCAGGAGGAAACATTTGCTGTCCAGAAACAGGACAACAGTAAAGTTTATAAATGTGCACCTAGGCAAAGACCAGGGGCCTCATGTATAAAAGGACATACGCACAAAAATGTTGCAATACTCCTGTTTCCATGCTCAAATTACAATGTATAAAACCTAAACTTGGCATAAAGCCACACACATTTTCACGCTATCTCAAACCCTGGCGTACGCCAGTTCTCAGCTCAGTTTTGCAAACTGGTGGCACCCAGCGTCAAAGCAGTGCTTTTGTTCCAGTGTGGTTTCCCTTTCTTTTTTAGATCCACATCCCTGATGTGGCTTTATCATATACACTGAAATTAACCTCAAATTGTTTATTAGTTTAAGGCATCTTATTGTAATTAACCTGTAATAATGTAATGGTCCACGGAATGGCCAAACTATTCCAAATACCATAGCTGCTTTAGCGTTGTTACTCTCACTGCACCTTCTTCTTCTTCTTTCAGCTGCTCTCGTTAGGGGTTGCCACGGCATATCATCTTTTTTTATATTACTCTCACTGCACCACTCAGAGTATTAATATCACTGTATCTGAGTGTGGAACCACAGCTCTACAGCAGCTGATCGGAAAGAGAATTATCGGTATACAACATCAAGTACACGTTGCCTCAGCCATGCTGTCTATTTGAACTGCTCTCATACAGCAAACGCTTCAGAGCCTTTCCTGTATGGACCTCGCTGTTCAGAAACAGTTTCATCCCAAGAACTATAAACACACTCAATCAGTCCATCAAGTGCTCCTTGTAGAACTGTTTGTACTTATAAGTACAATTACCTCACTGTAAACTTGCGATACAGTTATAATATTGCACAACCTGCACCACTTTATAAAGGGCGTATTTACATATGATGTCGAAATCATTTTAAGATGAAATGCAGCAAAATATGTTCATTGCATTATACAGATAAAATGTTAACATCATTTAAATAATCTATATTGTTAATAATTAAACATGTCAGGACATGGTGTCGCAGCACTAGCGACGAGCTGGCACCCATTCAGGGATTGTTCCTGCCTCGCGCTGTATTCTTGCTGGGGCTGGCGCAACACTGCAAGGATAGATGGATAGAATAATTAAACATGTACTACGAAGATATTTCAATGTTCCTTAAAAATTTTGAAGAATCGGCGTTCTAAGCCTATACAGATGGCTTGACATCTATCACAGAGCTGATCGTGTGGCGATTGGCTATTTGGAGAAAGAAGAGGAAGGACAGGAATTGGAGGTTAGTACATTTGAAAGAGACAGTGCGTGCAGCAAGCATCTTGCGGGAGGCAGGAACAATCTCTGGATGAGGCGCCAGCTCGTCACTATCACTGCGCCACAGTGTTCCCATGTTTAATAAAATGCTTTAATTCCTTTCATCATGAAAATGATAACAAGTATACATCTCAGTATTTAAATTATTCTGAGAGCTCTAATATCTCAAATGTAATGGATTCTGTGTCCTGTCAGAGGAAGAGAAAGTCGGTTTAAGAAGCACATAGTGATTCACACACATAGAGCACATAGAAGAACAAATACAATACAAAGCATTTAACGTGCTACTTTAGTTACGATGGTATTTGAGAAACTAGTAAATTAAAGATTTTAAGATGAAGTTTGTGATGTTCTACTTTAATGACAAAATAAACTACGTGATTAAAGTGGAAATTTCGAGATTAAAATTCCATGCTTTTTTTCCCCACTGTGTGTCTATTTTTTTTCTATTCTCTGTACCCTAATAAGCTTTCATATGACACTCAGATTGTGGGCTACAACTCGCCTTTTCACGGCGACTTTGATATGTGACCTATTTTTTATTTCGGGTACTATGCGACTTTGTGAACTTGAACTTCCGAGTTTCTCCAACACTCTGTGTCACTCGATCAACTTCCTTTTGTTGTTTATACTATTGTTTAAACCAGTGTTTCCCAAACTCGGTCCTGGTAGACCCCTGTGGCTGCAGGTTTTTGTTCCAACCAGCTTCTGTTTTTAATTGAACTCCTGGGCTAATTAAGTGAACTGATATTTCTCAAGTTCTGTGTTTAGGGAACAATATAGAAATTAGAAAACTAAGTTTGCTAAAAAAAGAAAAAATATTAAAATGTACCAAGCAGTTATATAGGAATAATGTATTTTTTTTTTCTTTATAACAGTATTTTCATCTTGATTTTCATTCTACTTTTCTAGGTCTTCTAATTGTTTAATTAATTCATTATTTACTAATTAGTGGGTCTGACTCTAAAGTATTGGCTTTTGATTATGCAGTGTTGTTTGCCTGCGTGTCTGCTCTGCTTGTTTTTAATTGTCATTATTAAGATACAACGAAGGGGAAAAACTGCACAGAGAAAGGGCAAAGTATAATGAACTCAACAAAAGAGAGTTAAGCATTATAGCAAAAGCAGAAATATTTTTAAATATCTTATAAATGTAAAAATCATGCTGCTAAGCTTTTCTGAATGTCGATTAAAAGAAAAAAAAAATACCAGCTAATTAAATGAGATCAGTGCTATCAGGTGTTGTCACTGATTAGGAGTCTGGTTGGAACAAAAACCTGCAGCCACAGGGGGTCCACCAGGACTGAGTTTGGGAAACACTGGTTTAAACCAACAAATAGTACATTTTTCCTTGTCTCCACTTGGTATTCGCTGAAATTCTTCTATTTTCCCCGTGCTTTTGCCAATGTCTTTTCACAGAACGCTGAGCTTAAGGGCTATTTATATTGATTTGCATATTCAAAGAGGCATAATTCCGGGAGGAGTTTGGGGAGTGGCAGCAGGCGCGTGCACGTGCATTACTTTTCACGCTGACCGGGATTTATGTAGCGGAAGAACATGGAAGTTGGCGTTCGCACAGATTTATGCATCTGGATTTTTTTTTGTGTGTGCACATTTCCGCTATTCTCAGTACGCTATGTTTTAGTGTGAATTTTACACACAGCATTATGCATGAGGCCCCAGGACTTCTGGAACAATGCGTTCTGGACAGTTGGGGCAAAGACTAAGAAAAATAAGGAAAGGAGGAATGTGGTGAAGAGAGACAATGAATATGTGGGCAAAAGAGTGATGGGGATGGAATTATAGAGGAAGAGAAAATGAGATAGGACAAAGCAGAGGCGGGTGGATAGATTACAAGAAAATTTGAAGGAAACGGTTTGACTAGCAAGGAGATGCAGGATTGAGCTGTTTAGAGAGGGTTGATCAATCACATTAACTCCACATAGAAGTGGGAAAAGATGAAGAAGAAGGCTTAAATAAAGACAGCGTTTAACCAGAAGAACCTGATGCCAACTGTAAAGCATGGTGATGGAAATGTTCTGGTTTGGAGTCTGGGCAGCTCACCATCATAGAATCCACTGTGCAGTCTTCATTGTATCAGAGGATAACGTGAGACCATCTGTCAGATGATTGAAGCACAACCAAAAGTGGAACTTGCTCCATAACAAAGACCCTAAACATACCAGTAGATCTACCAAAGAATAGCTGAGGTTTTCTGGAATGGTCAAGTCAACGCTCAAATCAGAATCACATCGAGATGATGTGGGGGACTTGAAATGAGCTGTGCATTCAAACTGAAAGAATTCTACATGAAGGAGTTAGAAAAAAATCAATAGACCTCTCCAGGCTAAGATTACTTTTTGTAACGAAAAACTCATCAAAAACTTCAAAAGACTTTGTTGGACAGTGATCTTATCAAAAGATCTTGACTGGACATTGTTTTCCTCTCTTGCTAAATGAATCTTAGCCTAGAGGTGTCTATTAAATTTTCATATCTAAGATGTCTCACTTAAAGGTTTTCCAATGCTGTATCTGTGCTGTTGTCCATATAAACACAGGGGATTCCAGTTTCTGTACTACATCTTGCCTGAAGAAGGGGCCTGAGTTGCCTCAAAAGCTTGCATATTGTAATCTTTCTAGTTAGCCAATAAAAGGTGTCGTTTGCTTGACTTCTCACTACATTCATAATGGCTAACCCGTACAACACCCTAGTACTACATAATTACATTTTTAATGTATTTATTCTGTCATGTTAATTAAATCTCCTTTACTATTAGTAACATGACGTACATTATTTCTTTAAATGTGTTACAGCACTCTGGGTCTGTAAAAAATGAGGAGTGCTATACAAAAAAATCAATGGAGTTGAATTAAATTTGTTTGACTTTTTTGTTCATTGTTATCCAGTGCAAGCACCGTACTGTAGCTCTTGTATTTATTTAACCCTCACATTTCATGTTGTGCTGAGATGGTCTGGCTCTCTGTCTGGGGTTTGTTCCTGCCTTGTGCTCTGTGCTAGCTGGGATAGGCTCCAGCACCCCTTATGACCCTGGTCTGAATTAAGTGGCTTACAAAATAAACTTGACTTCATGCTGTGGGATATGACAACTTTGCCCTAACTGTATATTTCAGATAATGTTGCCCAATTATTTATACACATCTTATACTATAAATCAAAAGCAGCACTTTGGCTCTTCCTTTAATGTAAATGTCCTACAAGCACAGGAAATCCATTGATGGCACATGTTTATCCCATTAGTGTGACCCGAAACACTCTACTACAAACTAGAATGACTAAACTAAATATATGCAATTGGATTATCATTTAGTGTCCAGGTGTAATAAAATCTTCCAAAGAATAAAATATTTAAGAAATTTAAAATATAGGCAACAAATTCCAATAAATAAATGGAGTGTGTTTTCAGGTTAATCATTGCATTGGTTAGTCTATACAATCTATACAGCGTTGCCATCTGCTGGCATTCAGCAGAAATACAAGACATTTCAGATAAGATCATTAATTATCTGAATGAAACTCTTCATGGAATTATATGACTTGGAAAGGTTTGCAGAAATGGAGAAAGCTCTGTCTGAAAGACCTTTGTTGAAGAACCAGTTAAGAACTAGATGTTGTTTGTACCTGGAACTGGAGAATCAAGTTGATTCATAGTAGAAAGTAATAATTGAAGTCGTTAAAAAAGTAAAGAAGACAAACAACTCTCTGAATGGGAAAGAAATACACAAATTCAGGGCAGTGAGAGAAGATGACTTTTTCTCAGGGCAAACTGTCTGATAAGCAGACCTGAATAATTTAGGATGCCTTACCTTTTATTGAAATTTAAAAGTGGTGGTGGAAGTACAGTAAATTCACTAAATCTCACCGTCATTGATTGCTCCTTGAATTTCCAAGTCCTGAGCCTTTACAGTTCTGCAGAGAACCAAAGAAAAATGCAGTTGGAAACATAACATGACATGACTTGACACCACATGGCATAAAATAACAAAACATGATGTTGACCTGATATAACATTACTTTACATAACACAATTTGACATGACGTGACATAACAATTCTAAATGTTTTCATCCCTCTGGTTTAGTGGAGCCGTAGTCTATCTCCATGGTATTGGGTGCGGTGTCAGTTCATCACACATACTGTGCACACACCGGACGTCTTTAGCCTAACATGCTTTTGAGTACTTGAGATGTAGCTGGCAAACCAGAGTACTCCATAAAAAAATAAAACACTAAATCTATGCAGACAGAGACCATGCCTGGTCAGACCTATCTTGGATCCATAACACCACTGTGCCATTTTATTGTGCTGCACCAAATCCCATGATGCATATATGAGTGTGTCTGTGTATGTTTGTGTGAAAAATATGTAACCCTACTTAAAGCAAGTTGGAAGCAGTAAAAAAGAAGCATGCAAAGGCAAGACAGTGTAGAAGATAACCATCAAAGGGAGATCTTCAGGCAGTACGATAATTGGACGTTATGCATATGCATTGTGGGGTGTGATGGAGGCTCTGCTCACAAGATACAGTAAATCGAGGGGACAGCCTTGGCTGATGAACAATTTTTAACCTCTCTGTCTAGTTCAGCCCTAGAATGGAGGATGATCCCTCTGAAGAGTCGTGACAATGCTTCTGGCCTGCCCCAGAAACCAAATCCCTTCTGATCATTCTGTTATATAAGGAACAACATGACCAGAAGTCGGCATTCATTCATTGGACCACATCTGCAATTGAAACCAGATTACTAAAATGATCCTGAATTACTTTATTTGTTCGTTAGATTTTGTTTGTTAGATTTTTTTTCTTTAGTGGATATTACATGGGGATCCCACAGCACTTTATTTTGTCCTGTTTCCTTTCAATTCACATGATACTAAACAGATTACACAACTGACTGTGTGACATTCTGTATACGAGGTGAGACATAAAAATAACCGGATTGGTAAAAAAACATTATTTATTGATGAATTCCAGCATTCTAAACATTGTCACCTTCCATATACTCCCCCTCCCAATCTCTAAACCGCTTCATGCGTAATTTCCATTGATTGAAACAGTGCTGGAAGTCTTCTTGCTTGAGGCTCTTCAACATGCTTGCCATTTCACTTCATCCATTGAAGAAAAATAAGTTCCTTTCAGGTCACTTTTGATTTTTGGGAACAAGTAAAAATCACAGCGAGCTAAATCGGGCGAATAGGGAGGATCATCAAGGACAGGAATGTTTTTGTCAGTCAAAAACTGCTTTATGGAAAAAGCAGTAAGATCATTTTCAAAAAATCTGATTCACCTCTTTGATGTGTTCATCTTTCCAAGATGAGTGTGGGCGACCTGAGCATGGAACATCTTCCACATTTTATTGTCCTTCCTTGAAACATTTGTGCCACTCAAAAACTTGTGTGCAAGACAAACTGTTATCACCGTACACTGTTTTTATCATTTCATAAGTTTCTGTGGCCGTTTCATTCAATTTCGCGAGAAATTTGATGTTGATTCACTGTTCGATTTTTTCACCCGACATTATAGCAGCAACTCATGTAGCGATTGTTGTGCAAATACTGACTGGGCTCTTCACAGGATATACCTAGCCGGTTGGCAGTTTGAGGGGTCATGTAGGATGGGATATAGTTTTACAATTCACATCCGGCCGACCTCCAGACGGTTTACCAGGAAAGCTCCAAGCCCAGTGCAGTTATTTTTGCGTCTCACCTTGTAAATGCTCAAGTAAATAGAACGAGTGTCATCAGTAGAAGAGCAGTAAGTTTAAAATTTTTATTACTATTTAATTTAATATTGTTTCTTTGTATCAGTATACTGCTGCTGGATTATGTGAATTTCCCCTTGGGATTAATAAAGTATCTATCTATCTATCTATCTATCTATCTATCTATCTATCTATCTATCTATCTATCTATCTATCTATCTAAAAGCTGATTGTAGCTGCGTTTTTACAAAGTTACCAAAGTTCAGCAGCTCTAACTCAAAAAATGGGATTCAACAAAAGCCTGACGTGCAGAAATAATTCCACAGACAAAATATCTTAGTTTTTAAAAGTTTAAAGTTTCAAAGTAAAACAGTTCACACAAAAAATAAAATTAAAATAGGAAAAAAAGGAAAAAATTAATGTTAAGAAAAGTTCTGTTCTAAGCTTAATCTTGTTACATCTCAAATC
>JANRMT010062841.1:24402725-24436443 GCA_026402145.1 Polypterus bichir lapradei | reverse complement strand
GCAGCTCTAACTCAAAAAATGGGATTCAACAAAAGCCTGATGTGCAGAAATGATTTCACAGACAAAATATCTTAGTTTTTAAAAGTTTAAAGTTTCAAAGTAAGACAGTTCACACAAAAAATAAAATTAAAATAGGAAAAAAAGGAAAAAATTAATGTTAAGAAAAGTTCTGTTCTAAGCTTAATCTTGTTACATCTCAAATCATTACTATTTACTTAAAATGTTTGAACCATTACAAAACGGTCAGAAAACTGTATGCTTATCCCATTTCTGAGTTGAAAATGGGTCTTTCAAGTCCCTCTTTACTGGGACCTGTTCTAAACACAACAGAGCGTACTATCACACTGTTTCTCAGTTATAGCAAGAAGGTTCTGTTTCTTACTAACTTATAGGGGGAAAAGACAATACCATAAGCTATGACTATGGAAGAAATTTATATTCTATTCAAATTAAGCAAACATTAATATGAGTTTAATGCAAAACTTTAACTTTCTAAGGTTGGCTCTTACACTGATATTTTATGGTGTGGAGACAAGATCTAACAGGAAATATTTTCAAGGAAAGATTTAAGGGTGGAACAATGGCTTACACCTCTTCCCTTTTGCCCAATACCCAGAAAAAAGCTCCTATAGAAGAAGTATGACCCCATTTTCTGCTGAAAAGGCTTGTGGTGGCTTAATAACATTCACACACATCAGATCCCAATATTAATGTCCTTGTTCTGCCCCGCATGATGCTAGCTGATGTTGTTAATTTGCTGGATCATGAACCGCCATTGTCTCGTCATTCATTAACACACCTGCTCTACAGGCCTTCTGTCCTTCTCCCTGTAAATCTGCTTTTCATTTTTTGCAGCTTAATTGCTGTTCAGGATGAAAATGAAATTGCAAATTCTTTTATTTCATTTTATTTTAAATTTTGCCACATTCTTGCATATAGACTTTGAAAATGAAATTGCAACTGGTGTTATTTCATATTATTTTTAATTTTTGCAGCATACTTGCACACAGATTTTGAAAATGAAATTGCAAAAGAAAGATTGCATTTTCAGTTCATAATTTTAAGTTTCATTTCCTTTTTTGCAGAAAATTCCTCACATAGCGGCACTCTTGTTGGCTGAAAAAAGAGAGATGGCAAGAGGGTGAGAGAAGCCATGGGATAGCATCCAAAGGATAGTATGGTACCAAGTAGAGGTGCATATACCAGAGGAGGTGGCAGCTTCGTGGACTGTTGTGGCTGGGCATGGTGGCAGTTCACTTTCATGGGTACCAGAGGGGGTGGGGAGCAATGGGGATGCAAAGGGCTGCGACCGTGGGATGCCCATGGATCCTGACAAGGTCCGGAGAAAGAATCAGAAAATCGAACACGTGACTTTTACCTTCTCAAATGAGATTTTAACTGTTTATTGGTTTATTTATTCTGCAATCTGCTCTGCTGTTCTTTTTCTGGTTCTCTGTGGTGGATCTGCACCACCACCACCTGATCAAAGCACTGTGCAGTCCCTACATTGATGGATTGAAGGCCAGAGGTCCACATGACCATCATCATCAAATTCTTCCACGTGAAGCCTGAAAACCTGAGGACTGATTGAGATCACTGATGTTAGATAGAATGCCTAGAGGGGGCTGGGTGGTCTCGTGGCCTCAGAACCCTGGCAGACTTTTCTTTTTAATCCAGCCCTGTGGAGTTTATTTTTTTGTTTTTTCTGTCCTCCCTGGCCATCTGACCTTACATTTATTCTTTGTTACTTAGTATTGCCTAATCTTATTTTTATATTTTTCTTTTTTCTTTCTTCATCTTGTAAAGCACTTTAAGCTGCATCACTTGTATGTAAACATGCCATATAAATAAGTATTTTTGATGTATTTATTGTATTGTTTTTATCTCCTCTAAGAAAAATGTTTTTTATTTATTTATTAACATAAATTTGGCAACTTGATTATTGCACATTTACATTTTACTCTTGCTTGTTTATGTGTCCTCATTGCCTGACTCATCTCAATTCATGACAATCAATGGTCTCGGGTTCAAGCCCATCACAATGATTCGTTTCAAAGCAACCAACAGAATGCATTGGTAAGTCATCCAGTTTGCAACACATGCAGCACTGGTGACTTTGTGTTTTCCACATCTGAACCACAGATACTAATAAACCATCATAAGAGGAGTTCATGAATTTGTTACTTCAACATATACAGGGTGGGTCATAAAGATCTCCCACATTTTCAAGGGGTATAAAAAATGAACAAAGCTATCTAAAAAATAGTTTATATTTCTGAAAGTACATAAAAACAGTTTTGTTTTAATAGGTTTTAAAAATCATATCAGACAAATGGCGGCCGTTATTGGCAATACATTACTGAAGATGTTCTCCGGGTCATCTCAGGCAGAATGGTGTCGATTTCCTGTCTGATCCTTTCCTTCAAATCCTTAAGAGATCGATGACAATGTTTGAAAATCTTTTCCTTTAGGTATCCCCAAAGGAAAAAGTCACATGGGTTTAAATCTGGTGACCGTACCAGCCACCCCACGTCTCCTCTTAGAGAGGTGAAATGCCCAGGGAATATTTCCCTCAACACTCAGGGCAAACATCATGCTGTGTGAGCTGTGGGCCCATTCTGTTGAAACCACACATGTCCTCTCCTAGGTCTGCCATGTGATTTTCTTTTCAGTGTGGACCCAGTTGCCCGAAGGTTAGAAATCCATAGCAAAATCATTTTCCGATCAGGTAGAGATGCATTTCGACCGAGCACGAAGCATGTACGGAACGCGTCGCTATCACAGAATGGTTGTTCTCATAATATGCTTAAACAATAAAGCCCTGATGTTCACTCATGATGGGTACTGAAAACGATAGAGCCTAACCTAATGAATGAGACCTACCCCATCTCTCTAAACACAGTCCGCACAGTTCTCCCTCGAAATGAGGGAGATCTTTATGACCCACCCTGTACTTTATCCAAGTGCATATAAAATCCTGAAAATATTTGGGATCTTGTAATTACTTTTAAAATGATGCATCAAACAGATAAATCCATAAGCAAAATTATTTGGGATAAATACAACAAAGTAAAGCATTCAGGTTATTGTTAAATAGCGTTGTGCAATAAATGACTAACTCACTTTATCCTAAACTTCTAAGGGAAAATGTGAATATACTTATTTTATTATTTTTGAATCGAATAAATGTTTCAGATGATTTGCACAATGCTCACAATTAATTATTTGGAGTCAGCCATCCTCCAACCTTACCAACTTAACAATGTTTCTGTTTAGTGTTACATTTATTTTTAATTAAAAACAGCAACCAGTGTGCTGTGGATTACAGCAATTCAATACCAAACCAAAGGTTGGGATTTGTTGAAATCTAGAATAATAAAACTGTATGAGTTAAAACTATTTCAGGCATTAAAAAAAATAACGTCCTGCAACAGGATAGCTTGGGGGTGTCTTATGACTTGTTTAATCTGGGGCCTCCAGTAGGCCCTAGTGTCAGGTATCATTTATGGTTTTGTTGTCATTTTTTGACTTCGACTTCTGAATGACCATTCTGCTCACCTTCTTTGTGGAGTTTGCATGTTGTCACAATAACTGCGTGGGAATTTGTACAGATACAGTGGTTATCATGGTACGTCACAAACTTTATCCCATGTAAGTGACTGTTCCCTCAAATAGATGGGCTCCGTTGTTACGACCGCCTACTACATTGGTCGGCTTGATCACTGGATATTCTCCAGTGGGAAAGCTTTGAGGCAATCTATCCTTAAAACATAAACCCACTTTTCATTTTTCATGTACATCCACAATTATACTGTATTTCGCACACTGTCACAACTTTCATTTACCTATTTTTACCCTTTCCGACCATGAGGATATACGAGGTGTGGCCTCGTCGCAATAAGAGGTGTGGCAGAAAAGTAATGAGACTGATTTTTTATTTACCAAAGTTTTTATTTTTTTCAAACATCAATGTTATCCCCTTCAAAGTAGTTCCCTTGGGCAGCTACACACCGATGGAGACGTTGTTACCACTGTTGGTAGCAGCGCTGGAAGTCTTCAACCGGTATGGTCTTCAGCATGTCCGTTACACTCTTTTGGATGTTTTCTAAAGTCCCGAAATGATGTCCTTTGAGGACATTTTTCAGTTTAGGAAAAAGGAAAAAGTCACACGGACTGAGGTCAGGTGAATAAGGGGGCTGGGGAACGACAGGAATGCGTTTTTTCGATTGTCCTTCTGCTCAATTGTGAGGTTTTTCGGCACCATTTTGGCACAGACCTTTCGCATGTGCAAATGTTCAGTCAAAATTTGATTAACGGTACATCTTTTCAAATTTAATTGTTCACTCAACATTCTTAATGTTAAACGACGGTCTGATCTCACAAGAGTGTTCACACGTTCGATGTTTTCATTGGTTTTCGAAGTTGAAGGCCTCCCTGAAAAACTTGAGCTCGGGATAAAGAATGTTCCCCACAGGCCTGTTTTAACTTTTCAAACGTCACACTTGCCGATTCTCCAAGCTTAACACAAAATTTAATGGCACAACGTTGCTCCAAATTCCGCTGTTCCATTTTGCGTGACGCACAACCAAAAACACAACTTCGCTAATAGCAGTCACAAAAATCACGTAGTTAACGGAAGGAGTTGAAACTCGCACTGAGCTATGGGAGGGTACTGATACACGTGCTCTATCAAGGACAACAGCGCAGCGTTGCCAGATCACTTGCAGTGTTGCCAGTCTCATTACTTTTCTGCCACACCTCGTACAGTTGCAATACACTTATTCCCAGGACTACGGTCCACTGACTTCTGTCAGTAGCTCCTTCAGAAGTTTGACTGTCATGTTAGATTTAATATCAGAGCCATCCCTCCTCACCCTGATTGACTTAGCTGGGAAAGGAACCTGGTTCCCAACACCGAGAGGTAGAATGGAGCAAGCAGGGAAGCAGGCACAATGGACTTTATTTTTCAAAGATTAGCCAAATAGCTAGTGCCAGAATTGAAAGCAAATGGACAGTGGTAATACACACCATACAACCTGGATCTTCCTCTAGTCTGTAAAGCAGAATAATATGCTTGCTGCTGTTCCAAGTGGCTCTTCTCTTGTAGCTGCTTGTAACTTTGGCATCTATTTCAAAGCATAATGAGTGTGACTTCCCTCCTTCTCTTTTTTAATCAGCTCATTGTGTGACATTATATCATTATATGTGGGTGTGGTGTTGTCCTTTCCACAAGGTGGCTTGGTTTAACTCCTACTCGCTTTTCATCTCTGGCTTATGCAACTAATGTCTACTTATCCTCAAGGTAACGACTCTCTCCTTCAGGGCTAATGAAACTAAATCTTGCCTTTCTCCAAGGTGACTTGCCTTTCCTTTGGGGTTAAGGAAACTAAATCCTGCAGTCCTCTACGTGACTTGCCTCTCATTTAGTGCTCATTATCTTACACTTCAGAAGTAAGACTATTGCAGCAAGGCATTTGATTGTGTTAGCAGTAAATCTGCTTATCTTTTATTAGTAAAAACATGCACAGCCAGTCACACTCTAGACCAGGGATGTCCAACTCCAGTCCTGGTGGGCTGTAGTGGCTGCAGGTTTTCATTCTAACCATCTTCTTAATTATTGAGCAGTTTTTTCTGCTGATTAACTTGTTTTGCCTAAGTTTTAATTGACGTGACTCAGACCCCTTAGTTGTTTCTTTTTCCTTAATGAGCATTCAAACAACAATGAGACACAACACAGGCCACCACATGATCAGCTTACCTGAAAATAAAGAAAGATGAAGGTTTCGGTCATGTTGGTCTGCTCAGGTCACCAAAACATCTTGATGGTGGTCTCAGAAAAAAACAGAAAATCAACAGACTGCTGTGACAGAATAAGAGCAGAAACAATAGTCATGATATTCAGTAGCGGCTTTAATTAACAGCAAGAATTGGGTTCTCATTAAGAAACTGGTTGGAGTGAAATTGGAGTTCCAATTTAACTGGTCACATGTTGGCTCGTTTCATGTCTCATTTCTGTTTGGCTGCCATTTAAAGAAGAAACAAATCCATTCAGAGGAGTGAATCCTTAAAAACAGGGCTATCAAAATGAAGGGAAAAGGAGTTAATTAGCAGTGAAAACTGATTAAGAAAAGGGTTAAAATGATTACTGCGGCCCACCAGGACTGGAGTTGGACACTCCTGTTCTAGACAGTTTCCTAAAATAAAATAACTCCGGGCTTACAGTGCCACAGAGTCTTGACGCTTTCTACTTACTTATTCATTTAAGTTACTGCAAAACAACTTCAAGCAAAAATTTTTGATCTAAATACTCAAACATTCAAAGGGCATTCTGTTTCCTTTTTGTTTCTTTGTTCATACAACACAGATTTACTCTTTGAGGGGTGAATATTTTTTCCAAAAAACATAGTTTTCTGAAAAACAATGGTTTCACACAGAAATCAACATAAAACGTCTGTTGCTGCATGCTGTGCCTTCCAGTTTGCCAAGAATGTGCGTTCTGCCAGGCTGTCTTCACGTGGCTGGGGCAGCAGCAGCAGTCACCATCGCAGTGCATTGCAATCTGGTTTCTACCTCTTATCATTGTTAAGTGTCAGAACTGTGCCATAGGCTGTGTCAGCTACATGAACCTGTTCAGCCCCACGATTTGTTGGGGACCAATTAGCTGAAGCTGCAAAACCTCATATTCATTTTCAATCGCTTGTATCAAAATCAGAGTCCAACAAGTCATAGTCCAATTCAGAGAGAACAGGAAAAACGTCGTCCGCGGAGTATTTTGCTTTACGCATTTGCTTTGATCTCTCGCCAGATGTCAGTGCCATTTTTGCCGTTGTTTGAGCCTTGCTAGTAATGGGAGCACAGGAAATCTCGGTCAAAACCAATGAAGCTAACTTTCCTTCTACCAATGAGAGTCTAACTAAAACGTAATGGTTGGTTTTGTCAAAGTTTACAGTTGATTACCGATTATTGTCAGTTCCTCCTTTTGACAAAAGTCAACAACAGCCCTGAAAGAGTTAATGCATCACATGACCACAGCCACTGCGTCATTAACATCAAAAGATGTGATGCTATAAGTGTGATTGCAGTCACTTCATACTTAATGCCTTGGAAGACGAATCTCCACGTCATGAAGTCTAGTATACTTAATTTCAAATCCAAGTAGGCCCTAGTGTAAAAAATTAAGAGTACATGGCATAAGGAAATTACTTCTGCAGCAGCAATAAGCTGCTGGTTGTTTCCAGGAAAGAAAGCCTTCTTTTTATCTTACAAGGACTGTTTTACTCCAGGAAAATATGGTCTCTTTTTCTCAAGAGCACAGCTGTTGAAAGTTTACCACCACTAAGCTAAATGGACAGATTATTGGAATTAATTTAAGAATTTCTGTTGTGTGTGTGTAAAGTCTCCATATGCATATTTTGTGTTAAATTAATGCTAATGTTATGGTGAATCTTTTTGGGCCATTTTTAGAAGGTATTTTCTGTTAGAATACTTTTCTATAATTATACACATTAAAGAAGCTGACTCCAAGTAAGTTTTTCTGAGTAAACCTGTAGGCTTTATGACATGCAAAATGTCAACATTTTTCTTCCTTCGCATTTCTTGGCAGCAGAAAGATCTGGTGTTAACACTTTTGAAGATTTTATTGCCACACATTGTCCCACTTGGATGAGCTTTGATCTCTGATTACCTAGGTTCTCAGTGTTTTAAAAGGGTAAATCTGGATGTACAAAGGGAAGATGAGCACTTCTGTCATCCGGAATACATGTTTATGCATTTCTAGTGTTCTTTATTTCATCTTTTTTATAACTTTATTCTATTCTATTACCGTATATAGTGACATTTTTGAGAGGCTGACACCACGGCCAAGTTCTCTGCACTTAACAAACCCCAGCTGCGCAATGCACTGAAACAGGCAAGAATTAGTTGTCCACTGACGGTTCAACTATAAGTTTGCAGGCTCACGACATAACATGTCTGTCACCCATTGGTTGATGCGGGGAACATTTAAAACCTTCTGTCTCCTCGCTTGTGCAGGAAGGCTATCTGTTCTTTTGATCTGAGAAATGCGTGAATGTCATCGTCACTGCTTTTATGATGCGTGTGATTAAGTGACAGCTCTTGTCTGAATAAATGCTTTGAAAAATGTTCCTGTCTTCACAACAATAAAGCTGAATTTTTCGGACTCTTCTCCTTATCTCTTGTTCAAGTCTGTCACCCTCAAGTCAAGTCAAGTTGGGGAGCATGCACTGGTGCATTGCATTGCCGCACCCATTACATGCCGAAACAGCTTGGGATTCCGGTTGGCAACCTCCCAGGCAGACACGCGGTCCAGTCCCACCCTCCGGAAATGACCCTCTAGAAGTGCCCAGTTTGTAAATTCTGACCACAGACCTGTTGTTGCTACTCTTAGAATCCAGCTTAGGTCCAGTAGGTTACCACCTACTAGGAAAATTAGCCTGAACTTGGCCATCCTCCAAGACTGGGATGTTTCTAATGAGTTTGCACGCAGTTTGTGTGAGGAACTTGCAGATTTGGGTGTGACTGCCGACCCTAATGTGATGTGGGAGACATTCCGTGACAAGATCCGGAAAGGTTGTTGAGGGTTGTGTTGGTGTTACCGGTGTTACCCTCACATTAGACATATGTAAATGAAAGACCTGCGTGTGTTTGTGTGTGTGTCTGTATGTGTGTGGAGCAGACCGCTATGGTGACAATCATCCACAGCCACTAGATGGTGCATGCCACTTTTAAAATTTGTCAATGCTTGCATGTACCTCATTTCTCACTGCGAAAGACCTGTATGCAGCAAATGCCGCTGCGCAACAACATACAAGTGAAACACCTCAGCAATGGAGGGCAAGGCTTGAAGTTTTCACTAAAAACATTGTCTATCTGGAAGTATTTTCTCAAGAAAAAGATTAATAGGGCTCATATACCAGCGATACAGCTAAGATATGGTATCGCCAGTGTCTTCTTACGAAAGCCAGTGGGGCAGCATGCACAGGTGGGTCCACATCCTCCACCCTGGGTCATTCATAACAGTTAGGTGACACCTCTCCAAATTCACTGCTAGAGAATCTCCAGGTTGTGTTTTGTCCTGAAGTCTACACGCAGCTAGTCACAATATAAATGTTGCGTTTGCTCTTCATTTTGCTGACTATCATTGTAATTAATGCTGGAAAGGCATAGCCATATTGTGAAACTCAACTTGTGTGTTTCATAATGTAACTTAGCCTCTGAGGTTGTATTTGAAATATTGCTTATGTAACACACGTTAAGAAAACCACTAAGCTCCTGAGGTTTTGTTATAAAGCACATGTTAGTTTTCAAAGTGCTTAAGTGCTGAAGTTACATATAAAAAGGTGACTGTAAGTCATAGTCATTTAGCTTTCCAGCAGTATATAACATAAGGCTTTGGAATTTATATTAAGTCAATCAAGCTCATGTATTACAGTAGCTTATAACTAATTTATCTTGTGAAGACAAAATTAGTAATTTAGCCTAAAAACATTAATTTGGAATCAGATTAATGGTCCACACTCCTATTTCAGTGTTCATTAGGAAACATGAGGCTGTAGTGACATTAGGTTGAATCTTTATATCTACCAAAACTCATGACCAGGTAAACATCTCTTAATGATTTTCCTCACAATACTCTTTTGACACCAGCGTATCGTAACATAAGCAGGTCACACTTCCGTTTCTATGCAGGAGGCTCACCACAATGCACAAGAAAATTTTCAGAAACAAAAGTGTTAAATGTTGCGAGAAACGTTCTGCTCCTTAACCCACTTATCCCCTTTCCTCAACAGTCTGTTTCCACATACAGGGCCACTATATGCCGGAGAGTTATTTGGTTGGTGGTGGATTCCCAATATGTCTGAAAATTTACAGTAAGTACACATATACCCACACATATAGCACTACAATACATTTAATGCCATTTAAAGTATTTATTTTTGACCCTTCATTTATCGTAGTTGCACCCACACACAATCTGTAGGTACTGGCCTACCTGCTATAAGCAGCATTGTCTTCACGTATGATGTTGTCACTGTCCAAGCAGTCAATTATTAGGAAAGGGAAGAAGTACTTCAGAAAGTGCCCACTTGGTACGTATATTTTATTTTCTTTCATATTGTATTTTTTTTATTAACTAACCGTTTGCACAAACTGATAATCATAATATAGCCAATCAGCAATGGGGCGCATGAATTCTGCTAAAAGCAATCTTAACATTAATATTATTATTAGGCGTGTTAGCTAATCCTTTCTGTGACACTAAAGTAGTATACCGGGCACATTAAAAAATAAAAAGTGCAAGGAAGTGTAAGAATTCAAATTAACAAGTTTTAATAGATTTTTTCCGTCTAATTATTACCTGACAAGTGTTTAATTGGAAACCCCTTCAAAGGAGCATTCAAGCCGCATGCAGGCTGCCACTGTGATTAGACTGGCTTCATGTTACACACACGTTTATTGTCTTGTACCTGGGCAGTGTCCCACAAATTTAAACTAAAAATGTTAAACACTGGGCATCAAGGCAGCGAGTGCTGTCTCACAGCTTAAAGGAACCTGGTTTGATTTCTAGCCCACTCAATAAATACATGAAGATGATGCAGTAGAATACCTGGAGACTCCAAGTTTACTTCAGAGTGTTCATGCAGACTGCACATCTAATCCAGGGCTGGTTCCATGTTCTTGTAATGGGGACAGTAATTTTGGACAAAGAATGGGTGAATGGATTCTGCAAGTGAATGACTGGATGAAATTATGGTGAGGAATTCTATCAGAAATCAAAGGAAAAAGGCAGCACTTATATGACCTTTTCTATAACTTGTGTCTAACTACTTTCCTCCTTATCATAATGCTTGAGCTGCCATTGTCTTTTCACAAGCTTAAGGGCTATTTATATTGATTTGGCATATTCAAAGAGGCATAATTCTGGGAGGAGTTGGGTAGTGGTGGCAGGCGCTTGCACGTGCGTTACTTTTCACGCTGACCAGGATTTACGGAGCGGAAGAATGTGGAAGTTGGTGTATGCACAGATTTATGCCTCTGGATTTTTTTGTGCATACGCACATTTCCGCTTTTGTCCATACGCCATGTTTTAGTGAGAATTCTACGCACGGCCTTATGCATGAGGCCCCTGGTCCTTACCCACACATCCATTTTCAACTGCCTGTTCCAGAAAATATGTTTTCACTTTGTCATGATGGGTTATTGAGTGCAGATTGAAGGGCAAAAATTCAAATTATATCCATTTAAAATTAAAATCTATAACACAAGAAAGTGAAGGATCTAAATACTTTCTGACTCTACCATGGCTGCCACTCATGGGATGCTGTTTGTTTCTCTCACCATTCTCCGTAAACTTTATAGATGGTAGACTGCGTGACAATCTCTGGAAGGCAGCTGTTCTTCAGAGATGCTGGAACCATCATGTCGGGCACCAACAGTCATGCCATGGTGTAAACAGTTTAGATCACATGTCTTGTCCATTGTATTATTTGGTTGGACAAGAAGTAAACTCTTGACTATGTTTACATGCTATATACATTATATTGTGTTTTAGCTACATGATTGGCTGTTTGAAGGAGCATGGGAGAGGTCATATATAAAATGTATTATTATGATTATTATTGTCTTACCACATAGGTGGGCTTAATAAATAGCCACTCAGTTTATATACACAACACTAGAAGCTATACTTTTACATAATGAAAATTGTTATTGAATGCATTTAAAAATGTAATCATAAGCATTACATTACATTGGACATAAATTATTTAAGCTGTGCTATTATATGTCAACACAGCTTTAAAACAAAATAAATGAAAGATTCCAGTATAGCAATGTAACAATAAATTTTCTTTTTTAAGATGTTATTATTGTAGATCTAAAGGTTTTGCCAGAGCTAAAACATGAAAATGACTGCAAAGAATAAGCCCCTTTTTTGAAGCCTGCTGTAACATGTGTCATCAGGTCATAATTTAGTGCCACAAATCAGAGTTCCTTCGCGCCGCACCACTTGTCAGGCTAGCAGGTGTTTGAACACCTGTTTCTCATGATTTTCCTCCTTTCTTTTTGGAAGAGCTTCATCATTAAATAAGTGATTTGAAATTAAAAAGCAAATTTCCCAAACTGATAGGGTCCATCAAGCTCAGTTTGTAAAAAAGATTTTCAGGTATTAATTGAGAGTTCCATTAAATTAAACATGCTAAAATGGACGTTTAGTAATTTTGAGCTCTCTCAAACTATACATTTTCATAACATATTTTTAAACGTGCTTAATAAGCACTGAATTTAATCTAATAGCATGTAAATTCTCTGTGAGACTGAAGAACAGCTACAATTGTACTTGGCATGGATGCCACCGGTTTGCTGATGTAGGAGTGTTCAGTTTTCATCTGCTCTTTCAGTATCAAATCCCATAGTTCCGTCAGATTGGTCTGATGGCCTTGCTTGCTCCAAATAGTCCCAAAGATTTTCTATGGGATTAAAATCTGGGGATTTTCCAGGCCAGTCGAGATGTGAGAATGTTTCCGAATGTTCTTTGTGCCTATCATACAGCCTGCAAGGCTAGGGTAACCATTTAGTGTTCACTCTGGAGGTGAAGGACAAAAGCTAACACACGGTCATCCACAAGCTTAAGGTAGGCCTTCTAGTTCAAATGTGTCGTCACCTCAACCAAACAACCCATTTCCTTTGTAATTGAAACACCCCCAGAACATCAGAGAGCCACCCCTCACTTGAACAGCACCTTTCAAACAGTCCTTGGTTGTTGATTTTTAATCTATATATATAAAAGTCAGTGTGTATGTGTGTGTATGTTTCAGCATCACTTCTGAACAGCTGGAGTGATTTTCATTAAACTTGGTACATGTTTCTCATTGGTTGACTAAAAATACTGTAGGGTGAAATCAACCCTAACCCAGCCCCTTCTGGGTAGGGTGGGGGGTGATCTTGCGGCCTTGTATGCATGTTATCATCCAGTTGACACTTGAAATGACCACCAGAGGGCAAACTGGAGGTGACTGCAAGCATTCTTTATGTTTGAGGGCCACCGCGCCCCTGTTGCTTTCGAAATTAAATAGTTGGCAGGTTCAGAGCATCAACAGGATGATAACATACATACAAGACCGCAAGACAAGAACATTACTGAGTCTTCGTTGTTTGTTAATTTATTTAAAGTTTAAAGTGTTTAAAGTTGTTTTTTTTTTTAATTATATTTTTCTCATACAATTAAAAAAAACACTTTATTTTCCTCCTGGGCAACGCAGGGTATTTCAGCTAGTATACTTAACTTCCCCTTGGGGAGTAATAATCTATTCACATGAGCTTTGGAGATCACAGGGCAGGGTCAACCAGCTTTCAGGTTGAGGGCCTTGATCAAGAGTCCAACAGAGTGGGATCCCTTAAGGCTGTAACAGGATTTCAACCGGCAACCTTTGTGGTAGAAATTGAACATCTTATTAAAGAAAGAAACATCCCCTAACAGGACAAATCAGTTATCAGGCAGGAGAAAAGTTGTTCATTGTATCTTTTAATTACTCCTCTGCAAAATGCCTTGGAGGGAACATTCTTCAAAAGCAGTCTGCTACAGCATGGTCAGCTTGATCAAAATGGTCAGAGAAACAAAGGACAGAGGTTCATTTTATAAACTGTTGAATTTACATGCAGTGTCAATCAATGCATACATTTTACTCTGGTTGGTTTATTGGTTTACACCCAAATGATTTATATAAAATAAAAGTCTGTTATATTATATTATGGTTCTTCTTATACCTTTTGAGTTGCACTACCACCCTTGAAATTTCTGTGCCTATACCAACTCTCCATTCTTGTTTATAGGACATCTGCTAATTTCTTAGTCATCTCTTAGTCATCCTTCAGTACATTTTGTATATTACATCAACCTTTCTTCTGGTACATTCTTTATTTACTTGACCATCCCAGTATTTTCCTAAACCAATTCTTATATTTCAGTGTACATTTTGTTGTTCACTTGACCTTTATCTGGTTTCCTGGTGTGACTGAACAGGTTTCTGACATTTACTAAGCCTTTATGCTATTTGTGTAAGAAGAATGCTATGTTACCCCAAGATTATTCTTCCACATAACAGTGCAGGTCTTTAGCTTCAGAACCACAACTCAGCCCTATATGTAATGTACACGTCGCATCACATTGTTTGAGTACAAACAGAAACATGACTCATCAGTCCAGATAACATATTTCTGGAGTCAACAGTCCAGTGTTTCTGGCTCTGTGCCCACTGTAACTGTGTAGCTTCATCAACAGAAGTTAGCAAGGGATCTTCAGTGGTATTCTGCTACTGACATGCTTCTAAAGTGGCTTGCACTGGTCCTGCATTGACTATCCGCAACAATTCTTCCATGGTGACAAAGAGGTTTGCTGTCACAATAAGTGACACGTGGTGATGGTCTTTAACTGTGAGCACCATCTTTTAACCGCAGTTCTGGTGACGATTATTGATTGACTATGATGTGCCCCTATATAGTGCTTTACTGTGTTTAGTACAAGTCCAAGGAGGTTCTCTTCAAGCTTTATCACACACTGGTGAGGCCTCATCTGGAGTACTCTGTACGGTTTCAGTCTCCAGACTACAAAAAGGACATAGCAGTACTAGAAAAGGTCCAGAGAAGAGCAGCTAGGCTGATTTCAGGGCTACAGGGCATGAATTATGAGGAAAGATTAAAAGAGCTGAGCCTTTTTAGTTTAAGCAAAAGAGGATTAAGAGGAGACATGACTGAAGTGATTAAAATTATGAAGGGAATTAGTCCAGTGGATCAAGACCGTGACTTTAAAATGAAGAACACGGTGACACAGTTGGAAACTTGTAAAGGGTAAATTTTGGACCGATATTAGGAAGTTTTTCTTCACATAGAAAACCACAGACACATGGAATAAGCTACCAAGTAGTGTGGTAGACAGTAGGACTTTAAGTACTTTCAAAACTCGACCTGATGTTATTTTAGAAGAAGTAAGTGGATAGGACTGGCGAGCTTTGTTGGCCTGAATGGCCTGTTCTTGTCTAGTTTGTTCTAATGCTCTACAAAAAATCCAACTCCAACTCACTTGGATGAAGTTGAGCAGCTTCTTTTATGTTGGAACCAGGAGTACTTCCAGTGCTATAGCACAGAATGGCAGAAGCCTCACAGAACAGAGAGTTCTCTCAGTAGCGCCCTCTGGTGACACCCAAGGACCCCGACAGGCTTATCGTTCATGACTATGAATTCAGTGGATCCCTGTTGGTGTCCATAATGGTGCCATGCCAGAGAAGCACCGCCATCAACTGTACTGTGAAAGGAACTGCTCTTGAAAGACAATCTCCCCAAGTCCATCCATTAGTCTTCCACTCCAACTGGGGTAATAATCAAGCACCATACCGGCTGGATTATGCCTCCATATATAGTGTCCATTCATTATGGCACCCAGACCAGGAATCACTTCTCATCCCAGATGGAGTGCCAGTCCATCCCTTAGAGCACTTATGATCCACATATTTTTAAACCTTTTTTTAATCTTTAAAATATATGAAAAATATTTTGCCATGTGAAAATACTACACATAAAATAATCATTCAAACTAAAATTGTTTACAAACCACCCATAAAATGTGCTATATGAGGGCTCCCATTTTGTATAATGTATGATCCCATGCACAATAGTAAAGGTTAGAAAAGTGCAAACATCACTATGCTAGTTCTTCATTTTTATAGATTTCTGCATAAACTGGGTTACTGTGTAAAGTCCTTTTTCCAATCTGCATTTCCATTTGTATTGGCTTATGTAAAAGACAACAGCACAGCCAAGTGGATGGTTACTGCAATTGCAGCCTCAGAGGTAGAGGATTTAAAGATCAGCAGCTGGCTTTGTATTTGTGAAATGAGCGTCAGCCTCAGAACCCCAGGAGTTTTTACAACTTATTCTTGTTTTTGCATTGTGTGATCACATTAGACATTCTTCTAGCATTTTCATATTATACACAAGATACCATGCAAATCTGGGCATGGGGATGTTTCTGGGTTATTAAGCGGAATTATTCAGTGTTCCTGTTTTTGCAAGACATTTATCAAAAAGCATAATAGTTGCAAGCAACTTTCAAGTTGTACAACATGCAGTATAAAAAATGTACTTTTATTGGTAATTGTGTACTGAAAACAGTTTTAAAAAACCTAAAAAAAGCTACCCAGTGAGAAAGTGAAAAGATGCAAGGGCAGAAGTAATTGCATATTACAGAAGATTCAGAAAGTCTTCAGGCCCCTTCACTGTCTGCTCACTTTATTGTAGATTTAATTTTAAATGAATACATCTCCCATTTTTGCACATGATTTGCAAATGATTTTATACTCTTGCCCTGATCTATGCTTCGTCATAATTTAATCATGGAGTTCTACGGAGAGTTCCTTTTCTTTGCAATTTGAAACTGCAGTTCTGTTTTCTGCCTTGCTTGGGTATTACAGGTTGTCCCTGTTTTTTTATATTTGTGTTAGTTTCAGTTACCATTTGTTATTTGTGTTCTGTATCCTTAAATGTGCCTCCATTTCCTGTGTTTTGTCAGTGGAACCACAGGAGGTAGGGCCACTCTGATGTCACGACTGCTGGCTCCTTCTTCTGGCTATTTATTTCCTGCAAAAGAGGAAACATAGGCAACTAACGAAGTTGTTTGGATTATTGTTTTCTTGTGAGTTAGGGGGCTTCGCTCGGCAACTCCCCTGCCTGTGCTACACGCCAGCAACTTTGCGTCTCTACCACTTGGAAACAACAAAACCTTTAATTCTTGCGGATAGGCCTCTTCATTGGGAAGAACCATTACTTTTACCTGATGGCAACACGAATTAGACGATCTACAAGTCTCCGACTTAAAGTTTAAAGCCAAACAATATCTACATACTTCTGTCATATCACCTATGTCCATATATTCGATCTCTTTTCGCTTTTATCTTTTCATCAGTATCGCATTGAATTTTGATTCCACGTTTGGAATTACATGTGTCAAATCAACGTATAACTGCTCATGAGTGAATATTGTTTCTTTCTCTCTTCACGAACTGTGTCTGACAATCGCATTCACACAAAGGAGAAATGATTGAACTGTGTGCGTGGTTGTAAATGTTTTAGATGTGGGCAGGACTTTTCCAAATCTCTTTACATAAAGTCTTGTCTCGTGGGGCTTGAAATTTTCTCTCATGGGATTTTACTTTCACCAAACAACCAATTTTTGTTACTCGCAGATACGCCTCTTCATTAGGAAGAAACACTATTTTTCCCTGATGGCAACATGAATTAGAAGATCTACAAGTCTCCAATTTAAAGTTTAAATCCGAACAATACATTCAATCTCTTTTTGCTGTTCTGTTATTTCACTGAGTAATAATTTCCATTTGTTTGCGCTAATGCGAACTTTACTATAATTTTCTGAGACTTTTGAATTTTCGTACTTCCATTATCTCTAACCTGCTCTGCATGTGTATCACGCCAATGTTTTTCAATTCTTTACGACGTTCTACTTTGTCATCTACTCTTTGTCTTTTATTTCCAGCCCCGGGCGTGGTTAAATCTCTTCACACAAAGTCTCGTCTTGCAGGACATGAAAGTGTCTCTCTTCAAAAGATCATGTCTCGCTGCAGGATAAAAAGTCTAGTCTCCCAAGATTTTTTTATTATAATAGAGAGATTTACTTGTTATTCAACATATAATTGGAATCTAATTTTGGATTGTGAGTTTTGGGATTTGTTCGGTTGGGAAAGCCTTTTAGGCAACTCTCTTTTGAGCATTCTTATTAATATTTTCGTATTTAACAAATAAATCCTCCATAGATAAAGATTCTTTGGTTAACTGTTTGTGCGCAAGCTGGGGGTTTGTGGTTACCCTCCTCTTTCTGGGGCTTTTTGCTTTAATTTGGGACTTTTCTAGTTATATTGCCAGCTCTCATTGTTTGGTGCCTGCTTTGCTAAAATGAGTAGCTGGACTGATGTGAACAACTTCTGGGTTAGCCAATGGATGCCTGACATCCATTTTTGCCATGTATGAGACTCCATCTTACAAGAGAACTGTTTTTCGATTGCCTCACTTAAAAAAGGAACAGTCACATTTTTCTGCTTTAAATAGCAAAAAGTATTTCATATGAGAGCTTTGAAATCAGCAGAGGAGAGTCAACACCAATGATGCCACTGGTCTGCAATTGAGCTGGTGGAGAATATCCCAAGAATCAGTGCGGCAATATGGGGATTTGCTGCCATAAAACTCATGCTGCTGTATTTCATTCATTCATTGCAAAACATGACATTCTCAAACCAGTTTAATCCAATGTAAGGTAATCTAGGGACAAGAACCTATCCTTGAGGCACAAGGCAGAAACCAACCCCAAACAGGTACCAGTTTTAGGATTTTAATATTGACACTTAAAAGTTCATGAAAGTGTAGAAAGAAGAGTAAGGAGTACAACAGGTAACCTAAATTTACAAACATAAGAAATCTGAGAACAGAGAGGAGGCCATCTAGGTCATCAAGCCCATTTGTTTAATAGCTAAGCTGCCCCAATATATCATCCAGAATCTTCTTAAAGGTTGTCAAGACTTCTTCAACTCCATGTCTTGGTAGTTTGTTTCAGAGTTTCACAACTCTCTGAGTAAATAAGTGCTTCCTAGCTTCAGTCTTTAATGCACTTCCCTTTAATTTCCACTGATGTCCTTGAGTACCTGATTCACCCATAAGTTGAAAGAATTCTGCTGAATCTGCTTTATCAGTACCTTTGGGGATTTAAAATTCCTGAATTAGGTCCCCACACAGTCTCCTCTGCTCAAGACTAAACAGGTTTAATTCTCTGAGTCTGTCACAGTGCAACATGTCCTGAAGTCCTGGGATGCTCCTGGTTGCTCTCCTCTGCACAGCTTCAAGTTTTGCAATGTCTTTCTTGTAGTGTGGTGACCAGGGGCCTCATGTATAACGCCGTGCGTAGAATTCGCACTATAACATGGCGTAAGCACAAAAGCCGAAATGTGCTTACGCACAGAAAAATCCAGATGCAGGAATCTGTGCATACTCCAACTTCCATGTTCTTCCACTACATAAATCCCGATCAGCGTGAAAAGTAACGCTCATGCACGCGCTTTATGTAACGCCCCAACTCCTCCCAGAATTACGCCTCTTTGAATATGCAAATGAACATAAATCGCCCTTAAGCTCAGCCTTCTGTGAAAAGACAATGGGAAAAGCATGGGGGAAAATATAAGAATTTCAGCGAATACCAAGTGGAGGCAAAGGAAAAACATACTATTTGTTTAATTAAACCATGGTATAATCAACAAAAGGAAGTTGATCGAGTGACATACCGTGTAGGAGAAACTTGAACGCTCATGTTCACAAAATCGCACAGTGCCAGAAATAAAAAAGAAGTCACATATCAAAGTCGCCGTGAAAAGGCGAGTTGTAGCCCACCGTCTGAGTGTCATATGAAAGCTTATTAGGGTACAGAGAAAAAAAGGCACACAGTGGGGAAAAAGCACAAAATGTCAACTTCAATCTCGACATTTCCACTTTAATCACGTAGTTTATTTTGTCATTAAAGTAGAACATCATAAACTTCATCTTAAAATCATTTAATTAACCAGTTTCTCAAACCACATCGTAATTAAAGTAGCACGTTAAATGCTTTGTTTTGTATTTGATCTTTTATGTGCTCTATGTGTGTAAATCACTACTTGCTTCTTAAACCGGCTCTCTTCCTCCAACTGGACACAGAATCCATTACATTTGTGATATTAATATTACAGCTCTCTGAATAACTAAAATACTGAGATGTATACGTGATATCATTTTTATGATGATAGGAGTTAAAGCAAGTTATTAAACATGGGTTTCACGGCGCAGTGATTGTGTGCGAACTTCGATTAAATAATTTATTGCAGCAGTACTCAGGGGCGGCTCTAGGCTTGTGGTGGCACTGGGCAGAGGAAGAATCGGTGGCTCCTTCGCCCGCCAATGTCAGTAAGGTAGCTTATGCACGGTGGATGGCCACGTCCGTTGCAGACACTTCATAGCTGCCTCGTGCTCATGACACAAGCATTTAACTTTTGCCGAAATTTGTCGCTGTGTTGTTATTTTCTCTTTCTGTTTTATATTCAATATATATTGGCGTAGCCGCCACTGCAGTCCTTGCTTTTCTTTCCCCAAATACCCAATCACCACACAATCAGCTCTGTAATAGAAGTTAAGCCATCTGTAAGCTTAGAGCGCCAATTCTTCAAAATGTTTAAGGAACATTGAAATATCTTCGTAGTACATGTTTAATTATTCTATCCTTCACGACACTCCCAGTGAAGAATATAGATTATTTAAATGAAGTTAAAATTTTATCTGTATAATATAATAAACATATTTTGCTGCATTTCACCTTAAAAATGATATCGTCATCATATGTAAATACACGCTTTATAAAGTGGCTCAGGTTGTGCGATATTATAACTGTAGTGCAAGTTTACAGTGGGGTGATTGTACTTATAAGTACAAACAGTTCTACAAGGAGCACTTGATTAAGTGCGTTTAAAGTTCTTGGGATTAAACTGTTTCTGAACCGCGAGGTCCGTACAGGAAAGGCTTTGAAACGTTTTGCCGTGGCTGAGACAGCGTGTCCATGAAGCTGTATACCGATAATTCTCTTTCCGATCAGCTGCTTCTGTGATTCACACTCAGATACAGTGATATAAATACTCCGAGTGGTGCAGTGAGAGTAATATGGAAAAAGATAATCCACTGTGGCAACTCCTAACGGGAGCAGCTGAAAGAAGAAGAAGGAGAAGGTGCAGTGAGAGTAACAACGCTAAAGCAGTTGTTGTATTTGGAATACTATGGCTATTCCCTGGACCATTATATTGTTACAAGTTAATTACAATCAGATGCATTACACTAATAAACAGTATGTGGTTAGTTTCAGTGTATTTATAAAGCCGTGTCAGGAAAATAAGGAGTAACCACACAGGAACAGTAGCATTGCTTTGACGCTGGGTGCCGCCAGTCTGCAAAACCGAGCGGGGAACTTGCGTACGACAAGGTATGAGGTACCGTGGAAAAGTGCGTGGCTTTACGCCAAGTATAGGTTTTATACATCGCGATTTGATCGTGGAAAAGTTCTTAGGCAATATTTCTGTGCGTACGCACCGTTTATACATGAGGCCCCAGAAGTGCACACAATCCTCCAGATGTAGTCTTACCAGTGCATTATAGAGTTTGAGCATAATGTCCCTTGACTTAAATTCAACAGTACTTACGACATAACCTAACATTATATTTGCCTTTTTAATCACTTCTGTAAATTTCTAGTCAGGGAAAATAGTGCATCAACATAAACCCCTTCATCCATGTCAGAGGTTGCTTCCTGTATGGCAGTGTCTTGTATTTATAATTGATGTTCCTTTTGACCCATGTGTAGCACTTTGCACTTTTCTACATTAAACTGCATGTTCCAAGTATTCGCCCAGTTCTGAAAGTTGTTCACGTCTTTTTGAACTCTTTTTGCTGCCTCCTCAGTGTCTGCCAGCCCTCCAATTTTAGTGTCATTTGCGAATTTGACAAGTTTACTAATTGTACCAGAAACAAAGTCATTAATATAAATCCAATGAAAGACCCCTGAGCAACTCCACTGACGTTCTCCTCTTATCTGTACAGCTACAGATCCAGTTTTTCAGGTTACCTCTGATGCCTACAGCTTCCATTGAGATGTGAGATGACTGACTCAATGGCTTTTTGAAAGTCTAGATAAATTATGTTGTATACTTTGTTTCTGTCAACTGTCTTCAAAAAAATGTAAAAGACTGTTTTGGCAGGACCTTCCTCTTTTAAACCCATGCAGGCTGTTTTGTGTTTTCTCTTAATTAAATGAAGTTCTGTATTTTAATAGATGTTTTTTTTACCATAACACCAGTGAGCTAAAACATGGTGCATGTTGGTTGAACAAGTGAATAAATATTTCACTGTACTCTGTAAATGTAGCAATACCTCTGCTATCACTACTTGTAGTGTTATGTAGCAAGTCTACATAAGTCTACATAACACTACAAGCGGGATGGCTTTATGGACTGGCAGTCACCATATTATATGGCCTACAGGTTGTCTAAAAAAGATCCCTTCAGGCATGATTGTGGACTACCAAGTTCTGGTAGGACCCCGTCCGGAAAGGATTCTAACCATAGACATAGAATAACTAGACGCCTCATGACCAGCAGAAAAGTACGTCAACATCGCCGCCATATTGCGAGTGGCACTTCTGTGGAGTGAAGTAATGGATAAGATGCCTCACACATGTTCTGCTTGGGATTTTACAAACCTCTGTATGCTCCAAACCAGATCCCGGGGGATTACATTTAATAGGTAAGGCTGAACAATTTTTTTGGTTATATATGGCCATTACAAAATCCTGTTTTATAATCTTTACTTTAGCTATGCCAGGCTAAGCTAGCACAGCTATGCATTTTTGTGCTCAAGTGAGCCTCCAAACAACATTTTGGCTAAACGTATTTAGTCACTAACTATGTAGATTGTTGTTAGCTGTTAACGTTTCTCAAACTTAATGATGTTTTTTCTGTTTGAAATTGACAACCATCATTTTATGCTCATGTCTTTAGTTGTGTCTGTCTTCCACAAACTAAGGCTGCACTATATTGCCAGACTGAATACTCTCAAATTAGAGGGTCTGAGTGAGCGAGAGGGAGTGTAAGTGTGTAGGAGATTAGTGAGGTAGGGGGGAGCTTTAAATGTTAAGAGCGGTATTTTGTATTGTATTCTGTAGTTAACAGGGAGCCAGTGAAGTTGAGAGAGAATAGGTGTAGTATGTTCAGTGGATTTAGAACAGCAGGTTATTATCCTGGCAGCAGAATTTTGAAGAAGTTGTAAGCGATGGATACGTTTTTGTGGGATGCCAGATAGAATAGCATTACAGTAATCCATACATGAGGTGACTCGAGCATTAACCAATACTTCAGTACTGTGTTGCGCAAGAACAGGACAAAGTCTAGAAATGTTTCGGAGATGGAAGAAGTCAGCCCGAGAAATGTTACTTAAATGGGAGGAATTATTTAATAATAATAATTATAATTTTTATTATTTAATAATTGCCATTATTAGTATATAAATGGATATAAATAATTGCATTTAAACGATTCGCCAAAATCTGTAAGTATGTAAACGATACTGTTTTAAACATTATTGTTTTTTCATCAGAAAACCTGGTTTCCACGTCTACCTGTATTAGTTTAAATGGCACGTTTGCCACTCACAATAAGGCTGATGCACTGACGTATCGTATCGACTGGGAAACACAGTGAATGCGGCGTCTATCTATGTATGTCTATGATTCTAACTGCCTAGTGCAGGTCTCATGTTGCCATGACATCTAAACAGGAAGTGGATGTTTCCGTGGCAAACTTTTTTTTTTTAAGGGGAATGGCCGACTGAGGAAGGGAAAAAAAAAGAAGCAGAAGGCTAGGAGCTCAGCTATCTACGTTTAAGAATATTTAATGATCAGACTTCACCCAGGGACGTCTGCTATTTGTGGGTGGCCACCATGTTGAAACAGTGAGGTGAAACCCCGAGAAAAGGTGAGGGGTTGAGGTATATGGACCTGAGGTGCTCCGGTTGCTCCCGTTGGTGAAGCCATATTCGCCTGACGACCTTCTTTTTTCCCTCCATCATGCAGTAAGAACTGTACTACAGGATTCTTCACTGTTTCATGGACTATGTTAACTCCTTCTCTTTTGGATATCCTTTTTCCTTTATGTGTGGTTCAAACCGGGGATTAAGATTTGATCGGGAAAAAAGGATCACTAATGAGCACTCAGTCACCTGGCATGTAAATGTACCAACATTGTATTACAATACACTTGCTAAGTTAACCAGTCCAACTACCATATGGTTTCTTTCAAGTATTAGAGTGCGCGTAAAGAGGAAAAGAGGGGCCGAGGATCGAAACTTTTAATACTATTATAACCTTTGAACATCGTCCACTTCCCTCTTGGGTGGTGAAGTGTATCGATCGCGTCCCGTATCAGGCGATTGTTACACTATGACTACTAACGTAACATACACACATGTACTCCAGAGAAAGATCTTAGCCAACATAGGGAGTAGGTGCTAACTTCACACAGGAAGCATCCAGTGTTGCCATGCAGGGTCCTCACAGCCAAGTAATAGGAGTATTCAGGAAATGGGTGGATACACATTTTCACTATATGCTCTATATACTATATACCTTCAATTGTGTCAACAAAGAGCATTTTTCCTTGGAGAATAAATATGTTTGCTATCAGCTGCATTCTGGGGGATGTCCTCTGTGACTGCAGGTCAAGGGCTGATTATCGTTCGCTGAATGGGCATAGAGTTCAAAGACAATAGTTAAACAAACTAAAAATCATGTACTGTATAAAAAAATCAGACAGTGATAAAAATCTGAAAAAAGCAGGTTTTAAAATAGAGGTTTGTTTTGATTCTTAAAGAAAAAATGAAGAAAGGAGTAGAAAATGATCAAAAACATTCTATAACATAACACTATTGTCCAATGCTGTTATTTTAAAGCTTTTTAGTGGTTTACCACCATGTGGAATTGTGTAAAAATGGCTCCATCTAAAGCCTCTTAATGAAAGGTTAGCCTTCCTGCACTAACAGCACTTTCATGATCTCATCTGTCTGTTTCAGCAATCAGCCGGTGTTAGCTGCATTATTATTGAACATAAAGAGATGTTTGAGCCCACCCTGCATCACTTTTCTCTTTTTGCAATATGTTTTTCCTAGAAATAGTCACATATTGATTAAAACATCATTTTTTTAACATCCTGACACTTTATTGCTCACTATTGGCAAAAATGTGAAAATGTTACAATTTAAATTATTCCAATTCTTGATGACTGCCTAGAATTAAAATATTGGCCATTCGACCAACATTGGACTTACAGACCTAACAATAAAGCAAATGAGATCTGCAGCACAAACCCTGGTGGTTGTGCTATGGACACTGCACTTTCATGTTGGTTGTACATTCCATAATTTCATAATAATAATTCTTTGCATTTATATAGCGCTTTTCTCACTACTCAAAGCACTCAGCAATTACAGGTTAAGGGCCTTGCTCAAGGGCCCAACAGAGCAGAGTCCCTATTGGCATTTACAGGACTCGAACCGGCAACCTTCTGATTACCAGTGCAGATCCCTAGCCTCAGAACCACAACTCCGCCTTCGCCATCCTACAGCATCCCAGCACTGACATGACTGTAACTTTCACAGACTTTGCTCTTATAATACCAATGGGCTCAGACATATCCTTGGATCAGTCTCTTGCCCTTGAACACAAAGTTCTGCTACAGGCCAGACACAGATCTTTCATAAACCTGGGGTAAGCATTACTCATCTTGAACACCGTTACACTTGCCAGTTCTTAAAATGAAAGTAGTCACCAAACACCTACTTTGGCTAACTTTGGTGTATTATACCGGCACGGCATTGTGAATGTAGTTCAAGACATATACAATTCAAATTCTGCTTAATGATGTCCGTGAGAAAAAAAAAATTTGGTTAACATTTTTGTTTCAGGAAATCATTTTTTACTGTTCTAATTTAGGGCTCTAAGGAGCCGGCGCCCATCCTGACAGCACTGAATACAAGGCAGGAATTAATGCTGGAAAGGAGCTCCTGCCAACTACAAGTCCTCTTCCTATCAGAGTTTCTTGCAGTTTTCAATTGCCTTTGGATTGTGTAGGACACCACTGGACTCACTGATTTTTTTTTTTTTTGCAATTTCTCTAAATGTAGGGCCTAAACTTCTAAGGGTAATAAAGAGTTGTCTCATGGTGATTGTTAATTTCCATTTTTTGCCGTTATCACTGTAATTTACAACTCTCTCCAGTGTAATATTATCCAAGTGGTACTTCAGAGAGTGTAGTAACACAGTCTGTTCCAACTCTGTTTTAAGACAGTCAGAGGGGATTTTAAGTAATCAGCAGAAGATGGTACACCTGTGCAAATTGTTTGCTTCAGCTTGCAAGACTTCATTTACTTTAATTGCTGCAGACCATCTGTAGGTTGTAACCCATTAGTTGGTCCATTTGTAATATTCAGAAATGTACTTTTTTACAGTTTTTGCTAACCTAAACTTTAAATTTAAACCTCTAGTAGTTTATTACTTAACTTTTTACCATTTCAGGTCATTCTTTGCATTTCAATTGATTAAAGTTTTAGAAAAAGTGGAAAAACCAAGGTGTTCTGAAACTTTTGATCGGTAGTGTAGGTATACTGATACTGCATTGACTGTACTTGCCATCCCACATGGTCCCTCTGCCAGTGTAAAGTATCTCATTCCAGATGTTTGCAGAGTTTGCTTCGCCCAGCATGTAGAACTTGGTACTGTACTGAATTGTGTCTGTTTGTAATCAATGTACATTATCTGTAACAGCCTTCCCTTGTAATCCATGAGCGAGGGTGACAGCATGCATTGAAGCAGTACGTTGCCGCACCCACCACATGACAAACCACCTCAGGATCCCAAATTAGGACCCAAGCACACTCACGAGACTTTCATCAATATTTATGTCACAGTCAGTAACATACAGCTTTTGTGCACCTGATCCACAGTTTGTGCAGTTTCAGTGTTGTGCGATAGACTTCATCATAACATCATAGTTATCATTATTAGTGAATTGCAGGTATTTTGCGGTGGGCTGGCACCCTGCCCGGGGTTTGTTTCCTGCCTTGCGCCCTGTGTTGGCTGGGATTGGCTCCAGCAGACCCCCGTGACCCGGTAGTTAGGATATAGTGGGTTGGATAATGGATGGATGGATGCAGGTATTTCATAATAGATGAAAAGTGATACCTACTCGCAGAAAATGGGTATTTGCAACAACCAGTTTGTAGACCAGTACCTTCTCTGGACTAGTTAACCTACTATGCTCTGCAGTATCAGGAGAATGAAAAACACCCCCATGTCATCGGCAGGAACAGGCTGCCAACATCTGTGACAAGCAAATATTTTACTGTGACTTTTCCTACACTGCTCATCATCGTCATCATCAACAAATCGTAACTAGTCCTGATAATCATGATCAACAGACATCTTTAGATCTGTAAATGGGCAAGAAAGTGGTGCAGGATTGTCAGTCATAGTATGAAGCCGAAATCAAACATGAACATCACTGAAACTTGGTCGGCTGGAGTATTTGTAATATTCTGATATTTCCTTTTTATTTTTTTTTTGCTAACCTAAACTTTAAATTTAAACCTCTGGCAGTTTACTGCTTTCCTTGTCACCATTTTAGGTCATTCATTGCATTTCAAATGATTAAATTTGAAGAAAATCTGGAAAAACTAAAGGTGTTTGACCAGTAGTGTTTGTATATACAGTAAATGGCTGTATTGTGTATGTATATACCATACAAGACAATTCAAAATAGTTCAAATACAGCTACCAGGTAAGCATTCTAGCAATAGTATGACGTAGACTCCAAATGTCTTCATTTTAATTTCAGTGAAAATTCAAAGCAAACAATTCACACAAAAAATAAGAGAAAAAAGTTAATCATACGCATACTGTAAAAAAGGGGGAAAAGGGAAATTTATGGTATTCTGCTTGCGAATTGAGTATCTAGGTTACATTTCTTAAGGTATCTGGATGTTAATGCCTTTCTATCTAACACAGCATATTTCTTTCTCACTGTCCAGCTTCAGCCTAAGGGCTGTTCTACTGTCACACAGAGATACCATTACAAACATACAAGTCAAGTCAAGTCAAGTTGGGGAGCATGCATTGGTGCAGTGCGTTGCTGCGCCCACCACATGACGAAACAACTCGGGATCCCAGTTGGCAACCCCCCAGGCAGATACATGGTCCAGTCCCACCCTCCGGAAATGCCGCAGTCAGGTGTTACGTGGGTGACCTCTTGGTCTGGTCCAGCCACTCAGGTCTTGTGAGCTGGATCACCCTCGGGGAAATATGCCACATGGCCGTAGTGCCATAACTGATGCTTCCTCACAATGCAGGTAATGTGCCTCATTCGGGACTCCATGAGCAACCGCTCATTTGACACAAAGTCAAACCAATGGTACCCAAGGATTTTCTGGAGAGACACAGTACCAAAGGAGTCCAGTCTTCGTCTCAGGTCACTGGATAGTGTCCATGTCTCATAACCATATAGCAAGACAGAAAGCACCAGAACTCTAAAGATTTGGACCTTCGTCCTTTTGCATAGATATCGGGAGTGCCACACACTTCTTTCCAGGCACCTCATGCCCACCCATACTCTCCTACTGATTTCATAGGAAGAGTCACCACATGAATGACTGCCAAGGTAAGTAAATCTCTTGACAAGGTCGACACTCTCTCCGCAAACAGACACACTGCTGATGGCTGTGCCCAAGAGGTCATTAAAGGCCTGGAACATATGAACATACCATTATCCTTAACTTCCATAATCTATTTTAAGGTGTCTGTGTTCTATTCAAGTTCAAAACTAACCACAACTAATGTAAATTACCATTAATATCAAGTTAAAAGAATTTGGCTCTTATAATGTGTATATACAGTATGTGATGGGGTGGGAAGTGGTTCTGCTTTTACTGAACACGTTTCCTACACGAAAACTCACTTTCTTACAACCCTAAAATAAAGCTGTATCAGCTGCAGTAACATGCACATCTCAGATTTCATGCTAATAAAATGTCTGTATGAGTGCCTGCTTCTCTAATGCAGGAGGTGTTTTCTTTAAAGGTGCCTGTTTCTCTAGCTCAAGTCTTTTCCCGGGTGGGATTGTTCTGTCTTTCAGATCCTCGCGGAAGGAGGTATGCCTACCCAGCTTCAGGACAGCAGATCTGATGAAAACATCTTTGAACTTTATTGAATCTGACAAAATGAGAACAATGGCAACTTTGTGCAATGCTTCTCAAGAGCCTAAAATAAAGTCTAATTTACAAAGAAGCTGAGATTCCAGATTATTTATGCAGTACAGAGCCCAGAATAAGTGTGTATATATATATATATATATATATATATATATATATAGTGACCACCAGGGGGCAGCTCCCCAACACCTGAAACAAGAGACATCAGACACAAGTTCAGCACAACACACAAGGCTTTATTTCAGTTGGAAACGCTTCCCAAATCTCAGCATCAAACCCGGTACTATAAGCACAATAAGCACACTTTCTTTAATTCTTTCTCTCTCTGTCTCCTTCCACTTCCACTCCTCCTCTTGTAAGCTTTATCCTCCACCTCCCGACTCTGGCTCTCTGAATGAGATGCAACTGTTCCTTATATTGAAGATCCCGGGTGTCGTATAATTGTGGCTTGGGAGCACTTTTAGGTAATGTGGGAGCCTTATATAAAAGGGCTCAGCAGTCTCTGCAGCAGCCCCTGGCAGCACCCCTGGAACCCAACAGTCCGGAGCCGACAAATACCAAATTCCATGCAGCCATGTGGGAATCCAAAGTGCCGTTGTAACCCAAGGAGGCTGTCAAATAGCAGCTTGGGAGAGATAACATTCTTCATAAGCCATCTCCCCTGTCCTTTTATTAAGGAGGCATCCCGGCCGGGCAATGATCTCAGCCGTCCGTCTTAATATTTATACACATATATTTGTGTTTGTGTGTGTGTAGTGTAGTATATATTACCTGGCCCAATCCACAAGTTTAGTTCAGTAGCATTAATTAATTGAAATGAATTCAAAAGAGTAGAACTGCAGTTCACAATACCCACAATTCTCTCAAGGGTGCCACTCTTAACATATCCAATCCAAGGCATTTGTCTTGCCACACTGATCTCCTTTATCTGCTAATGTTTATAAACAGGGTGATATATTAAAACAGAAAACATCTGAGTGCTCAAACTTTGCTGGTACAATTTATCCTCTCACAGTTAACACAATGAACACTGGGGGAGGATAAGAATGATGAGAAAAAAGGATATAAAACAGACAACATGACTTAAGGGATGGCATAACTTACTATACACACAGTCAGGTTTGAATACAAATACCAGTCCGTCTTATGTCCATATCTACTACTTAAAGTTATAATAAATAAAGAAGGGAAGCACTGATCCCTTCCTCTTTGACATCCACACAGATACAAGACGTAGCTGATGGTTTGACTGCAGGGGCTCTCAGATTCACGTCGTGGGAGGTCAGTGTGCCCTCTTTATAGCTGTTAATGGAATCTGTTCTTTATTTACACAGTTTATATCTGTAATGGAGCTGAATGAGATTAGTACCTCCTCTATCATTTTGTTTTTGTTTCCATATATTTTTCTATTTAAATTTTCCTTTATTAAATTATTGTGTCAGTTTGTCTGTTGCTTTAATTATACAGAATTTGCATGGCATTCCAACAGCAATGTTAAAGTTGCAATAATCTTGGAATAAAAAAAAACGATGAATTTTATTACTACAGTACATATATTAAAAAATACATTCCAATGGATGGCACAACAATGACTGCTGAATATGCCCAGCACAGTGTAACTGCTGGATGGACAGAAATTCTCTTACTGTACTGGTTGTGCAAGGATAGAGAAATTTTGAGAGAAATGGAATTGAGAGATGACGTCAGAATGCATGGAAGAGTAATAAGTGGGAGGTAATGATGGATGATTCATGAATGATTCCTTCTGTTTGACCAACTCTCTTCAGTGAGTCGTACAAAATGACCCCTTTTTTTGGCTAAAAAGATTACAATATGCAAGCTTTCAAGCAACTCAGGCCCCTTCTTCAGGCAGGATGTCTACAGTCTAATCTACAATTGATTACATCTTGCCTGTAGAAGGGGGCTGAGTTGCCTCGAAAGCTTGCATATTGTAATCTTTTTAGTTAGCCAATAAAAGGGGGTCATTTTGCTTGACTTTTCACTACATTCATAATGGCTAACATGGTACAACACCCTAGTACTACAGTGAGTCGTACAAATCGATTTGTGAGCTCAACGGGAGTATTGCAGTGCAGTTAACATTTTAATTTCGCAAGTAGATGTTTAAAGCGCATGTGGAAGTTCTGTCTGTCTGATTTGTGATTTCTCATTCTGTTTGCGTTTAATTACTTCAAAGTCAAAATTAATTATTACCGGTGAGTGAGAACTCTCACTGAGGATTTCCTCATTCAAGTACAATACAGCAATAATAAATATTAGAATGTATCATTTATTTTTGTATAATTTGTTATTTGAATTGTTTTAAACAGAATATACAAAAATATTACACTAATATGTTTATGTCTCTTTATACATTCAACAAATTAGTCAAACAAAATTAAACCAGATAATAATATTATTCTAATTTCTAACAATTATTTGCTTTCAAATTTACCTTAATGTACATTTTTTGTACTACTCATTGTCTGAACCGGAATTTGTCATTCACCGATTTTTTTCAGGTTTGAAATGAGTCTCACGATTCTTGCTCGTTTCGTTCACAAACAAATCTTTACCCGAGAATGAGATGCACAATTCTCATTCATTTATAATTCTCTGATATTTCATCTTATTTTAATTATGTATGTTGTTATCATCTGTTACCATCTGTTCATACTTATTTACTGTATGGAGCCTTTTACAGACCTAAACTAACAAAGGTGCTTTGCATGTGGATGAGCTTTTTGGGAACCAAAAATGGTTTGCCTATGGCATCGCTCTGAAGGACCAGTTTGGCACCTTTGTTTTTAAGAGTGTAGCCTGTACTTGGTAACTGGTATGACTTTTATACGTAAAGACAATGTGACAAAGGAGTACAGAAAAAAAATGAGAGTTAAAAAAGAGAAGACAAGCAGAGTAAGCAAACCCAACAGTAGAAGTGAGTCCATTAATGACATAAGTATAGAACCTTGGCTAGGAAATCAAATCCAATTCATATATTTCCATATTGTGCATTTAAAACAGGAAAGACATTTAACACTTTATTTTGTTTCACTGATTAACAATATGCAGAAATAAAAAAAAATATGTGCATGGCTACTAGCTTTGACATTTGGCATTCTCTTGTACTTCATTGAGGCCCATTGTCTTGAACGCTTGCCAGGTTGTTACTCTCACTGCAGAAAGAAGCTTGTCATTTCAATAATCCAAATGCTTATCTTTGATTCTCCATGCACTAAAAACCCATACTATTCACATAAGGGGTTGCTTATCTGTGAATTCCAAAATGCAAATAGGATTTTTTATTGGCTTATTTACATGACTATCTGTAGCTACATTTTTTTTTCTTCAAATGGGCTTCCTCATTGCCATTGCTATTCAGTTGTCAATAGATTTTATTGTATGCATAAATTTGCATTTCAGTGCCTCAGTTTAATATGTGAGCTTTTTGATCAACATAATCATAAGCTAACAGTTACCACTATCATTTTAAAAATAACATGTACTTTAAGATGTATAAAATTAAATAAGAATGAAAATGATCATAAAATAGAAAACGAGGAAACCATTATTGGCACATTTCAGAAAAGAATTATTTTTATTCATTGTATAGCGTTACAGATTAAATTAAATACATTATTGCATTTATCTAGCCATGACAGTATCTTTTAGGGAAGTAATTCATCATATTATAATGTACTTATCAAATATACAAAACTGGCAATAAATCTGAGACAGTACAAAATTGTATCTCAGTTATGGACTACACTTCTTTGACTTAAAAAATTAGAACATTTCTAAGCAAAAACACTAAGCACTTCTAATTTGCAATATGTTACTAGAACATATAATATAAAGACTGTTGTTATTCGAGAGTATGATAGGAGTCAAGAAGAAATGTTGGGGTGCCAACCGGGCCACCCCGTCTACTTGAAAACAAATGAAGTGAAAATAACAAGCACTTGATAGCACGGCAGAATAACAAAAACAAATTTTAGCTGATGGCTGAGATACTAAAGGCTCTGAAGAGCAGTCCGGCTTCAGGTTAGGAGCTCTGTAGTTTGGGTAACTCTGCTCCCAAATGAGATGCCGACTTCCAGGAGCACCTATAGTTACTGGACTGAAAGAGTCAGTTGTCTTCAATAGGCATCTTCTCTGAGCTACGGATGACCTAAGAGACAAGAGAGTCAGCGACTGTGCCCTTCCTGGTGTTCCCGGGGTGGTAGTGCTTACCTCTGATGAGCCCAGAAGTTGACCCTCTGACATGACAAGACATTAGAGAGCTCAAAATAACTTTCCCTTAAATAAAACTGTTCTGTTGCAACAATAATGAAAGCATAAAGACATAGGAGGCTAAAGGCCACAAGCCGAAGTAGAAGAGAGTGTCTGAAGTGGTGGGTTGACGCAGTGAACAAAAGTTGTCAGGGTTTCTCCCTCTGCTGTTAAAGGGCCGTGAGAAATGTCTTGTGTTAAGAACATGAATAAATTGTTGACACATGCTTAAGATTTTGAAATTAAAGAAAAAAGGTACCTTAGTCAAGTAGGAGTGTCCATGGCCTTGTCTGGTGTCCTTGTTCGGTGGACTTACACAGGTAGACTCACGGTCTTACTGGTCTTTACACAAGTAGGGCTGCACGCAAGGGCTGACCCTTACGCAACAGCATGCAAAGTCTCCTTAAATAGGGAGCAGCAGGGAGCCCAGCTGCCAGTGACCAAGCCATTAGCAAGAAGAAGCAAGGGGGCAGCACATGTTAGATAGATAGATAGATAGATAGATAGATAGATAGATAGATAGATAGATAGATAGATAGATAGATAGATA
>JANRMT010062841.1:24369151-24398489 GCA_026402145.1 Polypterus bichir lapradei | reverse complement strand
GAAAAACGAAACTACAAATCCCATCGTGCATTGCAAAATGGACGGGGTGTGTGTGAAACTCCGCGCCTGCGTAGCACTCACGGGACGGAAGGACAATCCCGACCGCTTTTACATAGAAGGATATGTTACACTCGTATTTTGCATTTGATAGACTGGTAGATAGGCGTGAACTGTTTGCATTCTTTGGTGTTCCATGAAGTAGCTTGCACCAGTAGCTTGAACAAATGCTTAAATCTTAGAATCACATAAAAAATAAAAAAATCATTTTAAACAAAGTGTAGCTTGATCAGTAAGAGTGCCAACTGGAAAGGAGTTTAGCCATTCCAGTGATCTTCACCTGAACTGAAAATTCGATTTCTCATCCTTCATGAATTGTTTTCAATGGTAGTCGACACTCTGGTCTTGTATCGTTCTGTACCTATTTGAACATATTTTGTTACAGTGGTGAATGAGGCCAAGGCACTCAATCCAAAAACATATCAAATTTCTAAACATTTGGAAATACATAAGAGAAGAATTAATGTTAATGTTGATAGTATCTTGTTATACCTTAAGATAAGCCCATGGGACAGCTTAGCTATTAGCTAAATGAATGAGCTTGATGGACTGAATGGTGTTTTTCTTATGTACAACAGCACTTTTTGTATTGTATTTCTGAGGTGGCAATGATAGATTGGCCATCTAGCCCTGTGAAGATCTTGTGTGGTCTTTGGAAGAACTGCAGGTCCACAAAAGAGAAAATACTGGGCACCAACCTGGTTGTCCCTGGTTTCTAAACGAGAGTCCAAAAAAACATGCGCTCGATGTCACTAAATAAACAAACAAAAGCAGGGTCCTTGTGAGGAACATTTCTCACAGCTTTTAAGCCTCGTAAAATCACAGCAGGAAGGAGCTCCATCCTGCGGTGCGTTCTCATCATGAATCACGGGATATGTACAAGGGAAACCCTTGGTTGGTGTCAGTTGCCCTTACTGTGCACCATCTAGGTACTGTGGAGGGAGAAACAGAGGATAAGGTTAGCGCCAGCTCCTCCTCTCGACTTGGGGTGCAAGTACATACCTCAGAAGAGCCTAGAGGATAATCCACAGATGTGCATGCATGATATTTGTATTCTGTTTTGTGTGTTGTATTTATGCCATTGCATGCCCAGCCTAACTGGTGGGGGGCCTCTCTCTGAATTGTCCTTCCCAAAATTTCTTTCATTTTTTTTCCCATAAGGTGTTTTTTTGGGAATTTTTTCGTCTCTTCGTAAAAATAATGCCAATGACAAACTGATCCAGGTATTTATGGTTGACTGCACGTGTGGGCATGTGGCTCCTCTGGTTGCAAGGTCTGGATAGGATAAAAGGAGGGGATGCCAAGTTTTAGAAGGAAGCATTGGAGGCTCATATTTTTTTAAAGAACTTTCTCTGGATTATAACCTTGTTTTACTGGATTTATTTGTTAGGACATATATTTATCACTGATTTTATGGATTATTTATTATATGGAAGAACTGACACACTGCACTTTTTTTTTTGTTGTTGTTCTTTATTTTGCCTTATACAATTTCTTGTATTAGGAATTTGTTAGTTTTCGCATACCCCTTGTGGTCAGAGCACAGGGTCAGCCATTGTACAGCGCCCCTGGAGCAATTACAGGTTAAGGGTCTTGCTCAAGGGCCCAGCAGAGTAGAATCTCTTTTGGCAGTAACGGTGATTCAAACCAGCAACCTTCTAGATACCATCACAGATCTTTAACCTCAGTGCCACCATTCCACCCATTGTTACTTGTTTGGATTTTAACTAAAAGCATTAAGCACTTTTGTACCAACCTCTTGCGGAATGTACGTGTCCTTATTTGCCTGGCTCATCTCAGTTCATGACTATTGACAGTTGAAGAGACTCTCGGATGTGTCAAGGGAACGTGGAGTCAACCCAGACCATCACAGCTACTCTGTAAAAACTTGTCATGTCACGGTGGGCTACCTCTGATTCAAGTCTTCACCTTCTGTTGGGCACTCACTCCTTTAATTCAAATAGCCAAACAAAGATAAGCGGGCATGAAGGACTTCAACAATCACAACGAGATGAAATCTGCTCAAAAAACAATTTATATGTACTTGTTATTACTAATTGCGGTGGGCTGGTGCCCTGCCCGGGGTTTGTTTCCTGTGTTGGCTGGGATTGGCTCCAGCAGACCCCCGTGACCCTGTAGTTAGGATATAGCGGGTTGGATAATGGATGGAAGGATGGATGTTATTACTAACTAGCAAAATACCAGCGCTTCGCAGCGGCGAAGTCCTGACTTAAAATTTTAATTAAAAAGAAAAGTAAACCTTTTTAAACTGAGGGAAAATATACCAATAATTATTTGTTAAGGATCTCTTTGTATGCCACGTTGTCAGTTCGGTCCTCCGGTTGTAATATGACCAAGCTGTGCGCTGAGCTTACTCTTGAGCATGCAATGTACAGTTGGCCATGTGAAAAGCAATCTTGCCTCAAATCTCACAGCTTGGATTGCTGCTGTCATAATCGTTTTGAGTTTCATGGTTTGTTTCAATTACGTTAGTATTTGCAGGACTTGTTGTGTTGAAGTGACATTCGGCATCTGTCAAGCGTTGTAAGCATACAACCGGTTTCATCGATAACTTCACATCCAGCTTTTGAGAGTTTAAACATTCATAAACATCAAAGTGTCCACTACTCAAATTGTCACCTGTGAATCTAAGATGTTTAAGAGGCATTGGCGGTTGTCCAAAGGTGTAAAATATTTGGCTATTTCGGTACACTTGAAAGCGACAACTGAACAATTCAGCGGCAGCCATCAACTCACATACAGAACCATAGGTGAAGGGCTTAAGCATTTCACTTTTATAGTGCTCCTGTGTAGTATAATTATCTCCTGTACCGTCATCAGTCCACACCTTGAACCTGTCCCAGTCATTCATTACATAAGACACAATGTTCCTCTGTATATCAAGAGTGAGCCTGATATGGCCGTGCAATATGTAACAAAGAGAATGGAAAAGGTAGGTGCCATCTCCAGGCATGGAAACCACTCGGTAAGTGACAGTTCTTTGATCGATGGTGATCACTTTGATAGACATGTTAATCGGGGTACGTTGGAACGATAAAGGAAATGGGTACCTGAACAATGTAAACTAAGTCTAAAATACCTACACAATAACTATAATCATAATAAACAAACAATAAAACAGCGGAGAAGCCGTGGATTAAATAAAAAGTCTGCAGTTATCAGCAGGGAGACGTGAATACCATGGCGAAGCAAGGAAGGGAATGAAGAGACCGGAGCGACGGACGGCCTTTTATAGGCAGGTAGCCAACAAAGTGGGAGGCGTGGGGATGGGAGACCCAATGCCGCCTCACACAGTGACCGAGCTGCAGGCTATGGACGTATATATGTATGTAAGTAGGATTCAGTTAGCGTTGGGAACCCGCGTACCAAATTTCTTGAAGATGGGCCTATAGGTAACAAAGACCGTTGGAAAGTTCAATATGGCAGCCAACAGTGGTGTCATTCCACCGAAATAAGTACGTACATTGGTTTCGGTTAGCGCAGGGAAGCCGCCTACCAAATTTCATAAAGATGGGGCCACAAATAAGAAAGTTTAACATGGCGGACGTTGTCGACCGTTATGACCATTACGCGTAGAATTTCGAAATGAAACATGCTTAACTTTTGTAAGTAAGCTGTAAGGAATGAGCCTGCCAAATTTCAGCCTTCTACCTACTTGAGAAGTTGGAGAATTAGTGATGAGTGAGTCAGTCAGTCAGTGAGGGCAACAAAGACCGTTGGAAAGTTCAATATGGCGGCCGACAGTGGCGTCATACCACCGAAATAAGTACGTACATCGGTTTTGGTTAGCGCAGGGAAGCCACCGACCAAATTTCATAAAGATGGGGCCACAAATAAGAAAGTTTAACATGGCGGATATTGGTGACCGTTATGACCGTTACGTGTAGAATTTCGAAATGAAACCTGCTTAACTTTTCTAAGTAAGCTGTAAGGAATGAGCCTGCCAAATTTCAGCCTTCTACCTACACGGGAAGTTGGAGAATTAGTGATGAGTGAGTCAGTGAGTCAGTCAGTCAGTCAGCCAGTGAGTCAGTGAGGGCTTTGTCTCTTATTAGTATAGATAATTGCATATTTAGCTGACACATTTTGTCTAGGGCAACTCACAACAAACAGATGCATATCATTGGAGCATAACTACTGTAGGATCAGAACCCTGCTAATCAGCAGCCTTGTGATTTAAACTCTATATTGACCAAGCAAGAGCAAAAAGCCAAAGGAGCAGGCAAAGCTCTTGTCAACTACCAGGTAAAAAAGCTAAAAAAAGTCCAAATCTAGGAATAATTACAAGAGAACGGTCCTTAGAAGACTGCAGATTAATTGCCTTTGCTATGTCATAAGTGGCAAGAGGTGTGCTCCAGTACTAAATAAGACAAATTCTACCTGTTCTCTGTCTCTAAACAGGCAAAGATTTTAATATTTTAATCTAATAAACTCAAATCAGTTCTTTAAATCAACTCAGTTGTAATTTCAGTGATGGGAATTGTTCAGTGTTTAGTAACTGACCTGATTTGTAAAGCAGTAGATAGACAGTTTTGTCAGGGCTGGGACTAAGAATGCTCTTGTGAATTTGGCACAGCTCTAATTATAACATTCAAGTATACAGTGTGCTTAGAAATGTGAACTCACTTTGTTGATTATGAGGATCTCTGCTGACATCATTGTGGACTCATCTTGCAAAAGGTCAAGCATTCATAGGCTGAGGGTCGCAGCAAATAACATTCAGAGTGTGACAGCATTCATTGTATTAGGAAAAATACTTCAAATTCCCATACCTTGGTCTGAAAGTATCTCTTCTTTTTCTTTCTGATCCTTTATACTTATTGGTATAAGAAACATAACACCATCTAGAAAAATATAAGTAATCAAAATTTATCTCAAACCAGCAGTGCATATTGTTGGGCCATTAACTAAAATTTGGAATGAAATATAGCCTATGGTGTTCCCCTGTAAAAATTTGGAATCTGTGAAATATTTGGTGAAAATAGGTTCAATAGTGAGGATTTGCATAAAGGACAAACACATGTCAGGGGGTGCAGAGCGCTTCATGTGTTGGGGGCACCAACTATGTTTTTGGAATGAAGTATTGCCTTTGGTGTTGCCATGTACAAATGGGGAACCTGTGAAAAATTTGGTGGAGATAGGTTCAGCGGTGTGAATTTGCATACCAAACTAACACCCATTCAGCTTTATATATTTGACAGCCAAAGTACCCAGTGTTGGCCGGGTTTATTTGTAGAATGTGTTAAGGAAAAAAAGCAAAGGCTTATGTGTTTTCTAAATGGCGACTCTGCTGTTATTTTTAGCTATCCCAGTCATCATCCACACTGCTTCTCTATCAATGTCTCTGCTCTCATGAGTTGAGAATTTGTTACTTTTTGGTTCCATAATTGTGTTAACTCCTTGCTGGGTTGTAATCATGAATGCTGTCAAGTCTGACTTGTTTTCTTAGGTCATGGTGGACAGTTTGAAGAACAGACGATAAAGCAGGAGTTAACAACAACCCTTTGATTCTCCTTTGTGTTGCACTAAACTTCCACAGTCGATCAGTCCTCACCCAACAAACCCCTGAAAAAGTGCACAATACTCCTTTTTATGTTACAGTTGAGAGAAGTGTGATGTTGTTTGGGTGAGTCACGTTAAGCTCTGGTCATTTTGTCTGCTAGTCTGTCTTCAGTTTGTTCAGATGTTTCAATTGATCTGAGCCAGCAGGTACCACTGGTGTGCAAACTGTACAACAGATGGTAACAAAAAACCCACTGGGACCACTAGGGTCAGGATTTTGAACTCCATAATAGTTTATCTTGTCTGTATGATCCTAGACGGAAACTATGCAATATTTAGACCTGCTTGGACAAATAGTGTAGGATTATAGAGGGAACACATAAACAGACATTGTATTTTATATACTGTATTACATATCACTTTTGTTAAAATGAACAGAGGGTACTTGTCAGTTACAGAGCTACAATAAAGGTGGTACATACAGTACCTTTTTTTTGTTCTTGCAGTACAGGCAGGTTTAGTGACTTCCTCAGGGACACACAGTAAATCAAAAGCAGAGATTTTTGGTTTTGAAGTCCATTGGCTTCGCTAATAGGCCACATCATTTACTTAGGCTCCCAATAACATATTATTTTAATAACTTTCATTGATTTCTTTCAAATGTATAGTTTTACATATCAGGACATAACAAACAATCATCTAGCCCCCACTAAATTATAAAACTGCATAAATCTAACCTCAGGTGCAATCATATCAAAATTTCACATTTAGCAAACACGTTAGTTTAGGTTTTCATTATAAGAAGTTATTAAAAAACTGCACATTATAAAACATATGCCTTTACTGAATAATATCTTTATATAGAATACGCTACCATGGCTGTTCGTTTGTCTGTCCAAGATTTTAAATCACCTGTGGCTCGCAAACCATTTGACCTATTCACCTGAAATTTGGTACACATATGATACGTGATATCAACTATCCGCTTTCGATGATTGACCTCCAAGGTTATTCCTCTTTTTATTTTTATTTTATTTTATTATAGAATCAACTCTCGGCAGTGGCCAGCAGGGCGGCCATGCAGTGCATGCATACGGGCACCATTCTCATCCCTACCACCTTCGCCGTCACTTCCCCTAGCTCTTCATAGCTTAAACCATTCTTGAGGCAGATTGAAGAATTAAGGAAAACATACTGAGTAATTGCAACACAAATACTGAATTAATCAGTTTTAACACGAAAAGATGCCAATCAAAAGAAGAGAAGAAGCGAGCCGCTTGAGTGGAGTAAAGAAGAGCTGCTCAGGAAGCAGCAAGTGCATCAATCTCTGAGCAAACGAATGGTAAACGTATAGAGAAAAAAGATGAAAACTATGAACGCTCAAGTCAAGTGTATTCGTGCAGTGTGCCGTTACTGGTGATGAATAATACCAGTAACATAGTTCAAAAATCTTATTAGTTTTAATAATAATTTACAATTGTTAATAGCATCTGTTAATACTATTGTTAATAGCATTTTTAATAAAATATTTATAGACTGTTAACAAAAGTTTTTTGCTTCCTGAAAATTGGTTGGTAATTATGATAAACATCTTCTAGCTAAACATAAGCCTAATTTCAGATTAAATGTATCACGTTGGTATTTGGAGAAATGTGAAATAAGTTTTTTTTTAACTTGGTGTGTTTAATCGCTAAATGTTGTTGATGCTGTGCATCAGTTCAGTTGAGCTGAAGATGTTTTGCTGCTGATTTTCATTTGTACTCCACATCTAATGGTTCTCATTTTAGTGTCCAACAATAGTCAGTCAGTATTGATGGATTCCACATGTCCTCATACTGCTTTCCCATCATTGTAATGTTTTGGTGAAACCTTTCACTATGTTCATCCCTGACTACACCAAGATAAGCAGGGAAGGAGTCCATGTGTGAATGCAGATAATGAATCTTTAGTGACATGTTACACTTCATGGTCATGTTGTCAACCAGCTAGACGTAGTTTGGTGCTCTGCAGTTGCCAAGAAAATTCCCAGTAACATCCTTGAATGGCTTCCTCCGGTCCCACCAGCACATCTTTGAACTGCTTATCATTGATGGAATTTCTTGCATGTTTGATTTGTGGGCTAACAAAAATGCTGCGTTTTATCTTGTCATCAGTCATTCATGGAAACATCTGTCTCAAATAACAAGATCCTTCAACTTACTTGTTTATTGCTTTCACAAAATTTTTCATCAATCCAAGTTTTATATGAATAATCTTCGGTGGGCTGACAAATGGTTGATGTGCCATCCTGGTCTGCCCTCGAAATAGATGCTTAATGGAACAGCCAGTTCTTTTAAATGGTTGGCACAGTCATCCCATTTGCAGTTCTTGGGCCCATTTGTATTAGAATATTAGAGTTATAACAGATTTTACTTGTGTTTCACTTTCAGCCTGCACTTTTATTATTGGGTCACATTGGAAACACACTGAGCTTGACAGACCAGCCTACCCAATCTCTAGCAACCCAGCCAATGCTGAGAAAATCACAGACACCACCAGAGAAACTGAAAGATATAATCCCTACTGTGTTTGGAATCTACCTCTGGGGTGCAACTCTGAGGTCTTCCCTCGAGACCTATCATAAGGCATGAGCCAAGCAACCCTACTCAGAAACTGCAGTTCATCTGTTTGTTTTTGCAATCTCATTTTTTTCATTCACTACCCAAAAGAGGTGACCATTAATGAGAATGGGTCATATCTACTGTACCTTAGTCAGTGACCATGTGGTGCAACATATTGCCTACTAAGTCTTACAAACTTGTTTGCCTCTCCAAACCACACCTTATATTAATTTATGGTGGTGCCCTTGCCTCTTTTCCTTCTGGATCACCCAGCACACTTACGAGACATACCACCTTTCCAGCCAGCATGTGTGTGACCCTCTCCTAATATCAGTGTGGTTCTCTTATTTTCTATAGAACTTTAATGTTTCCTGTGCTATCCTAATGGTACATTTGCTCCATGTAGTCTGCTGAGAGCTGGGAAAGTCTTCACAGGTAACATGCAAAACACAATACAGGTCAAATCTCATTATAGGAAATACTGAAGTAATGAAATTTTCAGAATAACAAATACTCTTTGTTAGCCTAGACAAACATTCATACAACATCACGTTTAACAAATTTGGTTTTAGGAAATGAAAATTTCAGTATAACTAACGTTTTTTCCGAACAAAAAAGCCAACTGAAGATAATAATGTGATGCAAAAATGTTTAATGCCATGTCTATACTTTCACAGAGTCTTGTGAACCCTGCAACAGTGGTCTCTTTCTTGTTAGACCAAAAAAAAGTGACCGTCCCTTGTGAAATGTCTGGTCTCAGGGAGACTCAGCAAGGCTTGGCAAGAGTGTAGGCATGACATACCGATATAGCCGAATTCTGCGTCAGTGCTCCACCGAGTTTCTGCATGGGTAGTTGTGTCGCTTGTGGATACTGTACTGCTCAAGTTTCATAGTGCTTCTCAAAGTGTTCTTTGCGATGAACAAAAAAAGTGAGAAACAGAAAATATCAGTACTTTTATTATGGTATAGAGCAGGGGCTCCCAAACCTTTGGATGTCAAGTACCACCTGAGGTTAAGTGAGTTGCGTTGCGTACCACCCGCACCTTGTTGAAAGGGAGGGAGAGCTGTAAGGGGGGGGAGTTAGGGTCTAAACCGCCCCGAAATCTGAATAAAAGTTAAAGAATTGGAAGAAATTATGCATAAAATTAATGAAAAAATTTGTGCATGTACATAAATTGAAAAATTCCACCCCGAAACTAAACCCTGCCTTCAGCCTGTATGTGACGCAGTTACCGAAGACGAAATGGTATCGGTTTTGTGCTTAGATCTAGTGACAACGATGCGAAACAGCGGCAGTGCACGTATAACAACAAACGTGAGCGGTTTCTGTGAGGCAGAGTTACCGAACACTAAATAATGTCGCCGTTTTGCTTTCATCTAGTGACCAAAAGCTCAAACAGTGAAGTAGAAGTTGACTTCCGCGAAATGGAATTATGGTAGCGTTAAATGAACTAAATACTGATTTGAATAATAGGTTTTATTTATTCAGATGACGACATTTCACACCACACTAAATTTGGGAATCCACGTATTATTGTATTTAAACAGTTTTATTGGTTTTTGCTTACAACAGGCTTGTCATAGAGGGTTTTGCACAGATAAATTAAATTTCAGGGACCGCAATGCGTACCACCTGAAAAAGCTCCGTACCACAAATTGGGAATCGCTGGTATAGAGAAGGCAGGTACAGCCTCAAGACTTCATTCAAAATAGGAGCTGTTACGTCAGCACTCAAGCATATGAGATAGGACCTGCAACACAGGCAATCGTCCTGCTTTAGCTCCCATCTTCAGATTAGAAGAACACCAGGGGCTCCGAATCACCACTGTGGCAGATGAGGAGAATATGAGGAAGCGCAAGTCAATGCCCAGTGTTAAATGTTCTAAACATCATGCGATAAACACGTTACATGGTAAGCCTGATCCTGCAGAGGACAACCAGTTACTTTGCCCTTGGTTTACTGTTTATCAGACACAGCAGAGCAGCTACGGAGCTGTCCTTGTGCCACTGCTGTTGCAGTTGGAGAATCACCAGTGACCCCGGTCACAACAGTATACGTACTTTCCCCATATTTGTTGCAACAAAATTTCCAATGTAACAAAATATTTTTATGGTCCCATGAATTGTGTCATAATGGGATTCCACCTGTACAGTATTTTTAGCACATTTTAGGCCAATTTGAAAATTGCAATTATGTGGTAAAAATACAGATTAGTCCAACTGCAAACAACAACTATAAGAATGGTATGTTGCAAAATAATGAGTCCAAATGTTAAAAAAGGTTGAATCTTGCTATTAAATTTATATCATCCTTTGTCTGCTCTTGAAAGATGAATTTTTCTGAAAATTGTACAAGACATTCATGCAGTCCTGATGTAAAGAAGATCTTAGCACTGAAGACACAAATTCCTCTTTTCTCCAGAACACATCTGAAAAAGTATTTCAAAAGCAAGACTCTACCTTCTCTTTCTGACTCGGAAGACCTAGAAACCTAATTTGATTATTCTGTTCTGAAAGGGAATTTTTATTTCAAGGAGGTTAGCAGGCTCCCTGAAGACTAGTCATAAAAGCATGTGGTGCATTACACAAAGCCTCATAATCAGTGAATTGAAACACTGCATGTCTTTTCCTGAAATATTTATCTCCAATACTTTTTTAAGAATATTAGAACAATCTAGACAAGAACAGGCCATTCAGCCCAACAAAGCTCGCCAGTCCTATCCATTTAATTCTTTTAAAATAACATCAGGTTGAGTTTTGAAAGTCCCTAAAGTCTTACTGTCTACCATACTACTTGGTCACTTATTCCATGTGTCTGTGGTTTTCTGTGTAAATAAAGCTTACTAAGGATTGTGCGAAATTCACCCTTAACAAGTTTCTAACTCTGTCCCCATGTTCTTGTTGAACTCATTTTAAAATAACAGTCTCAATCCACTGTACTAATTCCATTCATAATTTTAAACACTCCAATCATGTCTCCTCTTAATCTACTTTTGCTTAAACTGTAAAGGCTAAGCTCTTTTAATCTTTCCTCATAACTCATCCCCTATAGCCCTAGAATCAGTCTAGTCGCTCTTGTCTGGACTTTTTCTAGATCTGGTATGTATGTTTTGTAGACTGGAGACCAAAACTGCACACAGTACTCCAGATGAGGTCTAACCATTCATCTTTATAACATGCTTATTCAGGATGACAGGGTGGCACAGTGATTAGTGCTACTGCCTCCTTGATCTAGTAGCCTACTCATTGTTGGTGTGGAGTTTTTATAGTCTACCCAGGTCAATGTGAGTTTTCCCAACAATGCTCCAGTTTTCCTTTCACATCAGCAAAAATGTTTTGGTTTTGTTAATTGTTAACCTGTGTGACGGGGAGTATGTGTGTGTCCATGAGCAGTCCTTACAATGGACTGATGCCCCATCCAGGGTTGGTTCCTGTCTTGGCACAGTATTTAATTAAATATGTATGGAAATATTAAGTTATGTAATATACTGTATTTAAACTGAGGTACTTACCATGGTGGCACTTGGGGAAAACTGTTCAGATTAGACCTCAAAATATGCAATGAGGTTCCATGGTCCAACAAATAATGTACCTTTATGAGATTAAAAACTCTGGTTTCTAAAATAAGGTCAGAAGGAGACACTGTAACATTTTTAATGTAATGGAAATACATCAGAAAGGTGGGAAACAATAAGATATAAGTTGGGCCAATTGAGCTCAACCAACCAAGCTGATACATAAAAAGGAAAACCGATGAAAATGAACGTAAAGCAAATGGAGACTGGCATGCACAACAATGCCAAACAAATCAGAGAGCGCAATCAGGAAGAAAAACTAACTGGGTATCCAGTAACAAAGCTGACATTCTTACAAAAGAACCAGTGGACATTATGGTGTGTCAACTGAAGATATTTATGCAAGGGAAACAGATAAACATGATCTCAGTTGGAAATCTGGGTCATGAGGGGAGACACAGCAATGCAGAGTTACCCTCTACAGCAGTGGTCCCCAACCTTCTCTATGGCTAGAAAATGTTTGATATGTTTGGTTAATGTTTGCACATCCTACAAAAGTAATATCACATTTGAAGATGAAGAAGTCAGATTTAAACATTTTTAACCACTGTGATGAAATAACAGACTGGAAGTCTCAAAAAGATTTGAGGAATGACCCCGTATATTGTCCTAAGGACAAAGATAGAAAAAAAAACGGTCAAAATGAATTAAAATTGATCATGCAAGACAAGGAATGTTTGGTTCAATGTGTTTATATAGAAAATGGCTGCCTGAAATGACAAATGTATCATCTGTAGTGGCCAGAAGTGACATCATTATGGCCGCATCAGAAGTGACGTCATCAAAGATGGCCGGAAAAGTGATGTCATATGGAAGCGCTGGAAGTGATGTCATCAGGGATGGCCGGAAGTTGGATGTGTTGTTGTTGAAGCGATATTGTGGACCCGGAAGTAAGGTAAGAATGTTCTTATTTTTCTTCTTTATTTCTAACGGCAAAGAGAAAGATATATCAGCGCACATAAAAAACCCTCTACCTTGTGAAGTACCACTCACCTTTGGACTAGATGGCTGCTTCCTAATTGCGCAAGTGTGACACCACATACAGTACTGTAGGTGAACAAAATGAACTAAAAAAAGTAAGCTTTTAATTCATTTCATGAAATGTAATATAAATTAAGCAATTTACATTTATAAATCTCAAGAATCTTGTAACTGTGTCCCCCATGAACCTTAGACACTCGATTGATTATCTGGCGGTTGGGGTATCCCACAAGCATCATGTAGCAAGAGAAAATGACACACGATCTCTGATCAAAGGGTTTAGGGAAATGGAGCCCCTTGTGAATCAACTGGTGCCAGCACACTGCTAAGCAATGAAACACAGTCAACGAGTATCGTCCCCCAATAACACCTGCACCACAGTTCAAAAACAGATGCGCCCAACAGTTTAAACTGCCACACTACTGCCAGGACTGCCAGTAGGAGAGATGGGACCGAGTGTCAGCAGCAGGTGTTGCATTCAATTCAGTCCCCCTTATCCTCCCCTGGCAAAAATGTCAATCAAACCTCAAAATCAGCGATGTTTCACAATCATGGCTTGCACGGAATTCAATACTCGACCTTGGCCTTACGAATCATTGCAAGGTCCGAATTCCGTTCCCTTAACAAAAGTTATCCGCCTTTATGAATGTAAGGAAGGGGCAAGAATGCACATTTTTGTGTCTCTTTCACAGGTGACAAGTGAATGTGCAATACTTTGTGTATCATAGAACAGGAGCACCAACTAATAAATTACTTGCAAATGACAGCACACTGCAAGACACCGGCTGCACCACAATAAAGTAAGACAACGCACCTCACTTAACTCTGGCAAATCATGATGCTGTCTTCCTCTTTGTTGTACCCACTGCCAGCCTGTATAACAATATTCTTGTATAACTCAAGATGTTTAATCCAAATAAACTAGAAGTAAGACATTTACATTACAGGAACCTGTGGTTCAGGGTACATCTTGCAAAACACACAGATACACCATACCTTTCGAGTAATTCAAATTGCCTGAATGGACTTTCACATTCTGCATGTTAATGTCCAAAAGATCAAACTAAAAAATCTCATTGCTTGTCACTAAAATCAGGGATTCCAAACCAACAGGGAGTCCAGTTGTCAGAACTGGATGACAACCAAAACACCTAGAAGGAAACCTGCCATTTTTCTTATGCCTAACTAAAGAAATCACAGAATTCTTCTGATTCCACTACCAACCAATCTACTGTTGAAACAAAATTTCAACCAGCCCTTTTAACACATCTAAATGCTAGTCTGTCGTTGAGTAGTTGTGGTTTAGCTAAGTGCTAAATGTTGCATTTTCTATGATTGCATTATTATCTGCTTTATATTTATTTTTATCCTTGTGTTTGTATTGTTACTAAGACATCACTTTCTTTACGAGCAATACTATTGTGTGTACAGGTGATGCTATCATGTTTTTAGCCATCACAGGACATGACATCACAATTGTTTTCTTTGTCCAAATGTTACACGAAATAATCAAAAAACAACAGACTACTGTCATTTAGACCGAAGAATAAGAAGAGATAAAGTCTGGAATGTTTGGCTTATGATTTTCTGTTGACTTCCAACTTTTTGTTTAATTTGGGTTTTGGTGAATGGTTTTGTACAATTGAATGTTAACGGAACTCTGCCTGAAGAAAGGACAACTCTTTGGTTTCTATCTTAGAAGGCTGTCATTTCCCTGTTCAAGAATCAACATCCTTCTTCCTTTTGGACAGTTGCCACTTTTCTAGCAGACTGTGCTTGCTAAGGAGATTCAGATCTTTTGATGTGTGCAGCAAGCTGCTAGAAATGCTGTACCTGTTGTCATACACATGCATATGGGAGGCAGCTAGAAGGACCAAAAGAAGGTACTTCTATGCCAAGCCAGGGGGTGGCGGGGTGCAGTAATCCTCTATCCTTATTCCTGGAGACCAAACACAGGAAATACCGCCTAGACCAGATGACATCACTTCCTGTTCCGGCCCCAGTGTTGTCACTTCCACCAACCTGCCTTAAAAGCCTGCTTGTAAACTCAGTTCTGTTTTGGACTCAACCTGTACACATTGTACTACTGATTTTCACTTCTTTGCAGCCTTATTCAAGTTTACAGTTGGCTGCCCCTAACCTTTTTCCTGTGTCAAGGCGTTTCCTTTCACACACTGTCCTTAGTAGCCAGTGTGGTGTTCTATGCTGCAGTCTTATGGGGAAGCAACTTGAGGTCAAAGGAAGCACAAAGCCTGAGGAAACTTGTCAGGAAAGCCTGTGGGATCACAAGGTGAACCCTGGACACACTGGAAGCTGTTGTGGAAAAGAGGACTGTAGCAAAATTGGATGCCATCATGAAAAATCCCCTCCATCCCCTCCAGGAGGCACTCTCTTTCAGCCACAAGCTCATTCCAGCACATTGTGCTTCTCTTCTGCCCCTGCTAGTAGATCAATGCTTCTACCCCATGTACTCATTAAGGTTATTTTTATTCATTGATTTATCAATTGATTCATTGACTGTATTATCTGTCTTGTGAGTCTGCATCCTTATGTTTTATGTTTCTGCTTCCCCTTGGAATTAATAAAGTTTATCTAATATAATCTAAATCTAGACTTCCAATCAACCTACTCATAAAACAAATTATGCTTTTTTTTCTAAAAATAGTGTTAATATAAACCCTGACAGACTGTCCAATGACATGTGATGCTCCTTACATAAAAGCATTCAAATTTCAAACAAATAAATAATGTTTTTGCTATTCAATCATGTGAATAGCAGTCTGAGATACTTTAGTGTTGTATTTACAATACAACATTACAGTGTAACGCTTGAATGTTTCATCTCAAACAAAATTAGTTTTGGATCAAATTACAGTTATTTGATAAATATTCGTAAAGAGGTCAGTTAAGACAAGTCAGAAAATGAGAGTAAAATTTCACAAAATTTCCAAATTCTCCTTATAAAACCTGACTTACAGTAAATTCAGAATTTTTTGCACACTATTTTGTTGTAAATTTTATTTTAAATGGATACTGTTCTCATCTGAAGGAATGACGGGTTGAAAGGCAAAATATATGTTGGGGCACCAACCCAGCTTTCCCCATTTACTTTGTCACAAAATGCAGACACAAGATTCATAAAAAGGTATGGGGCAGCCACCCATATAATATTTCTTGGCTGCAAATGGTTAAATTGCTAGCTCTGATGTGCTCAGAACAGATTCCATAAAAGAACTGACGAGGTTAGTCAAATATGGCGGCTTTAAAGGCCAGAAAAGGAAGTGAAGTCATCGAGGGCGGAAGTAGAAGGGTCCTCTTCCATAGGTTCAGACCCGGATGTGATGTCATCAAAAGGGCTGGAACAGGAAGTCTCTTCGGTCATGGGTTCTTCACCAGAAGTGACGTCAATAGGGCCAGGCGGAATTTTCAGTGAACGGTCTGCAGGAAAGTGAGAAAAAAGGTCAGTGCACTCCGCTACCCCCTGGTCTGGTGTGAAATTACTCTCATTTAGACCCTTTAGCTGCCTCCCATGCGCACGTATGTGACAACTTTCAAACTATAAAAACGAAGCAACACTTGATGGCGTGAATACAAGCAAAAATACCGCCCTCTGGCGTTCTAACAAATAAAATTACTGCCTATCAAGGCTTCCTTAACTGCTTTGCTCTGGGCTTGAAGGAGCTCAGTCTCTTCTGCTCTACAGTCAACAAATGATGCCTCCTTCAAGGTGGCTGGGCTTTTAAGGTCCTGGGGCCAGAAGGGGTGGAGTCAGTTGCTCTCTCTGGACAGTTTCTCTGCACTTTGGAGGCAAAAGAAGATGACACAGCAGCAGAAATGGGATTATATAACTGGAAGAAACCCAGGGGCATGACCCCCTGACACACAGCCATGATAATACATTTGCCATTTTTGCCCATCAGCCTGCACTCAATAACCTACAATGACAAAGTGAAAACATATTTTCAGAGAGGTCTGCAAATTTATTAAACACAAAATAGCGAAAATTAATTATCCAGCTTTTTAATTCAGTACTTTATAGATGGTCCAATAGCAACAATTACAGGTGCAAGTCTTCTTGAGTAAGTGTCTGCAAGCTTTGCACACCTGCATTTGAGCATTTTATCTCATTCTCCCTGGCAGATCCTCTTTAACTCTGTTAAGACTGGATGAGAAGTGTCTGTAAAATTCCATTTTCAGGTCTCTTCACATATGTTCTATGGCATTTAAGTCTGGGCTTTGGCTCGGCCACTCAGAGACTTGTCCTGAATCCACTCCAACGTTGTCTTAGCTGTATGCTTCAGGTCATTGCCGTGTTGAATGTAGAACCATTGCCCCAGTCTGAGATCACAGGAGCAGGATGTCTTCAAAGACCTTTCTGCATTTGGCTGCATTCACCTTTCCATCAATTCTGAGCAGTCTATCCGTTTCTGCTACTGTGAAGGACTCCCATAGCACGATGTTGCCACCACCATGCTTCAACATAGGGACAGTATTAGGCAGGTGATGGGAAGTGCCTAGTCTTTATGCAACATAGTGCTTAAGGTTCTGACCAAAGAGTTCATTTTTTTGTCTCATCAAACCAGAGTTCTTTAAGCTGTCATAGGCCTTTTACTCAAGAATGGCTTCCGTGTAACCACTCTACCATAAACGGCTGCAGAAACTGTCATCCTTCCAACATGTTCTGCCGTCTCTGCAGAAGATGTTTGAAGCTCTGTTCGAGTGACAATAGGGTACTTGGTCACCTTGTATGCATGCGTATGCACTTCTGATCTATGTGCAGTCTATTCAGTTGGCCATAGAAGGACTCCAAACAAGTTCTCAGCACATCTTGAGCAAACAGGATGCACCTGAGCATAACTTAGAGGGCCACATCAAAGGGTCTGAATACTTATATAAAAGAGAGAGTTCAGTTTTAAATTTTTAATAAATTTGCAAACTTTTGTGAAAACATGTTTTTACTTTATCATTATGGATTATTGAATGCATATTGATGGGCAAAAATGGCAAATTTATCCATTTAAATTTGAATGTACAACACAATAAAGTGTGCAGAAAGTGAAGGGGTCTAACGCCTTTCTGAATCCACCACAAATATGGGATACTGAAACTCACTATCACCTTTTGACTTGAAAAAATGATGTCACTGTTAAGTGTTCATTGTCTTTTTAGATCCTGAAATAGTAGGATACTCTCTATATACAGTACATGAAATCATGGATTCCTAATAATGACACTGAAGGCCTTCTGCAATACAAGACTGCATACCTGATGAGAGATTGTTCGAATCTCGGTGAAACTGCTGTTTTTAAAATTTACGGGCATGCTTGAAGTGAGTTAACATGGTGCTGTTTCAGAACTTAAGACTAAATGGTTATGTATGATGCAGCAGACCTTAAACATCCTGCCATTTCAAAACAAAATTTATGTAAAACATACCTGGTTAGACCCACAAGGTTTTTTAATCTCAGCTCATGGATTGATCACACATTTCTGTAGCTCTAATTTGCACTTTCATCCTCAGCAGCTCTGTGTGAAGACCCCTGTCAGCAAGCTGGCACAGTAATCACTTTTGAAAATGAAATGGGATTAACAAAAGTAGACTAATAAGCTATGTGAGCTGATACTGCAATTACTCCAGCAAAGGGTGACACAACATAAGAAAATTAAGTCTGGAATATTGATAAGTTATAACTGCACAAATGCGGAGGATTAAAATTAATGAATTAATGTTAAACCAAATCCACCTTCTCCCTGTAATAAGACACAAAATACTTTACGAAAGGCTTTGTAAATCGCAATAATACTCGTTTTCTTCTCCTTCCTCTCCTCCAGGGAAGCTTCGTCCTCTTCCACCCAACTCTGACTTGCCTACATGAGGTTGAGCAGCTTCTTTAATCCTGGACCTGGGCGTACTTCCGGTGCTAGAGCAAAGTTCATTGGAAGCACTTATGGGTTAAATGGAAGCCCGAAAAAGTATACAACATATACACTTCAGAACAGGTCATCTACCTGAAGCAAAGCATATTCGGGCCTGGCCAGTACTTGAAAGGGAAACCAACCAGGAAAAGATTGGGTTAATGCTGGAAGAGGTGTTGGTGAGACCAGCAGGTGGCACTTACCCTGTGGCCTGAATGTGAATCCCAATGGTGTGTGAACACCAGTATGGTGACGGGGAAAATGTTCTGTATAAATGGAGCCATCCTTCAGATGAGACATAAAACCAAGGTCCTCTATCTCTATGGTCATTAAAAAAGATCCCTGGACATCCTTCATAAACAGCAGGGTGTATCTCAATGTCCTGGCTAAATTGCCATTCATGGCCCAGTCATTCTGGCCCCTAATTATCCCCCGTCTCTAATTGGCAAACTATCTCTCACCCCTCCACCACCTAATAGCTAATGTGTAGTGAGCGTACTGGCACAAAAATGGCTGCTATTGTATCATCCAGGTGGATACTGCACATTAGAGCTGGCTGATGTGGCTCCACACTCACTATGTAAAGTGCTATGAGTAGTGAGAAAAGTACTACACAAATATAAAGAGTTATTATTATTATTAAAGTAGGGATCATGGATCCCAGCAGCACCCCATGGAGGCACCCACATAAATCTGACAAGGCTGTTCCATAGGACTACAGTTCCCAGCATGCCTTGCGGGTGTCCATACTGGTAATGTGGCCCAGGGATGCTGCCACCTAGCGTGTAAGGGGAGCATGTATTCCTGACAGGTTATCTGTCCTTGTCCTTGCATCACACTGGCCTACTGGTTCTTCAGTAGGGATGCCAGCATACCCACTTCTGCACTGGCATCTTGTGCCTATCTTCTAGCCGAGGCAGGACAATCCTCACCTTCCTTTTCTTTATTCTGAAGGGCTGGCCCTCATCCAGGTAAGAAACTTTGCCTAAGGACACTCACTCATGTGCACCGTCCATCACTCTTCCCTTTAGGTGAATCGAGAGCAAAATTTTGGTCAGCCTCGAGTTACGGTAATAAAACCTCACTTGTTAAAGTCTAAATAATAATATGCTTTTTAAGATTAAAATTATGTCAGCATGTTTGTCCTTACCTTAAGCATGTCTAAGGCCTGAAAAACTATTTTATTAAATTGAATCGGAGACACCAAAGTACACAAACTGTGTACATCCAATCTGATCTTACTGCGTAACAGCGGTGATTTGGGTTGTAATTGTGATAGCTGAGCTATTCCAGTGTTAACGTAGTCATCTCTCAGTCCCCAAAGTCCAGTTTTATGTTTCTGCCTGAGAATTTTAAGATTCTAATAATAGTTAACTTGATGGCACATCCTTTTTAGTGCTTGGAGATTTAGTATTCACATGGACACGGTCAGCTGTAGCACTGCTACTGAGCTTCTGTTTTCATTTGAAGTGTTGCTTTGACCTTTAGGTAATTGTTTCGACCTTTAGGTAATTTCCCCTCCGTAGCAAGTGAGAGTACATCCTTGGTCTAATATGTGCCTCTGTTCAGTGTATTACAAAATTCAGAAGAAACATTTAGTTATTTGTATTTACCAAACAAAACACAATCAGTCAAGTCATGTCATTTTCTAACCCCTTTAGTCCTGAACAGGGATGTTTAGTTGGGGGGACTTTGGGGTTCTGGAGCCTATCCTAGCTAGCATGGAGTGCAAAGCAGGAATAAACTCTGGACAAGGCACCAGTCCTTCACAGGATGAACACACACACACAGACCACACACACACTAGAGCCAGTTTAGTATCGCCAGTCCACCTAGTCTGAAAGTCTTTGGAGAGAGGAGAGGTGACCCACATAGACATGTAGAGAACACGCAGGGAGGAGCCAGGATGTGAATCATGGTCTCCTTACTGTGAAGCAGCAGTGTTATGACTGTGCTACCCTGCTGCCCCAAACCACAATCCAATCAAATAAAATTACAGTCTTATGTTCCAAAGATAATACATGAAACTCATCACTCAAAACCCAAGCCTGATTAAAAGAACTGCCTCTGGTATCTGTCTGCCTCAGCCGCTGAATGACTGTAAGAACACAATCACATTTAGAAATCTTTAACCTGTTAACTCTTCTGATGCTGTGGATTCCATTTCTAATTCTTTATCTTTTGACATTTACCACACATTATTGAGTATAAGAAATTTGGCAAATGAGAGCAGATCAAATCATTCACTCCATCAGGCTTGTTTGTTTAGCTAATTGCTAAATATCCAGCATCTCATTCAGATTCTTCTTAAAGGTTGTCAGGGTTTCTGCTTCAACTCCAGGTCTCTGTAGTTTGAATTGGATTCTTCCCACACCTCTTTGAACAAAGAACTCCTAAATGCTCTTCCCCTTCATTTCCACTGGTGTTATCGAATACATGATTCAACGTTTAGTTAAAAGGATTCTGTAGCATCCTCCTTTGAGGATTTTGAAAACTTGGATTAGGTCCCAATGTAGTCTCTTCAGGCTTAATTCTCTGAGCCTGTCACAGCAGGACACGTTCTTAAGTCCAGAGATGCTCTTTGTTTCTCTCTTCTGTGCATCTTCAGGTGCTATGTCTTTCTTGCAGCACGGTGACCAAAACCACACACAGTACCCCAGATGTGATCTGCTTTATATAGTCTGAGCATAACATCCCTTAATTTATATTCAACCATTTTAACCTAACATTTTATTTGCATTTTTAGTAGCTTCTGCACATTGCTCTGATGATTACACTTGTTGTGACTAAACTTTTTTTCACCATTTTGAATTTAGTAGCACCTTTCTCAATGTACAGTATAAGGCAGGTTTCTTATATACTACTCATGGTGAATGTTATAAATCTGCACTACGAAGGTTCTTTTCAGGGATTGGCCTGAGAACATAGTCAAAAGGCAAAGCCTAGAGGTTTGTTACAACAGGTCATCATTAGCACTTAATAACCACATCTAAGCTGACTGGGGTGCCAACATCATTTTCCAAAGGAAATATTGAAGCCATAGGTCCCATTATTACTAGTATCATTATAATGTGCTTTTTGTGTTTGCCTTCAAAACTGCACCTATCTCACTTATTTATAACAAAGCTGGCCACACTCATGACATATTAAGTAACTAAAGGCCAATATCTAATTAACTAACCATTTCCAATATCCCGAACGTGTTTTCGCATACTAATCCATGATCATTTGCATACAAATGATCTGTTTGATTCGTTAAAGTCAGGGTTTCATTCTAGAAACTTTACTAAATAACTCTGGTCAAGGTGTGAATGATTTACCTGTAGCCATTCATGTAGGAGCTATGAGTGTACAGTAAGTTTGCTTCTTAGCCTCACCAAGTTAATCATTCACTGTGGCTGAAGGGCTTTCAATCATTCTTCTCTCAGTCCAAGGCATTCTTTTTTTTTTAAATAGTTTTATTCATTTTATTGAAATCACACAACATTCCATACAAATGGATCAATTTTACAAGAATAGGATTGAAAACAAATAAACCCCCACCCCTGAGAAAGAGAGCATGGGCAGCAGAATAAAACTTAAACCTAGTAAAAATAAATAAATAGATAAATTAATAAGTGAATATAGATAAATGGAGAAGAAAAAGAAAAAAAAGAGAATGGGGAGAGAATCTGCTTCCTCAGTGCTTTAAAAGCTTATTCTAAAATGTTACTGATTAGATCCTGCCAGGTTTTGAAAAATTTCTGCACAGATCCTCTAAGTGAGAATTGTATTTTTTCCAGTATTAAATAGTATAAAATGTCAGTTACCCACTGACTTAAAAGGGGAGAGTTAGGATTCTGTGTGCCAATAGTGTAGTAAAGGCAATTATAGTTTGTTTGTTCTTCTCCACTTTAAGCCCATCTGGAAGTCCACCAAACACTGCTGTTAATGGGTTAAGGAGGGATTGTGACACCAAGGCTGTCTGAAAGGCATTTAAAAATTTTGGTCCAGCATGATGTTAATTTGGTGTAGGCCCAAAACATGTGACCCAGTGAGGCTGGAACTTGATTGCAGCGTTCACGGGTTGGCTCTTGCCCTGGAAACATTTTGGTCAATTTTAAGTGAGACAGATGTGCTCGATATATAATTTTGAGTTAAATAACTGTATGCTTTGCGCATATGGAGCTCGAGTGAATTCTCTGCATTGCTACAATGTATTCTTTTTTATTTGTCTCGCCAAAGCCTAAAGGACCACAGTCTGTGTGGTCAAATATTACCTTCAGCTCTTCCCACATAGCTTGCGACTGAACTGTGATCTTCTAGTGTATCACACAAACTATTATTAAACATGGGCTTTACTTCTATTGTAATATTGATATTACTCAGACTTATAGGGCTCTTAGTAGTCTCAATGTCTGCAATTACTCTTTGCATTTATACAATACAATACAATACAATTTATTTTTGTATAGCCCAAAATCACACAAGGAGTGCCGCAATGGGCTTTAACAGACCCTGCCTCTTGACAGCCCCCCAGCCTTGACTCTATAAGAAGACAAGGAACAACTCCCAAAAAAAACCCCAGTAGGGAAATAATGGAAGAAACTCTCTTTGCAGTTCAAAGAGAGACCCCTTTCCAGGTAGGTTGGGCGTGCAGAGGGTGTCAAAAAGAAGGGGGTCAATACAATACAATACACAGAACAGAACAAATCCTCCATACAGTATAAAAATAAAAATTTTACAAGTACGTAGAAGAATTTAACAATGGATGATATCACATAATATGATTTGGATATGTTTAGAGTCCTGGAGACCTTATCCATCAAGCTGCCTCCCCCATTTGGCCATTCCAGAGCTGAAACAGTGCTGGGCCAGCCAATCCGATGAAAGGACCTCTCTTGCCCATGATTCCAGTGTTCCTCCATCAGGGATGACTTTACCATAAGCAGGCACAACAACTTGGCAGGTGGGCCATGACACCAAGTGCCACGTTTGAGTACCAAGAAGAGAAACAGAATAGGTGAGGGTTAGTATCAAATTATAACTATCATGATACTTATGTTTTAGTGCTAATAACTGACAACAGAGATGCAGTATGTACAGTAGATCATCAGCTCTAGTCAGGATATGCTAAACTGAAGTAGTGAGTCTTCAGCTGGGATTCAAAAGCTGAGACCGAAGGGGCATCTCTTATTGTAGCAGGCAGACCATTCCACAGTTTAGGGGCCCTGTAACTAAAAGCTCGACCTCCCACTGTTATTTTATTAATCCTTGGAATCATAAGCAGACCGGCATCTTGAGATCTTAATGTGCGCTCTGGTTTTCTAAGTCATGACAAGTTCAGACAAGTAAGCCGGACCTCGGCCAATTAATGCTTTATATGTTAAAAGGAGGATTTCGAAATCTGCCCTAAACTTAACTGGGAGCCAGTGTAAGAATTTAAGAACTGGAGTTATATGTTCGTATTTTCTTGTTCTTGTGATAATTCTTGCAGCAGCATTTTGGATTAACTGGAGGCTGTATAAACAACACTTTGAACATCCAGTGAACACCGCATTGCAGTAGTCAATCCTACTAGAAATAAATGCATGAATTAATTTCTCAGAATCCTGTTTATTTAGAAAGCGCCATAATTTCCTAACATTTTTAAGGTGGAAGAAACATGATTTGGACAACTTTCTAATATGTGCTTTAAATGACATGCTAGATTCAAAGAGAACTACGAGATTTCGGGCTGATTCAGTAAAATTAATGGTGATTCCAACTGAGTTAAACGATGACAGAATATTGTTGTGATCAGCGTCATTCCCACCAACAATTAACATCTCTGTTTTATCTGTGTTTAAAGACAAGTAGTTCTCATCCATCCAGTCCTTTGATTCACTAACACAACTAATTAAAGACAACATCGGAGAAACTTCATTTGATCTAAATGAAAGGTATAACTGGGTGTCATCTGCATACAAGTGAAAATTAACATTATATTTCCTAATGAGAGATCCCAGTGGAAGCATGTAAAGTGAAGTAAAGGTCCCAATACTGAGCCCTGCGGGACACCATATTGAACTTCTGTGTATAATGATGGAGTCCTGTCAGCACATTTCTGTACATATTGGAATCGATTTGATAAATAAGAACTAAACCAAGCGAGCACAGTGCCTGTAAGCCCAACATCATTTTCTAGCCTGTGCAGTAAAATAGAATGGTCAGTGGTGTCAAATGCTGCACTTAAGTCTAACAACATAATTACAGTAGAGTTTCCTTCATTAGAGGATATCAGAATGTTGTTTACAACCCGCATTAGTGCCATTTCTGTACTATGACCAGTGTGGAAACCAGACTGGAATTTCTCAAATAAATTTATCACTTCAAACAATGACAACTGGCATACCTGTTTGTTATTTATACTGTATAAGACTCTCTATTGTTCTCAGGTCACTCTCATGTTATGCAAAGCTCAAGAACTTTTAAAAACATAATAATCATAATAAGGACCATATTTATTGGCGGGCGGCACGGTGGCGCAGTTCGCTGCTGCCTCGCAGTTAGGAGACTCAGGTTCGCTTCCCGGGTTCTCCCTGCGTGGAGTTTGCATGTTCTCCCCGTGTCTGTGTGGGTTTCCTCCGGCGCTCTGGTTTCCTCCCACAGTCCAAAGACATGCAGGTTAGGTGGATTGGCAATTCTAAATTGGCCCTAGTGTGATTCAGTGGGTTGGAAAATGGATGGATATTTATTGGCCAACAATGAATGCACTGAAGGAATTTAACTCTGGTTGCTTGTGATTTCCATGTATAGTTACACGACAAACAGACACACAATTGATAACTACACACCTGAAGCAATGCAAAACAAACATTTGAAAGGCAGTATGAGAAATAATGAAAAATTACAGGGTTCTACACTAGCTATATGTAAGAAGTTGGTAGGGGGAAACCAGCCTGGGCAGGGACAGCTGAATCAAACATTTAAGCTTGATGGCCTGTGGAAAGAAACTGTTCTTATATCTGTTTGTTAACCTATAATACCTGGCAGAAGGGAGAAGTTCACTGAGATTGTGGTTTGGATGTGAGGGGTTGGTGATGGTTTTCCCTACCCGTTTCTTATTCTGGAATAGTATAGGTCCGGTAATATGGGAAGACTGATGCCAACACTCTTTTCTGCAGACCTGCCGATTCATTGTAGCCTTTTCTTATTATATTTAGTTGCTGATCCAAACCACAGTGTGATGGATGAGCTGAGAACAGACTCTATGATTGCAGTTTAGAACTGAATCTGCAGCTTCTGTGGTAGATTGAACTCCCTTGGCTGTCAAAGGAAGCACATCCGCTGCTGTGCCTTTTTTATAATTGAATCTTTATTGGTTTTCCATTTCAAGTCCTGTGAGAGTATGGATCTCAAAAACATGATGCTTTCCACAACTGACACATTAATATTAAGTATGGTGAGAGGAGGTAATATTGAGCAGCTACTTCTAGAGGCTACTCTCATCTCCATGGTTTTGATGTTTAGCTTCAAATAAGAACATGTTAAAATTGACACACAAGAGGAGACAATTCAGTCCATCAAGCCTGTTTGTTTAATTAATAGTTAAGTTGTCCCAACATCTCATCCAGACTCTTCTTACCAGAGGTTGTTCTCATATTGCTCTGAACACACCAAAAGGCCAGCTGCTCAACGTTCTGTCTGTGTGCAGACTTATCACCATTCCTTATGAGACTAATGATAATAACAGCATCAGTTTATTCTCTAATTAAAAACTACTATCTCCAGTCTAATCAGGTATACAAAAGTAATATTATGTACTTTTTGTCAAAGATATTGAGGGTGCTATCCTAATTTTTGCAAGCATCTATATTGTGTAATTCAGGAAATATTTATTTAAATGTAATTATTAAGAAGTTCATCTTAGTTCCTTCAATACATTTACAACTGTTTCAATGTTAATTAAGTTGCTGCTCAGTAACTCCACAATTCTTGTATATGTATGAGACAGTCATCAGTCAGTCGTCGTCCAACCCGCTATATCCTAACACAGGGTCATGGGGGTCTGCCAGTCCCAGCCAGCACAGGAACAAACCCCAGGCAGGGTGCCAGCCCATGGCAGGGCACACACACACACCAAGCACACACTAGGGACAATTTAGGATTGCCAATGCACCTAACCTGCATGTCTTTGGACTGTGGGAGGAAACTGGAGCACCCTGAGGAAACCCACACAGACACAGGGAGAACATGCAAACTCCATACAGGGAGAACGCAGGAAGCAAACCCAGATCTCCTTACTGTGAGGCAGCAGCGCTACCAGTGTGCCACCGTGCCGCCCTTGAGACATAAGAAGCAAATTACCTGATGGCAGGGTGTCCAATACTAGTCCTGTAGAGCTGAGCAGGTTTTCATTCCAATCAGTTTCAAAATCACTGAGTCATTTTATTTCTTACTAGCAAAATACCCGCGCTTCGCAGCGGTGAAGTACTGCCTTAAAATTTTTATTAAGAAGAAGATTTAACCTTTTTAAACTGAGGGAAAATATGCCAATAATTATTTGTTAAGGATCTCTTTGTATACCATGTTGTCAGTTCGGCCCTCCGGTTGTAATATGACCAAGCTGTGCGCTGAGCTTACTCTTGAGCATGTAATTTACAGTTGGCCATGTGAACAGTAATCTTGTCTCAAATCTCACAGCTTGGATTGCTGCTGTCATAATCGGTTTGAGTTTCATGGTTTGTTTCAATTACGATAGTATTTGCAGGATTTGTTGTGTTGAAGTGACATTCGGCATCTGTCAAGCATTGTAAGCACACAACCGGTTTCATCGATAAAATCACATCTAGCTTTTGAGAGTTTAAACACTCATAAACATCAAAGTGTCCACTACTGAAATCGTCACCTGTGAATCTAAGATGTTTAAGAGGCATTGGCGGTTGTCGAAAGGTGTAAAATATTTGGCCGTTTCGGTACACTTGAAAGCGACAACCGAACAATTCAGCGGCAGCCATCAACTCACATGCAGAACCATAGGTGAAGGGCTTAAGCATTTCACTCTTATAGTGCTCCTGTGTAGTATAATTATCTCCTGTACCGTCATCAGTCCACATCTTGAACCTGTCCCAGTCATTCAATACATAAGACACAATGTTCCTCCGGATATCAATAGAGTGAGCCTGATATGGCCGTGCAATATGTAAAAAAAAAGAAAGTAAAAAATGTTGGTGCCATCTCCGGGCATGGAAACCACTCAGTAAGTGACAGTTCTTTGATCAATAGTGATCACCTCGATAGACATGGTAATGGGGGTTGGAATGATAAAGGAAATGGGTACCTGAGCAATGTAAAGTAAGTGTAAAATACCTACACCATAACAATAATTGTAATAAACAAACAATAAAACAGCGGAGAAGCCGTGGATTAAACAAAAAGGCTGTAGTTATCAGTAGGGAGACGTGAATCCCGTGGCGAAGCAAGGAAGGGAATGTAGAGACCGGAGCGACGGACGGTCTTATATAGGCAGGCAGCCAACAAAGTGACAGGCAGCCAACTCACACAGTGACTGAGCTGCAGGCTATGGACGTATATATGTACGTAAGTAGGATTCAGTTAGCGTTGGGAACCCATGTACCAAATTTCTTGAAGATGGGCCCATAAGTAACAAAGACTGTTGAAAAGTTCAATATGGTGGCCGACAGTGGCATTATACCACCGAAATAAGTACGTACATTGGTTTCGGTTAGTGCAGGGAAGCCGCCTATAAAATTTCGAGAAGATCGGGCCATAAATAAGAAAGTTCAACATGGCGGACGTTGTTGACCATTATGACCATTACGCGTAGAATTTCAAAATGAAACCTGCTTAACTTTTGTAAGTATGCTGTAAGGAATGAGCCTGCCAAATTTCAGCCTTCTACCTACACGGGAAGTTGGAGAATTAGTGACGTTGGAAAGTTCAATATGGCGGCTGACAGTGGCGTCATACCACCGAAATAAGTACGTACGTTGGTTTCGGTTAGCTCAGGGAAGCCACCTACCAAATTTCGTGAAGATGGGGCTGTAAAAAAGAAAGTTCAAAATGGCGGATGTTGTTGACCGTTATGACCGTTACGCGTAGAATTTCTAAATGAAACCTGCTAAACTTTTGTAAGTAAGCTGTAAGAAATGAGCCTGCCAAATTTCAGCCTTCTACCTGCACGGGAAGTTTGAGAATTAGTGACGTTGAAAAGTTCAATATGGCGGCCAATAGTGGTGTCATACCAACGAAATAAGTACGTACATCGGTTTCCGTTAAAAGTTTAATATGGCGGCCGACAGTGGCATCATACCACCGAAATAAGTACCAAATTTCAGCCTTCTACCTATACGGGAAGTTGGAGAATTAGTGACGTTGGAAAGTTCAATATGGCGGCTGACAGTGGCGTCATACCACCGAAATAAGTATGTACATTGGTTTCGGTTAACGCAGGGAAGCCGCCTACCAAATTTCGTGAAGATGGGGCCATGAACAAGAAAGTTCAATATGGCGGACGTCGTTGACCGTTATGACCATTACGCGTAGAATTTCGAAATGAAACCTGCTTAACTTTTGTAAGTAAGCTGTAAGGAATGGGCCTGCCAAATTTCAGCCTTCTACCTACACGGGAAGTTGGAGAATTTGTGACGTTTGGAAAATTCAATATGGCGGCCGACAGTGGCGTCATACCATCGAAATAAGTAC
>JANRMT010062841.1:24346480-24369051 GCA_026402145.1 Polypterus bichir lapradei | reverse complement strand
ATATGGCGGCCGACAGTGGCGTCATACCACCGAAATAAGTACGTACACCGGTTCTGGTTAGCGCAGGGAAGCCACCTACCAAATTTCGTGAAGACGGGGTCATTCTTCTACCTTAACGGGAAGTTGGAAAATTGGTGACGTTGGAAAGTTCAATATGGCGGCCGACAGTGGCGTCATACCATCGAAATAAGTAAGTACATCGGTTTCGGTTAGCGCAGGGAAGCCGCCTACCAAATTTCGTGAAGATGGGGCCATAAATAAGAAAGTTCAACATGGCGGACGTTGTCGACCGTTATGACCGTTACGTGTAGAATTTCGAAATGAAACCTGCTTAACTTTTGTAAGTAAGCTGTAAGGAATGAGCCTGCCAAATTTCAGCCTTCTACCTACACGGGAAGTTGGAGAATTAGTGATGAGTGAGTGAGTGAGTGAGTGAGTGAGTGAGTGAGTGAGTGAGTGAGGGCTTTGCCTTTTATTAGTATAGATTGATATCATTGTTTAATTACATGTTTTTTTTTTCCTTATTCTGCATTTAGAAAAGAGTTGTAGTGGGAGATTTACATTGGATTCATAAAAAAAGCATAGAAAAGCATAAAGGAAATGATGATGATAAAAATTTTAATCTCCAAGACAGAACCACCATCTTGATATGACACATGCCAATGCTAGATAAAGTTGAATACAATTTAGAAAACCCAATTTTGAAATTTCTGTTGTCTATAATACTTATAATACCATCTTTCACTGTTATTTGCCCTTGTATCTACTTTGTGTATTATTAGTTGTCATTTTCAGGATACACTTACCAGAGTAAACTAAACATGGGATGTCAAATTAATAGGAAAATGACAAAAGAGAGTAAGGAACTTAAAACTACAGCAACAATATGAATATTTCCAAATTTCTCATGAATGTAAATCTCATGGTATTTCTATTTCCAAATACAGAACAAGAGAAGAAAAAAGAACAAACTAAGTAAACCAAAACATTAACTAGAGGCACAATGACTCACTGATTATGACAATGATTGGAACAAAAACCTGCAACCACAGGGGTCTTATAGGTCTAGGACTGGACACCACTGCTGTACGGTATCAAGCTTCAGTTTATGCTATAAATGCTAAGGATATTATGATGATTTTATTGCTGACACTTTTTAATTTATTTTCTCATGGCCAGTAAATTGTTCAGTAAATTGCCTAATGTTCAGTGAGTCAGAAACTTATTTCTTTCTGTCGGGTGGAATTATGACCCTGAAGTTAATTAAGCAGTTTTGCGAAGTCAAACACATTTTTTGAAAGTACACATACACCAAAAATAAATATTAATTGGAAAAGTTGTCATTATGGAGAATATCAAAACAAACTATGTATAATTTCCCTTTAATAAAATATTCCAGTTTTATAGAGAAAAAAAACACAGACTGCTGGGATATTTTGTAGTGGTGTTTTTGTTGATAAACATGTTTTTATTATACTACTTTCAGTATGCAAAAAATACAGTCTCCCTTGGCTCACTGTATGTTAAAAGAATGTATTGTGTGTGTGTTCAGACCAAACTGTGTGTGAATATTTATTTAATGATTTATGTATTTATTTAAAGAGAAAAGCCAAATTCCACTTTTTCTTTTATTATTTGAGTGCTTATACCTATACAAGACAAATAAGATCTTCAACTTTTACTAAACAATTTAGAATCACCAATTAATTTACTTGTCTATTCTGTGCTCAATAGATTCCGCAAAGTTTGTAATATATAAACTGATTTAAAAATTAATAAAATATTCATCTGAAAGAAGATGTATAAAAATCTGGAATTTAAATACACTAACTATCCTCACATTTTTCTCTGACCTTTTTGAGATGCAACTTAAGAAAACAATAAAACAAACACAAATTGGATGAGGCCATTCATTCCATCAAGCTTAGACCTACAAAACAATAAGTTCAGCAAGCTTTCTATGGATTCATCATTATTCTTGTAACCTGCTTATGATATAAATTTAAGTACTTTATGCAAACTATTCTACCTCTACTCATAAAGAGCCTTTGTATGGTGTTCACTCTAATACCATCTTCAGCTCAGACTGTTAAAGACAGAGCTCTGTGTCATTCTGGCCAGTCCATCAAAGGAACTCCCTGTCTCTATAAAGTTCCTATCTCTATCAATAATGTCTATCAAGTCAGCAGATAACCTTGTGGTGATGACTGATGACCAGCTATCCTTTACTGACCAGACTGCAACTACCTCTTCTTCAATCAGATTCACTCTGTATATCATCTGCAATGTTATAATGATGTTGGCGATGATTCTGAATGCTGAAGTACGACTTGTGTTCAAACCAGCTAAGATTGGTGCATGTCACACCTCTTTTCATGTCACTACACTAGTTCCCTGTAGCAAAACTTATTAAGTTCAAATCCTTGATATTCACTTGCAGAGTATTTACTGGGTCAGCATCTATGTATATGGAGGAACTCATAAGGTCCTGTGCTTCTTCTAGCTCATTCAGGTCTGCTAATGAATAGCTTCTGTTGATATCACCTCTATGTGGCACTGAATCTCAATTCAGACTCTTCTCCTATGTAGCTCCTAGCTGATGAAATGAGTTGCCCAACTCAATTGGAAACCACTGTCTGTCTCCCTGCCTTAGAGAAACATTTGAAGCCTGTCTTGCATAATGAATATCTGTCTCACTGATATTGGTTTGATGCTACTATGGTTGTAGCTAAGTAACTACTTTTGTGTAGTTCAGTTTGGTTTAGAGTTCTTCACGTGTGATGGTCATTGCAACCTTATCTTGTGACAATTGTTTCAAAAAGCCTCTAGTTTGATATTTACTCAATTATGTTTGTAAGTAGCTTTGAATAAAAGTGTACACTAAGTGATTAAAGGTAAATAAGGTGCTACTTGTAGAATACAGAATAGAATGCAGGCCTAGAGTACTGGTTTTACTGCAGCAAGGATCACAATCAACAGAAAATATGAATATGTATTGGAAGTTTGTTTCTAATTATAGGCCTTCTTTCAAATGTTTCTTAATTTAAAGGTTCCTACCAGGGAAGATCACTTAAGAAATAGCTACTCCTTTCTTAACAGTAGCGAGCTTTAAAAACGTGCTGCAAATAAGAAACGAGAGTTATGACTGATCAAAACTGAAACATTTGATTGGATTGTTAACGTAGCTTTAAGGAAATTGGTCTGCTAAATAAATTTATATATAAGTCAGATATCAAGAAAAATGGAGTGTTTTAACTACTTCAAAAGAACAGTTACAACTTTGAACTCAGGACGGAATTCTGTTGCTGCTAGCACTAATTATGAATTTAATTTTGTACTCTTTACCCGTACAATCTGATGAAAACTGCAAACCTTGACAACTACGGCTTTTCAAACTTCATCTTGTGCTTTGCTGCGTCTGCAGTATTTTGCTGACTCGTTTCACAATCAATACGTTAAAAAATAATTTCACGTGTAACAATGCGACTCAAAAATTTCCACTACTGAAACTACAGTATTTACAAATGTAGTACAAGAAAAAAACAACTCAGTACTGTATTTTGCAGCATCCTGTTTTTTGCACGGCACTGAGAGTCGTGAGCAAGGAACAAGTAACTCGATCCGTCACTACCTTTGAGGTTAAGTATTCGAGCGGTCGCTTTGCACACTCGTTCCTTGCCTTCGACGGTTTTCTTATATTTAAATGAAGCATGTCAAAAATGTGTTTCCATGGTGATCGTAACTTGAATTAAACCACCAGGATGCAAATACATATGATGATATAATAAAAATTCGTTAAGCATTTGAGTGACAAAAGATTACTGTAATTTTCTGTTACCCGATACTGGAGAATCCGCAATCTGCACTCTCCATTGGTCATTAATCTCTCGGTGGAGGCGGATACAACTCACCCGTTGTCAAATTTGATTGGATTATCCCCTGTCAGTCTACTTAATAGGCTGCCTCGTCGTTTAAAATGGCTCTTGCAGGAGGCGCGGTTTTGTTTCTATGACGATGACGTCAGTACCAGTGTCGGGTAACTAAAGGTCAAATTAAAGACAAGCGAGAGGGAGAGAGCGAAATAGACGGAAGGAAACGGAATGGCGGAGATAGGGGGAAAAGGGGGGAGGGGGAAGTTTGCTGTACTGTAAAAGCCGGAGGAAATTTTCAGGAATGGAGAAGTTGGTCAAAATGATTTGTGGGATAGTACTGAAGTGCAAAAACTGAAGGACTGGTAAGCATTTTCGGTATGGTTCGGGAAAACCACGCGTCTTAATATTGGGAGCAGAGTTTTCTACTCGAAGATCTCCGCTCAAAGCTTTAGTTATTAACATGGTGGAGTGTTGGAGTTTGTGTACTTTATTGCAGTTTGCTTCAGAAAAAGAAAAAAATAAAATAAACGTCGGGTAATCCTTGTGAGTTTAAACGTGTGGAATGTGGTAGCATCAAACAACTAAAACGTACTTTACTGTTCCAGTGCACGTTTGCTTGCTTTATAGACTGTCATGAATTATAAGCTTGTGAAGTAGCTTTCGACGTGTTCTTGACATCGGAACCTTTTAAGCAGCCTGCATTTGCCTTTTAATGTTTATGTCCTGTAAGGCAGTGTAGAAACTCCGAATGTTTCATTGTGATACATTACTAGGGCCCTTCAGACACATTACCTTGCAGGTAAATCTCTTCAAGTATGTTGTTAATCTGTACCAATGTGAAAGGTTTGTTTTTAAAAGCCCTTCAAGCGCGTGACATGGTTGTGTTTGGTCATAAACCTCGATTAAGTTAGATTCTTCATTTGACATTCACCCTTCGCCCACGTTAACGTTAACAAGAAGAGCTGCGGGCAAAATTGGAGGAGCATGTGATTTAAGAGAGTTCGGTTTAATAGTGTACAGTTGACGTAATATTTGATTTGTGATCGCGCTTCCAGCAGATTCTCTTGTCAGTTTAAATAGGCTTAATTTCTACCTTCAGTCAATGCCGTTTATTTCAAACGGGGCTCATTCATAAAATAAGCTTGATCTCCCCAAATGTAACCTGATATTACATCCAGCCATTTTCTGGACTTGCTAAGTGTAAAGGAAATGTTATTTTACAAAACATAAGTCTCATTAATGTAGCCTTATTTACCTTTGGTCATTCGAGGAAACGTTTTTCAGAACTAGGAGGATTTGTTGATTGATCATATTTATATAGAGTAATGATAGAGGTTTGGGAGTAAAATATTACTTACTGTCTTGAATGTAAACCTTATAATGTTTAGCCCTCACATAAAGTTTTGAAGATCTGCTAGTTTTTCAGCCCAAGGTCAAAAATGTATTCAGGGTTACCTTCATTAATGTCTTTCTTTTTTTGTGCTCTACATGTTTAATTTCGCTTACCTGCCTGATGTTATTTATAGTAAAAAAATTACATTACTTAAAGCTAAGTCATTGTTGAAGTTTGTCTTGTTTTTAAGCTCCGTATAAAACTGTTACGTTTTCAGTTACTGTGTCCTTGGTGTTAAATCTTTATTTATTTATGTTATTGAATTCTGTTTATCTTTATTAAGCACTATCTTTATTTCTCCCTTCTGTCCATGTGTCATCTAGAAGGTCACAGCTTTGATGTCTCAATAGGTAGCTTTCTTGGCTTTGGGCCACAAGGTCACAAGTTCAAATCCTGCCTGGAGAAACTCATGACTTACTATTCTCTTTCAGTGTATTCAAGGGCATTTTGCAGTTTAGGCTCCCATCCTTTGAATAATATGCAGAATTAATAACCCATCTGCTCAGTAATTGAAAGGTCTCCAGCAGTAGCCCCTCTGACCTGGCTGAATTGTATAGTCCCCAAAAATCTTAAGAGTTGGATCTTTAAGCACAGTGTTTGCAGGCAACACTGTGGACTTTGTGTTTTTCATTTAATTACATTTTATACTTTTGTGGCCTGTAATGAAGTAGCAGTAACATTCAATTTTGTGATGATTTATTAAAATTCATCTTTTTTTTATCATTCCTATATTAACAAACATTTTGTGTACTGTAGTGTATTTGTGAATTGTTTTTTTGGCTTCATGTGGAGAGAGCGTCTTATCTTAAAAATTTCTGTTTTGCCAAGGTAAAACATTCTACGTTTTGGTATATAATATATATTTTTTATTTATATTGTTACTCCTAAATGATTCTATGTGCATATGGAGGCAGGATGTCTTTATAGGGTTTCATCTTCATTTTTTTTTTCTCTGCAATTTGTTTTTATTAAGATTGTTAAAGAAAATTATTGTTTCTTTTAAATTATTTAAGTAACACCACATTTTAGATTGAAATTGATTAGTCATTAAGTGATGTATTTTAGCCCTAATTGATTTTTATATTGTGACATTTATTTCTAAAATTATCAGTGTTTAAATTAATAAATAGAAAATTACCAAAATGAATGTGTCTAACCATTCTAAATTACAGTAAGAAAATTAAGTTGTAGGTTTTGCCTTTGGTGACACAGCCAACCTTAACATTTCAAGTATTTTAATTATTAATATAATATAATACCCCTCAGTCATTAAAAAAAACAAGGTGTTAATGTTTGAGAAAAGTACACACTGCTGTTTTGTTTCCTCTCTGTGTAATTAGAATGCTTTTTGCATTTTTTAAGCATCTATAAAACAATTATTAAATTTAGTCTCTGAATTAGTATATTTTTATTAGGCATAACATATTTTAAACGATTTTGTTTTTTGTTCTAATTGATTTCAAGATGTGATAAACAATTTGGAATAAATAAGTAACCATGGCAGCTGTGCAATTTGTATTTTCTGTTTAGTGCATCGAAAATGGCTATTTAATAATTGAAAGTGTTCTTTAAAAAAATGTATGATCTTTAGACGTTTTACGTTAATATAACTTTGTGTGCCACCCATCTTCCACTGTAAGCATACATATTGCATTTTATTGTTTTTATATATGTAATCATTTTTCTTAATGATAATATTGTAATGCACAAATGTGCAAGCCCTTATCTGCATGATTTTATTACAGCTCTCATTCATTCATTATTTCAATTCCAAAATATTTAAAAATAATCTGTGACAACCCGTTAAGGTAATATGTATATATTATGGAAAATGTAACATTTCTAATGTTAGAGTGGTTCATAATGATTATTTCCACCCTTTTGTGTACTATTGTTTGATTGTGTGTATTCTTAATGCATCTGAGCACAATGAATGCACAAATTACTAAGCTAGGGGAAGTGTAATAGTGCACTTCTAGAGATTGCTTGAATTAAATGGTCAGAACGAGAAAATTAAACACAAAAGATGTAGTTGGAATTCATATTTACTTTGCATCCTGGAAACTAGTGTGCAACAATTGTGCTGTAATTATTATTATTTTGCAATACAAAACATTATACTTATCACAGTTTCCCTTTATACTCCTGCATTATCTAAGTAGTTCAATAAATTATCTGCATTGTTAAATGCACATCTTTTAGCCCAATTGACCATCGCAGTGATGTATGGATGGAAATAAATTACACCAATACAATGGACTTCAGGGAGGTCTGCAGGAGACCAAACAAAAGCACTGCCAAGGATGAAAGGATTTGTATTTTTAAAGATAACAAAAGAGTGAAGGAAAAGTTTAATTAGCTGAGCATTAAATTTTGGCAAGTTAAATAAGTAATGCCTAAACATCAAAGCATGTTCACCTTTTCATTTTGCTGGCTGTTTGTGATTTATTTATCTGATCAAGTTGTTTACTACATATATTATTCAAACACAAAATCTGAGCAAGTTTTAGATTAAACATTTAGATACTGAGTAAAAAATGAAACTCTTGTTTTCCAAGTGGCAGTGTTGTTTCTGTTATGCATGATTTTGAAATGTGAAGTTTAATAAGCTTCCAAAAAGGCATTGTTGTAACAAATTCTGTTCATTGAGCAGTTTAAATTACATCCTGAAATAAAAATATTTTATAGACTCATCACAAATTTTGTTTCAGCTGTTGCAGTTCACTGTGACACAAGTAATATGGTATACCTCTACTTCAATTAATATTTAGTGAAGCGTTTTACTTAAGCACTATTTTATCTTTTAAAGTATTTTTTTCAGTAGATACCCTGCTAATTCATATTTGGTTTTAGCCATTATTAATAGTAACATTACATTTGTTTAAGTGTAAATTAATGGACTTTTGAAATGCTTCTTGTGTTTTCACCTGCCTCATTTGTCTGTTTCCTGCGTTAGTCCTTCAATTTCCATGCTTATTAACTCTATAGTTCTATGATTCAAGCTATCATTAATTTTCCCTTTTATTTTGGGCATTTGGCAGTTGTGGTTATCATCTTCCACTTATATACTGTCATGTGTACCTCATTTCTCCCCTCACTTTTATCTCCCGTATTTAGATACTTGGAGCTGCAGTCATGTTTGCATTTATTGCGCTTTGTAGAAAGAATATGTTACATCGCTTTGGCTCACTGCGAACCTTGCATGTTTTTCTTGAGTTTTCCTTGTTCTCTCATTGTGTTCTGTAGAAACTATTTATTTATTTATTAACTTTGTGTAGGCCTGTGCTGGTGTGCTACTGCAAAGGAAAAAAGGTTTAAGGTTATTTCCACACTGAAAAGGAAAGAGTTATAAATACATATATATGGAACATTATTAATCTTGAAGAAAATTGCAGGGTTACACCAGCAGACAAAAGGGGACAGGTGTACTGTGTATATATAACATAAATACAATAATTATAATATTCATCGTATGCTAACAAGTTACAAGAACACACATAACCTGAATTATCTGTAAGTAGATTAACAAAGTGTAGGTATTTTACCAAGTGTAAAGTGAATATACTTAAACCTATTGATAAATTACAATTTTTTTTTTTTTTTTTTTTTACAGTACAAGAATGTTAGTCAGTGGCACAGTTTGTTACATATAGCATCATTGTCTCTTAAGATGTCTTCTAGACCAGCCAGATTTAGTCAAGACACAACATTTTGGCTGTAAATCCTTCATCATGGCACACCTGATGAAAGCTATATGGCCAAAAGGTTGTGTCTTTAACCTTAACTTTCTTTTCAGTCTGGAAATAACCTTTTACCTTTTTATCATATACTATATGTAACATGTAAATGCTTACTCTTCATGGTAAATGAGTTAGTGTGTGTGTATAAATCTCTATATATCTCTCTCTATCTATATACATATACATACAACAGTAGGTATATTTTTAATGTTGCAAAAATGTATCTTAAATCATTTGTCAAGTAGCCTTAGCTTCAACAGTTATTGTCCTTAATCACAGTTCATTCAGAGGAAACTTTGTATACTATAGTAATGCCTGCAATGGTCACTGCTGTAGCTTTTGTTTTTGCCAGCATTATTTTATTACCAAAACACAGTCCATCTATGCCAGTTGAACCTGCCATTTATTTAATGTAAACAAGTACAAATTGCATGTGTGTTGTACCTTTGGCAGACATGGTATCTACATTTTTTTTTTTTTTTTTTATATCTTTCTCTCTCATAGAGAGAGAGAGAGATATCTCTCTCACACACTCTCATTCTGTATCTATATATATATATATATATATATAAATATATATATAAAAATATCCCTTTCTAAAAAAAAATTGGTATAGCTCGTACCTGTCACAGTCAGTGGAATAATCACCTATAGGTAGGTTGCTCGGAGGATCAGAGTGCTTAGTATGGTCATCACAAGTTAGCAGGCCAGTATGCTGTGTATCTTACGAGAAGACATTGTGCCACTCTAACCTCTGTAGTCTGTTTTTATTCAGTTTTCAATAAATTACTGTTTACATATTGGTTTTACAAAAAAGTATCAAAAGCAGCTTGTTGTGTTCTGTGTCTTGCCCACCATGCAAACACTATTATTGCTTTATTAAAAATTTTAATGGGATGCCTTTTTATTTTAAAATTAAAAAAAAAAAAAAAAAAAAAAAAAAAACTTTTATTTTAAATTTATTGTTTAGATTCCCATTAACAGCCTGCCCCATCACTTTACAAAGCAAACGAGATTATACCACACTTTTTAATTAGAAATCCATGACTAAAGTAATACTATATTTTTTTTCTGTATGCTTGATTAAATTGACTTGGGACTTAACAAAATAAAAACAGTCCTTCATCCTGAAATGTTAGTTTTATTCATACCAGATGCTTGAAATAAAATCTAAATTATAATTGCTTGGCTTGTTTGCTACACGCACCACAAATGGTCATGGTGGTTTGCTTTTAATAAACCAGTGAAGTGTTTTTAACCCTGACATCCTAGTCCCTGTTTAAAGTCGCTGGCAACTTTTGTTATTCTGTGTACATTTGTTGAATCAGATTTGTTCAAATGCGTTAAGTTTATTTTTCTTTGGAAATGTTTCCCTTAGTGGCCCCCTTTATAGGTACACTTACTTGGTAATGAAAATGGCCTGCTTCTGCAAAAAATCTGTGTAGCTGCAAGAATAGGCCAAGCAGTTTTGTTGATGTTCAACCCAGAATCAGAATGAGTAACTTGTGTGATCTATGATACTTTGACTTTGGGGTGGTCACAGATATGGTGGTTTCAGCATTTTACAAACCGTATCTTGTTAAGATTTTCATACACTACAGTCTACAGAATTTACAGAATAAGGTAATGATAAACAAAAACCATCAGAAAATTTTTGTATAGAGACAGAGGTCAAAGAAAAATAGCTAAATATATTCATGTGCCAAAAAAGGCTGCTACTACTCGAAACACCTCTTTAAAATATTTGATTGTAGAAGGACATTTCTGAATAGTATAGTATTTCACAATTTATGGCAGATGGACTATAGCAGCAGAAGACATTTCTAGAATCCACTCGTTCTAAAGAATTGGGAGATGATTTTACAGAGGGCATGTGATCGCCAAAACTGGGCAATTGAAGATTGGAGAAAAACACCACTTGTTTGATAAATCTCAAATTCTGCTGTGACATGAAGGAGTTAGGGGCAAAATTTGGTATAAACCTTTTTTGAGTCCAAGGATCCAAGCTACTTTGTCATTGTTATTCTTACGGGTATTGGTGATAGTGTGAAGATGTGGGGAATGTTGTTTCTTGGCATACATTAGGCATCTTTATTACTTTTGCATTATTTGAATTGCATTATTGTATCACAAAGCAAGTGTCATCTCAAGTTCATTCCACCAGCATGGTGGTGTCTTTAGTTTACTCCAGATAAGTTACCAGTTGTCTTTTCTTCTGTAGCCCCCTATCTCTTTGTTCTTCAAAAATTCACCACTACTAGTTCTATGAAAATCTCACTGCTACCAGTTACTTATTCTAAGATGAATAACTGTCTTTGGTAAATTCATTTCACTTTATTGTTCTTGTGTGCTGCTGTGGCAATGGTAATTTTGGCTGTAACAAAATTTGTTGGACCGGTTTCCATCTTCACTACATGTTATTCCTATGTCCAAAGCAAATTCTTCCCCCTTCTTTCTACCCCTATTCTGTTTTTGTAAATCATCGTATTTTAAATATAAATATTTTCCACTTAATCTGCTTTCCCACGTTAATCCAAATATTTTCAGATTGTAGGTATGCTTCTATCAGGTTTTTTTAAGGCTGATACTCATCATCACTTTCATGTTACTTGATCGTCTGATTCACATTTTTTTTCTTTGTCCCTTTAAAATACTTTTTACATTGATTAAAGTAGATAGTAGAAGTTTTATGTCCAATATTAAAGAGTATTATTATAAACTATAGAAAAAAAGTATTAACAAATCATTTCTTATTAACAAAATGAAATTCTGTAGGCTTATTGTTCAGTGACCATAAAATACTAAAATAAAATTTCTTTAAAATACATTATCTAATTAAATGTGTATTATAGATAAATATTTTTATCCATATGGCATAGAAGAATATAAAATGCTTCTCATAATCGCAGTGTCGTATTGTTTGTGTTTTTTTGTGATGTACATACCTGAAACAAGGCTTAATTAAAAAATGTAGTTTTCACCATTTCCCTAAGAACAAAAGTATATATTCTCAATCAATTAATTGATTTTGGCAATTAAATACTGCTCAAATATAAATATACAAGCACTTATTTGTTTAAATAATTTTAAGTCATTAATTGCAGTTGCTGTTAAAAATACTCTAAAATACACCTGTATAAAAATAGTAAAGTATATCAACTAGACATTTGTAAACAGTACAAATCTTTAAAATAAAATAACCTATTGTTTACTAAGCAACAATTTCAAATTCGTCCTTATCTTTTCTTTTTCCAATTAAAAGTGTAAACTGCTGCATTTTAAAGAAGTTCGCTGTCTAAACTCAAGCGGTGTTAGTTTTAAAAAGACAAGATAAATGTCGGAATTCCTTAGTGTAGCTTTTATTTTTTTGCCGTTTGTCTAGTTGCACAGGAAAACTTCTCCAATTACTTTTTTCCAGTTTTATTATACACTATCTTATTCACTGATAAAACAAGCTTCCAATGGCTGATCTTTGTTTACACTGCTCAACTACTGTAATACAGTAATCCCTCCTCGATCGCGGGGGTTGCGTTCCAGACCCCCCCGCGATAGGTGAAAATCCGCGAAGTAGAAACCATTTGTTTGTATGGTTATTTTTATATATTTTAAGCCCTTATAAACTCTCCCGCACTGTTTATAAATATTCCCCGCAGAGTTATACAGCATAATCCCTTTGTATTCTCTTAGATATTAGGTACAGTAAGTTTCATTGAAATTATGTATATAAACACACTCTTTATATACAGTAAAACCTAAATATTATTTTAAAGATATTGAGTGTGTCCGATTTCACATATGTTACAGCCATTACGATAGACAGGTCACCAGCAATAAATACGTACAATGCAAGAAAAATAGTATACAGTAAATGTGTGTACAGTGACACTAAGCGTACGTACATGTACTAAGCACTGTAAGAAGAAAATTAATTATGGTTACTCACCAACAATGACGCGATGACTTGTCCGATAACAATGAGTTTAATTTTACTGCACAACAAAGGAGAGCGTTACAGCCCTTGTAAAGGAGCCACTTCAGGCGATTGTGTAGCACTGCCGTTGTTCTTCTTCTGGCAGTCTTCAATCCAAATCCCTAAAGCAGATTCCATCCAGACTACTGCCTTATTACATCCACTTACAACTCGTTTTGCACCCTGGTTAAAAGGACACTGCAGCCGTAGATCTTATATTCCTTTCCTACTTTTTAAATAAAAAGAATCGTAGCCTTCAACAAATCCAAAACGTTTACCTTTTCGGCAATCGTTAACATCTTCTTCTTGCGCTTGGGCACGGCCCCTGAAGCAGTAGCAGATTGTTTTGGAGCCATAATGAAGGGCTTGACTATGCACAAAGATAAACACAAAAGAGCACAACTCTTTACACAGCGAAACACGTTGATGCTGAATGAGTGAGACGAGACTTCCTGGTTAACACTGCATTCAGCACGCAGGAGCTCAACTGCGTGCTCTGATTGGTTAGCTTCTCAGTCAGGAGAACTTAACTGCGTGCTCTGATTGGTTAGCTTCTCAGCCATCCGCCAATAGCGTCCCTTGTATGAAATCAACTGGGCAAACCAACTGAGGAAGCATATACAGGAAGTAAAAAGACACATTGTCCGCAGAACCCGCGAAGCAGCGAAAAATCCGCGTTATATATTTAGTTATGCTTTCATATTAAAATCCGCGATAGAGTGAAGCCGCGAAAGTTGAAGCGCGATATAGCGAGGGATTACTGTATATTGTATAAAGGATTACTACAACTAAATTACCATAAAGCTTAGAAAAGCAGGGGCTGAAAAGTATTGTTTCTTGTGATCTGCCGTTATACCAATCAATGATCAAATCTTTTTTTAGTGAAAATCAACTGATTTCCGTTGGTAGCCAATCGATCAGAGCATCCCATTCAGATTGTATCATTCTTCTGCTTTACACACATTTTTTTCCATTTAGACTGTTGCATTCTCTAGAATTGCATTTATACACCACATGTTATAAAGATTTTTTTTCCCCCTCAAAATGACAAATCAAATAAAATTCAGATACGGGGGGCATGGTGGCATAGCAGTAACACTGCTGTCTTGTTGCAACTATGAGCCTGGGGGAATCAGTTGATGGGTGCTTCCTGCATTGAGTTTGTATGCTTATCCCGTGTCTATGCGAGTCTCCTTTGGGTATTCTGGTTTCCTCCCATAGTCCAAAGACATGCAGGTTAAGGGAATTAGATTCACTGAATTGGCCCTAGTGCATGTGTTCAACTTGTGATGGACTGGTGCCATGTCCTGGAATTGTTCCTGCCTTGTGGCCCATATTTGTAGGAATAGGCTCCAGCTGCTGTCTGACCCTGCTCAATATAAGCAGTTTTAATAAATGGACAGGTACATTTATCAGATTTAAAAGAAACTTTTTAAATGAATACATTTTTAAAAAATACAGATTTTATTTAATTTTAAGCAATAATATTGCCTGTAATAATTGAACAATGGTGGTTGCTGCTGCCTGCTCAGACCTTGAGGTTTAGGTTCTGACAGTGAATTAGTGCAGCTTGCATTATGTGTGAGTATTCTTTGGTTATTTCAGGTTCTTACCATGTCTTAAACATTACATGAAGGGTTGGTTGCTGCATTATCTATAATGCAGCTTGATAAGGTTCCATCTCTTCAGAAGCACAGCTTAAAATAAGTTGAAAATAAAGATGTAGATTACGTATTTTTTAAATTCCACACTAAATATTATTAAAAAAAAAAAATATATATATATATATATATATTAATATATATTTTTATATAATAAAATATATATACACACACTTTGTTTAAATGTAATGTTCTCTTGAAGCCACTAGACTATTAAGGAAAATGTTGCTCACTAATCTCCTTTATATCTTAAATGTTTACTTATCAGCCACAAATGACTTATTAAAAATTCAGGTGCCCAGTAATAATTATTGTATTCAATTCTTTAACTCATAATTGTAGATTGTAGCTAATTGGCAAGGAGTATTTTTCTTGTATGCCTCACATTCAGTTCATTTAAGTAATAGGTGAACTTCTTTTACATACAGTAAAGTGAAACGAGGCTACTGCATTACTAAGCGTGAAGTTTACTAGTTGTGACACCCTTGGCTTCAGCCATGAAATAATAAAGTGGAAAGACTGACAGACGATTGCATGAATAAAAAACAATAGTACATATTTTGCAGGATTAGTCATTGTTTTAGGAGCAAATCAAAATTAAAAATACATATGTATAATTTTTTTTGGTAGTTTTGTAGGCTTGTAATAAACAAGTAGTTAATAATCCTTGGTATTTTAAATTGTTTCTTTGGAGCTCATTAGGAAACTATATATTTTACATCCTGGAGGTAGGTTGGTGGCTGAATGGAAACCTTCTTCACAAGACAAATCAAATTGGTATACCATTCTAGACAATCTAATACTGTTTACTTGTTTGTCTGAGGGGGTGAAAACGATTTACAGACATTTAATTGCTACCATGTAATAACTGTAATCGTAGTCATGTCTATTGCATTTTCAAACATTCTAAAGTGGTTTTCACCCAAATACAATTCAAGATGTCCAAATAAAGGTGGTGTTTTTGTTAATTCATGATATTTGTGAGTTGTACTTTAAGTCCATTGTAATAAAAAGTGATACCTTTCTTGGGTAAATTCCTGGTTAATTTGACAAGTTAATGTCACAACTCCATGTTCAAGTAATTCATGTCTGTTGGGTATTTTTCATATGAATTATTTTTGCACAAATTATTTTATATACTGTAGATATGTTGTATATAATTTGTTCAGACTAGGACCAGTAGTTTAGTTTCTAGTTGTTTATCATAATTGATTTCTCATGAAACTGAGTTGAATTGGTTTAATACATTGGTGTGATAAAGAATTCATAAACATTTTAATAAAAAGTTATTCATTGCCTGATGCTGAATTTATTGAGGATTATAATTTACTAAAATGTCCTTGTCTGCTGTCCTCCTTGATGTTTGAGACTTGAAGCTGCTGTACATTTTTTTTTTTTTTAGTTTGCTCCTCCTCGCACACACACAACTACTTTTAAGGATTATTAAACTCAAGTTATACTTTGGTTCACTTATTTTATGTATTTTTATTTGACATCTGGTAAAGTTAAGCATTTTGTTCACACTTTATTCGAGGCAATACTTGATATAGTTTCTGATTGATACTATGAAAATTTTATCAGAAAGGTGCTAAATAAATGTGTTATTTTGTTCTGGCTTGTTATTAAATAGCATTTTTGAATAGCTCATGTCTTCCACCAATAAACAGAACAAGATGACTTTAGAAGAATAAATACAGGGTTAGTTGAAATAATATGGCAGTACAGTACACTGAACTATAATTTTTAAAGTCCCCTCCTCAACACATTACCCGGTTAAAACTGGGGATGTGACATGAATTGTCTGACATTAATTGTAGTGATGACTGTGCCTTTTCATTTTAATTTAGCAGAATAACCTATTTTTATTCTTTATATTTACATGATTTAATTGTTCACTTTGTTCATTACATTCCAAAAGATGCTAATTTCATACTACCATACTATCAAAACCCAATAAAAATAACATAAGGAAATTTATTTCCATGGTAAATACTTCTGTAAGTGCAAGAAGCCCTTTTTCTGAGGAAACTACACTATCTTGCCAAAAGTATTGGGATACACTCCAGATCATTGAATTCAGGAGTTCCAATCACTTCCATGGCCACAGGTTTGTAAAATCAAGCACCTAGGCATGCAGACTGCTTCTACAAACATTTGAGAAAGAATGGGTCGCTCTCGGGAGCTCAGTGAATTCAAGCGTGGTACCTGCAATAACAACAACAACACCATTTATTTATATAGCACATTTTCATACAAAAAAAATGTAGCTCAAAGTGCGTTACAAAATGAAGAATAGAAAAATAAGACACAGTAAGAAAATAAAATAAGTCAACATTAATTAACATAGAATAAGAGTAAGGTTTGATGGCCAGGGTGGACAGAAAAAATAAAAAAAACTCCAGACGGCTGGAGAAAAAAAAAAAAAATCTGCAGGGATTCCAGACCATGAGACTGCCCAGTCCCCTCTGGGCAATCTACCTAACATAAATGAAACAGTCCTCTTTGTATTTAGGGTTCTCACGGAAGGACTTGATGAAGATGGTCACGTAGACTTCTGGCTTTTAGTTCATAAATGTTGGAGCATCATGATGCTTTGAGTAGGTGGTGGTGGCGCAGGCCGCCACAACAAAGAAACCGGAAAAAGAAACAAGAGAGAGTAGGGGTCAGTACGGATTTTAGAGCCACCATGAATAGTTATTTTTCTTGAGTAGGGGATTAACTACAGCAGTCTTAAGACAGTCTGGGAAGACCCCCGTATTTAATGCCAAATTTACTATGTCAAGAATATTATCAGTTAGCACGCCTGATGATCATTCATGAAATTTCCTTGCGACTAAATATTTCACGTTTAACTGTTTAATGATATAATAACAAAGTGGAAGCAATTGGGAACAACGGCAACTCGGCCACGAAATGATAGGCCATGTAAAATCACAGAGCGGGGAACAGCACATGCTGAAGCGCATAGTGTGCAGAAGTCGCCAACTTTCTGCAGAGTCAATAGCTACAGAACTCCAAAAGCTCAAGAACAGTGCAGCATAGAGAGCTTAATGGAATGGGTTTCCATGGCCGAGCAGCTGCATCCAAGCCTTGTATCACCAATGGATGAAGTGGTGTAAAGCACACCGCCACTGGACTCTAGAGCAGTGCAGACGTGACCTCTGGAGTGATGAATCACACTTCTGTCTGGCAATCCAATGGACGAGTCTGGGTTTGGCGGTTGCCAGGAGAACAGTACTTGCCTTACTGCATTGTGCCAGATATAAAGTTTGGTTGAAAGGGGATTATGGTGTGCGGTTGTTTTTCAGGGTTAGGCTTGGCCCCTTAGTTCCAGTGAAAGGAACTCTTAATGCTTCAGCATACAAAGCCATTTTGGACCATTTCGTGCTTCCAAGTTTGTGGGAACAGTTTGGGGATGACCTCTTCCTGTTCCAACATGACTGTGCACCAGCAAGGTCTATAAAGAAATGGATGAGTGAGTTTGGTGTGGAGGAACTTGACTGGCCTGCACAGATGCCTGACCTCGACACGATAGAACACCTTTGTGATATATTAGAACTGAGACTGCGAGCCAGGCCTTCTCGTCCAACATCAGTGCCTGACCTCACAAATGCTCTCCTGGAAGAATGGTAAAAAAATTCCCATAAACACACTCCTAAACCTTGTGGAAAGCCTTCTCAGAAGAGTTGAAAAGGGTGGGCCACTGTTCAGAACCGTGATCTCTATGCATTACTAATTAAATGTGAACTTTATCTTAAAGCCTTTGGAATCTCCCTTTCTCAAAACTAGTATGTTCAAAGTGTAAGCGGGACGTCTCATAGAGTTTGGGCAGATTTTACAATAAATACATACATATTAGGTGCACAAGACTGTAATTCAGCCTACAATATTGCATGGAAAGATTTTGCTCAGCTTGCAGGCCTGTGCGTGTATGTGTTATTTGTGGTAGTTGTAATTTATAGCCAAGAGTTCTAATAAAGTCAAAAGGGTTATATGATCAGTAAACATTTTGTACTGCATAAGACCTGAGTTTTCAGAATGAATCGCATTGAGGAATGCATTCAACAAGGTGCTGGGAAACTTTGCTAGTTATTTTAGTTAATACTCCCTTTATAACATAATTCATACAGATTTTTTAGTTGCACATTTATGCATTGAACGGTTTATTCCACCTCATTCCAAACATTTACATTTTAGGCTGAAATGTGGGGGCTTTGCTGGGCCCCGTAGTATACCAAAGTTACTATTGTCTTCATGAAACCAGTCTGAGATGACACATAGTTTGTATCATGGTGCATTATCCTGATGAAGATATATATTTAAAAAAGGGTAGACTGTGGCCATGGAGAGACGCACATGGTCAGCAGCAGTGCTTGGGTATGTTGTATCAATCACTTGACTCTCATTTGGCATTAAGAAGCCTTATGTTTTCTTAGAGCACATTTCACATGCCATTGCTCTACCTCTAGAGGCCCGTACAGTTAAAAGTTTTGGATGTACTGTAGGTTCATGGAAATTTCTGACACTGTTGTTTGCATATTGTAGCAGAAGTAGAGATCTATCACCGGATGTGCAATTTTGGGAACTGCATTTCACCTTTGGCCTCATCTTTTTGTTTTTAGCTGACATGATGGTAACTAGGCTAGTGATCTGCAGTTTTATATAGCCCATCCGCCTTATGCGCTGAAAAGCTGTGCATTCATAGAGACCCTTCTGTATGTTATGGTTGTAAAGGGCTGTCTGAGTAATTTTGACCATTCTGTTAGAATGAACAAGCCTGTTAACTCTACTTTGACCTCTCTCATCCACGTGCTTTTGCCCACACAATTGGCATTCATTGAATGTTTTTGTTTGCTGCACTGTTCTGTATAGTTTTAGAGACTAACCTTTGGACTAGCAAGGGGGTATTGGTATATTGAGATGCTGGAATCACATGTCTGTTGAGAAACAACAAGCCTTTCAGGGTTGAAGTTGCTTAGATCACACCTCTTGCCTGTTGTAGTAATGGTTAATCTCCTGAACAGATCTACATACTATATGTGTAATATAATTATGTATACTGAGTTTCAGGCACATGATTGGGTATTTATTTTTTTATTTGACCATTGCTTTCTTTTGTGTATTTTATTTAATTTGTTCCTGATATTACTTATGCATATGGTTTCCAGTTGCAATGGAAGGACAACTAGTAACAATTCTGGATTTGCAGAGACATTTAGTTGCAATCTTTATATTTTCACCATTTTTCCTGAAGGTATATTTTTATGTATGGTACACACTATAATTGTGTTTTGTATTACATTTACTTTTTCATTGGCTATGGATTTAGAAGTGCCATTATTTTTCATGGCATTGCTCATGCAGTAGTTATTTAACAGAAGCCACAGTCCACATTTTTAAATGGTGATGCTCAAAGCATTATGAGTATGTGAGAAAATGATGCATAGCATCTCATGCTTACTGTACTTTGTAATGATTATTGTTAAAGAGGGATGTACTGCATAAAATATAAATTATGTACATGTGAAGTTTAAGCTGTAGTAATGAGCATTATATACTATGTGCACATCTCACTTTTTGCTTCTGTTTACCAGCTGCTCACAGTTAAATGTGTTATTGAAACAGTTTAAATATCTAGTCTTGACTGTTAAATGCAACATCTTTGTCAGCTCAATCAACTGTTTCTAAAGTAGGAGTCTTCCAAAACAATGATGGTTACTTGTGTATCCAGGGAAACTGCATGCATTTAACTCATTAACCCCAACCTTACCCTTGCAAACCACTTGGCTCATATGTAAATGTCACACGTATAATAGTTTCCCTTTTTTCCATAATGGGGAGCTGTCAGTGCCACACAGCAAAGGTGCTGAGTATTAATTAAGCAAAAACTTTTTTCTAATTGAAGTGTCAATTTTTTAAATTAATTTTCAAAGTCATATGTGAGGCTATGGACATTATGGTAATAGAATATTTAGTTAAATAAGGTTTTTGTGACTATATTTAAAAAATCTTAGCTGTATATATATAAAAATCAGGAGTTTTATTATAGTTATTGCTTAGATTTTATTAACTGGACATTTTATTTGACCATTTGCAGAATTTTGGACAACACTGATCAGATTGCATATTTCAGTAAATGTCTGAAAGGAAAGAAAGTTATCTTACGCAAAATAACAATCTAAATGACTCATTTCTTTCTATGTTAATGGACAATTGGTATTCATTTGCTGAAATTAACAGGTCAGAAGAAAAACAAAAATAATGAATGTACTGTTTGCAATATATTTCTCACTATGTTGGTCACTGCTTAGTAACATTGCGTTTTCCCGATCTGTTACGTGTAATCAGTCTTTCTTTTGAGATCTTTCACTCCTTGGAGACTATTCAAACTCGTTTTTTTTTTTTTTTTTGATCTTTTTGTATATGTTACATGTTTTTAACAGTATTAGTTTTGGGACTGAAGGCTACAACAAAAATATTTCTGCAAATGCTTCATGTTTGATTTTTTGAGGTATGGTTTTGATCCATGGTTTTTGAGTCCTGCTAGAATATCCATCCTGTTTTTCTGCATCAGCTTTTTCCTTGATTCTGCAGTACTGGCTTCTAGAAATGACATTTACTGTAGATGAATCAGTTCTCCAATCCACTTATTTCTGATAACACTGAGCACCACATAACCTTGAAGATTAATAAATCCGTCTCCTTGCTTAACTGTTTAAGTTGTGCTTTTCTTAACATGTTTCAGCTTGTGATGAGGGTATATGAAGAACTTCCTTCTACAACAATACAGTGCAGATCAGTTTTGAGGAAGCAAGTAAGGATCTGTAGTCGCCTAAATCATTTTTGAGGTATTTTGCAGTAATAGAGTATGTGTTTTCTAATTAATCCAATTAATGAACAGTAAGTCATTTCCTAACCTGCTTATTCCTGAAAATGGTTGCAGGGAGTGCCAGAGCCTATCCCAGTTAGGACTGGGAGCAAGGCAGGAACAATCGCCTGAACACAGGGCCAGACCCTAACGGGGTAAACACACAACCACACACACATAAATACACCAACCATACGCTAGGGTCACCTAGCCTGCATGTCTTTGGACTGTGGGAGGACACTAGAGCACCCGGAGGAAATCCATGCAGACACAGGGAGAACATGCAAACTCCTCACAAACAAGGAGGCCCCAGGATGCAAACCCAGGTCTCCTTACTGCAAATTAGCACCACTACCATCGTTTAGCACTGTGCCGCCTTAATTAATGAAAAATTCTGTCAAAAGATTGTTCTGTGTTTTGCCGATCATGTCTTGTATTCAACAGTACCCCCCGTTAACTTCCTTTTTTGACAGTAGTAATTCAAAGCTTGTTTTTTTTTTTTTTTTTAAACCTTCTCCTGCTTTGTTAAATATTTTTTTTCTCTTTCTAGTCTTTATGGGAGTAGGCACAGTCTCCCATCAACTTTGAAGGATGTACATTTTTTTTTGTCCTCTAAAAGTGTCTTCATAAGGGTTAATTTTGCTTAAGTCAGTTTATTTTTTAAGAGTTTAAGTATCAGTAGATCAACTGCAAAGAAGCCTAAGCATTTTCACTTGCCACATTTAGAATTGTACTTTTTTTAAAACGTGTTAAATCCTACAAATACCTATGTATACCTAAAATAGGCAGAAGTGCTATGTATACATTTTTGAACTGTGTATTAGTTTGTGTTAGATATTGGTGCAGCATACAGTTTAACCAGGGATGCTTGACTGTTGCATAAATCTGTTGTAATTTTGGATACTTGTTACAACTGATTCTTTAATTAAAATGTGGGTACTATACCAAGTTACACATTTAGACTCATGACAATGAATTGGATTAAGTGGATTTGAGAATGTATTATATGAAATTACAGATAACATCACATTTATCTATTAATTGTCAAACAGTTATTACTTTACATT
>JANRMT010062841.1:24292791-24346380 GCA_026402145.1 Polypterus bichir lapradei | reverse complement strand
ATCATAGTTTCTCATCTGCTTTTTTTTATTTCATGTTCAGTTAATTTACTTGGTTTTAAGAAGAGCTTATTAAATTGAACATAAATGTTTGTAAAGAGATTAAGGCAGTATAATACCTCAAAGTCTAGTATTTTGTCATTTGTAAAGTTCAAATATTAATAATCAGGATGAACAATTTCAGCTAGTTTTACTTTGGGCCATCTGTGTCATATTGAAAGGTTAGCTGAATAATACCAGATTTGTGGGGGAGACATTTAAAAATTTGCTAAAGGGTTGATGACAGCTTTTTCAGATTGATATGTGTTTTTCAAATAGGCTAGTAAAGGTCTAGATGGTAAAAGTCTATTAATATTAAAGCTTTTGCCAATAGCAGGTGTGTTCCAGTTTGGCATCTTGAATAGAGAAATTTTCTTTTCATTTTTGTGTAACCTGCATGGCATAAAGCATTTACTTGAATATCATTGGTGCCTTATGTTACACCAATAATTCTACTCTACAAACCGCAAGGTCTTATGAGATTTAGGCTAGTTTTACATACCATTAGTCATAGGTGTGGTATAATCAATATATAGAATGTTAAAATAATTATGACAAGAACGAACAGACATTTCAACTTCCAAATCCATCTAATTTATCCAAAAATACCACCAAATCTAATTATCTTGGTAATTTAGTCTAGGTGTCTCTGGTTCTCTGTGTGAAAAAAGACTTTGTAGTGCTTTTGCAGAATTTACCTTTTAATTTGTTTTTATCCGTCTTCATATGTTGCAGCTGTTGTTGTTAAAGAACTCAATTTAAATTAACAGTTACATTCACTGTATTAATACCTTTCATAATTTTAAAACCTTCTTCACTCTTTCCTCAAAATTAATACCTTGTAGTCCTCTAATCAGTTCTTCTTCTCTGCACTTTTTCTAGGCCTGCTATGTAGTTTTTTGTGTAGTCTGGAGTTCAAAACTACATGCAGTATGTCAGTGTGTGGTCACACTAGTGCATTATATCTAAAGCATAATCTCCATAGACTGCACTGTACACATTGTGTAATATAATCTGGGCAACGTGGCCTTAAAAAAATCCCAGATTTTTTTCCCCACATACACCTAATTTACAATTTAATTTTTTTTCTTTGGGGGGAAAAAAAAATTGCTTACTGCAGACATGGAGAGAGATTTCATGGCCATGTTACTGAGCTTTGGGAAGTTTGCTTCATGGGGCTTCCACCACTGAAATGGATTGGTGTCTGGGTCTTGAAAAATAACACCTTTTAGGGGGCATTTAGGAGCTGCCGCTAAGCTTGTGCATCTTGGAGAGCTACAGAGCTCCCTCCCAGCTGTGTACCTCTGTTGGAAATGGTGGAATCGGTTTGCCTTGCTGCTACTTTACCTACCACAGACTTTACAATGGACAGTGGTTTGTTTGACACCTAACTTTGCATTGCCGGTTTTACACACAAGCTTATCACTTGTTTTTATGGGTGCTGCAGTATTTGTGTGTGTGTGTGTGTGTGTGAGGGGCAGGGCGGTTTGACAGAGAGCAAGGTTCTGGTGTGCTGCAATTATCCAGGTTTGTGTGAATCAAAATTTTTGTTTTTTACTAGTATTGGATTGCCTGATCTAACTAATCGAACTCGGTGTAAGCTGTTATTTTTTTTGTAATCTGGCTACCCATTTTGTAAAAGATACAAAATCATCTTGTTTGCTTCTGTTTAAATCTTAATGACTATGTTTTTTGTCTGCATCTTCGATTGTTAAATGTTTCTAAATACTCTTCCTTCACAATTCACTTCAGTATATTTTTCACTGTTGTGAAGTTAATTGTGGACAAGCCTTGGGAAATAAATATGATTCTACTCAGTGAATATAAAAAAAGGCTGTTGTATATTTTATTTAATTAATGGTGCACCAAGTGAAGTAGGATCTGGATTTCGCAAAACAGATGTACTAAGACAACCGCTTCAGTGTTTTTTCTGAAGTGGTGAAAGGATTTTTTTTTCTTTTTTCTGAGCAAAAATTAACATGCCTTAGTCTTGATGTCAATTAATGTGTCTTTAGTCATGATTTTATTGGCAGAAAAGTGAGTTAGTTTATTTTTGCCAGTTTTTCCCCCTTCCCTTTTCAGTTAGGTATGTTTTCATAGACGGTTGTTCAAGAATTTCAGTATGTGGTTGCCCGTGCCTAAACCTGTTTACTTGTATTCGGTGTCATGATTTTTGTTCAAATGTTCTTCAGATTTCTGTACATTACCATTGATAGTTTAAATTACCACTGTTGTGGTGTGAACATTTGAGATTAAAGTGAATTTGACTTCACATTTCCAAGTGCATCCTTTACAGTGTTGTAATTTGAATGAGCAGATATTTTTTGTTTGTTCGTTTTTTAATGTTTTGTGATAGACCAAAACAAATTGTTGCCAGAGATTGTGTGGTCTTCCAGTAAATCTTGGGCATAAGGGAATAAACTGGTAGCACTGAGAAAGCTTACATGAGTTTTTGTAACACTTTTCTTGAAACTGATACAAAAGAAGTTGCCGTTGGCAAAGGGAAAACAAATGCAGTAATCCCTCCTCGATTGCGGGGGTTGCGTTCCAGAACCCCCCGCGATAGGTGAAAATCCGCGAAGTAGAAACCATATGTTTGTATGGTTATTTTTATATATTTTAAGCCCTTAAACTCTCCCACTCTGTTAACATTATTAGAGCCCTCTAGACATGAAATAACACCCTTTAGTCAAAAGTTTAAACTGTGCTCCATGACAAGACAGAGATGACAGTTCTTTCTCACAATTAAAAGAATGCAAACATATCTTCTCTTCAAAGGAATGCGTGTCAGGTGCAGAGAATGTCAGAGAGAGAGCGCGCGCAAGAGAAAAGCAAACAATCAAAAAATCAATACGTGCTTTTTGTCTTTTTAGTATGCCGAAGCACCGTGATAAAGCGGCCGGCCACAAAGAAGGGAGCAATGTGAAGTCCGTATCCTCTAAGCAAACAGCCTCTGTGCCGACAACCCCTCTGCTCACACCCCCTCCGTCAGGTAGAGAGAGAGAGAGAAAAGCAAACAATCAAGCACTGTGCGGAAAGCATATTGTATATCAGTGAGGAGTTTTATTTAATACGTAATACATGCTCTGATTGGGTAGCTTCTAAGCCATCCGCCAATAGCGTCCCTTGTATGAAATCAACTGGGCAAACAAACTGAGGAAGCATGTACCATAATTTAAAAGACCCATTGTCCGCAGAAATCCGCGAACCAGCGAAAAATCCGTGATTTATATATTTAGATATGCTTACATTTAAAATCCGCAATGGAGTGAAGCCGCGAAAGTCGAAGTGCGATATAGCGAGGGATCACTGTGTTTATCTTTTTGTCACTTCAGGAGATGGATAATTTCATATGTATGGCTGAGCTGGTGTATTGTTTTTTTTTTTGTGTTTTAAGGGTAAATACTTAATCTGACAACAGACAAGAAAGTAGAGTTTTGTGGCTCATGGCAGCCAAAGAAACTTAATGAAGAGGAAATGGAAACAAGGAAAAGTTTTAAAAAGTATTGCAAAAAGCTGAGAAATGTATCATTCAAGTCATTTGCTTCCGTGCACAATGTAGTTAGATTGGCATGTTGTCTAGAGTTGATTCATGCTTCCTGATCATTGCTTCCGTTTTTATCTTGACCATGTAATTTAGTACAGTCGGTTGCCATTATAAGAAAGAAGTGCATGGTTGTAGCACATGCAGGTCAAAAACCATATACAGCGCATTTGTAATAAGCATGGTGTATGTGTATATGCTTTGTGTGTGTGTGTGTGTGTGTGTGTGTATATATAGACAGAGAGAGAGAGCACTTAATTTTTTCCAAGGGGAAATTGCACCAAATAATAAAAGTAAAATCAGAAAATGGTGGAGCATGCTCATTAATAGCACAGTCCTGTGAACAAAAATTTGAAAGTGATGTTGTACAAAAAAATAATTTTATTCAGCCTTGCATCAATTTTTAACTAATTTAAACAAGAAAGCAATACAGCACCAAGGTCAGGATTATCAAAGTTCGATACACTTTGGAGTTGGTGAAGGGCTGTATTACTGTGCATCTGCAAAAAAAAAAGGTCATAGCCATGCCAACACAGAAAGAGTAAAAGATGCTGCAGCCAAAATGTAGTCTTATCTTCTTTCCTTCTCAGCCTGGACATAACCTTTTAGGCTTTTTTTTCCTAGTTACTCATGTATCACTGTAATTAATTCATTTCAGAATATTCCTACCTGATCTTTGGAAGTGAACTGTTCTTGTAAGGTGCCTGACAATACACATTTGCTGTACTTAGACATTGAATGTGTAGCTACCAGGTAAATGTTATTTTGCCACGTTTTGGTATAACTGCATTTGTGTCACTTCATTAAATTGGGCACTTTAATAGATATAAAAGAGTGGAATGCAGGAGTGAGTTGGGCAGCAAGATGGAAATTGAGCTCTGCAATCAGCCTCGTAGAATTTAAGTAGATAATTCTGGTGTCCTGTTTTATTAGATGGCATCCTTTGAAGAATTCTAGTGATCATGTTTCCCCCTGGCAATGTCTGGTAAATGGGCTAGTTTTATAAAATCCCAGAGATGGTTCCTTGCCTTACATTAAGACTTGTTCCACATGTGCCCGTGCCTGGAGTTTGCAGGTTTGGACAGTGGATTTGAGTAATGGATTTAAAATGAGAGCAACATAACCACCATGATTTTAAAACAGTAATTTGGTATACAACTGTTGCTGCAAATCCAGTCATAGTGTCATGTAGCTTTCAGTGTACAGTATTTGTATAATTATTTGTCTGTGATATTCGAATGTTGGAATTTCTGAAGAAGAAAAATAACATTTGTATATTTTTGATTTGTGGCATGTTTTCACAGACAGATCTGGAAAGAGTGGTGTACTCTCTGGAAGCGTCAGACTTCAATGAGTGTTTATATTTCTACCACATGGTTCTATAACAGTGATAATGACATGGCTGTCTTCAAAACTGTATGAAGCATTGTAGGTGAGTATTCAAGAGGATTGGAGGGAAATTACTTCATAAGTTGCTAGCAGAGTTATAGCTATAAATAAAACTTTACAGATCTGTTTTCCATGAAGAAGTTCTTGATGTAGGCAAACTGACATGCTAGTAAGAATTTATTTGTACTGTCAAGTAGACACACATCACAGTGAACTTGATCTTATTTCTTGTAATTTCATGCCAGCATCAAGTGGTCTAAATTTTAATATCTGACCTTTTATTAATCCACACCCAATTAGCTTTGGAAAGGATTATAAAAAAAAATATATATATATTTTCTTAAGATTTTAATTTTTAAGTGTTTGATCCTTATTTGCGAGTGCTCAGAGCACAGGGAAGAAACCTCTATTTTAATGTTAAAAGCAATCAGTTCTTAATTACTTAATGTATGATAAATAAGAAATCTGGTTGTAGATTACACTAATTCCATTTTTGTGAGAGTAAGTAAAGTCTGAAAAAAATGACATCTGCCTTTAGTCTGTATTGATTTATGTTATGTTAATAAGTACGGAAAAGTGTCATCTTTTCATCAAAACTTCACATACTGCAAGTCCATTGAAGTTTGCATACATTGAGTGTCCAAGTTCAGAGTCTTTAATTTCTCAGCATACTACATGTCAGAATTTGAGGATCATAGGCGAGCAGCCCTACTTCATTTCCCCTGGTATGTGGTTTTCTTCAAAGTTCCAAAGTCTGATTGCCATGCAAAACCACAGTTTTAATATGTAATTTTAATATGATCCAAGGTAAGTTTCATAAACCAATCATGATGCATACAGTTCATTTGAGTAAAATGTTAACAAGCAATCACATATTGGTCCCAAGACTACATGAAAATTAGCACTCGGACAAACTTAAACCTGTTGATGATTGACCATTACATTTGTAGTTACCTGGTAGCAGAAGGTTGAAAAATCCTAAACTATACCATCATACGGTTTGAAGAGGTGCATCACAGTAATAAAACTGGAAAATTCGGCAAAAAGTTGTACCAGTTGCTTTGTGGTTTCTCTGTTCTGTTTCCTGAAGGAAGAAGTTGCTGTCACCAAGATAAAATACTCGACAGTACTAGGAACTATTGAACAGAAGCACATTATTTCACATCACTGGTGAAATAGTTGTCTTGCGACCATCTCTAGAGCGAGTGAGAGAGTAACAGAATTTTCTATTTGTGGGAATAAGACTTTGTTTTTTTTTTTTTTTTTTTTTACTAACTAATGACTGTTTGACACTGGTATGTGGTTTTCTGCAAAGTGAAAAATTAAAACAATGATACATAAATCTACAGTGTCGGCATATAATTTAATGTATTTTAATTCATCACATTAGTTTAGCAATATATAAAGTTTCAGGATAACACCCAAGTTAGTCTGGATATTTTGCCTCTTTTACAGTAAGCCAGTCACAAGAATGGAGGAGAAATGTTTTTCATAGTTTTGGTGTTCTCCTAAAGATGTGCAGCATGAGTGATAAGATAGTAAGTACCTATGGCATATGGTTTTGTACATTCAGCATGAGCATCAGAAAGGCGCAATATAAATAAAACATTATTATTTATTATCTTATAATTGAAGCTTCACATTTCTACAATGCAATGGCTAGAGCTAAATGTAATATGTTAGTTGCAACTACAATACTTTCTGGTTATTTCCACACTGAAAAGGGAAAAAGGTAAAAGGCCCAACATTTCAGCTCTTTACCTTTCATCAGCTCTGTCTTTTACCTTCTTCCTTCTTAGCGTGGAAACTTTTTTCCTTTGCAGATGCATACTGATGCAGCCCTACATTAACTCCATTAGATACTTGCTTGTTTATTTATGAAATATTTGTCACATAGTAACTAAAATTACTTCACTAGCAGGAGTAAATCATATTGCTAAACTGCATATTATCTGGTCTGTTTTCATTTAAATCTGTTCATATTTAGAACATTGCTTTTTGAATTGTCTTATTTGATGCGAGTTACAAAATTGTAATGCATTTAAATTTTGCCCTGCATTCCATGTCATGAAAGTCTGACTTGAGCATAGTTGCCTTTTCACAGGCGAATGAAATAAACTGGGCTTTTTGTTCTGTGCTTTCTATTATACTATGGTTAAAATTTGTCAGAGGGGATTTTGCCCATCTTAAAATAAAGGGACAAATAGGATATCCGGTTTTGCAAATTGTTTAATTTAAAAGGTTTTCATGTCTGCTGTCCTTAGGATTAACTTTACACCCTTTGTTATATTATTATTTGGATTTTCGGCTTGTCATATGCAAAAAGCTGCATCAGGGCAATGAAAAACTGTCTCAATCTTAGTAGTATTTGACAACTTAATTCCATTTGGATACCCAAATGGCTCATGTATATTAACGATAGCTGTATGTGTCAGTATTGAAACAAACACATCAGGTGAACTCCTAAATGTAACACATTGTGTGTTTGTTTTTTTTTTTTTTTTCCTTTTAACCAGCTGTTATTCAACCTGTTAATGAAAAGAAATATGGAGGAGCTTACTGTTTGCAGAATGTCATAGCAAGGCCTTAAAAGGAAATAAAATGCCTTTAAACATCTATTTTTGTATAGAGAGTTTTTAAGTACAAATTTTCCATTTATATTGTGTTCAGATCATTTTAATATTTTCCCTTTTTTATCCTCTTTAGGAACCCCATGATGCTCAAAAGTCAAACCTTGTAGTCTGTTGTTGTAAACATCCCCGACTGGAAGCTGTGAAATGAAATCCGAGCTTTCAGTCAGATGTTTGCTATTGCTGGCTGCATTTTACTTCTTTGAGAATTTGGGAAACATGGCTGAATATTAAATATATGCTCATTTGTAGCAAATATTTTTAAATATATAGGAATGTTACTGTTTTATATTTTAAAAGGTGTTTTTCACAAAAACAGCAAGCTTATCCTGTTTGCATTATTACTATGAAATGGTTTATAAAAAGTGCATACCTGGCATATTCCCTGGTATATTCATTGATTGTCATTGTCATTGTTTGGATACAATAATGTTGAATTGAAAAACTGAATCACTATAATATAGTGACGCTGGTGCAGATCTGCAAAAAGTTTTAGGCCAACATAGCTTGTCTATTTCTATTCGGGCAAGTAAACCCTTGGGTTGAAGAGAAGCAAGTCTTGTGATAAGGAAAACCCTGTACAAAATTTGCAGATCATCTGGGTAAAGAGGTGCACATGGAGGGGTAGTTCAAGGATTAAGCTGAAGAAAACATGGATATCATATGAAAATAGAAGAAAAGGTCTGGCTTCCTGAAACTCTCAAGACAGAGGTGGGATTAGAAGGAAAATTGTATTATCTGGGTACTTTTTAGATAATCGGCTATTAATGGGATAGATCGGAAAAATGTGTGGCACCTGTTTAGTGATTACAAGAGTGTCCATATACTCTTTCTTCTGCACTCTTTACAAACAGGGGAAGAGTAACATACATTTTGACCACATTTTTTAAGTTGTTTGCTTAAAGATACATTCACTTAATAAGTGGAAACTTATCAACTTGCCTATGCAGAGTTTGTGCATTCATCACATGTAGCTTTTCTCCAGGTACTCTGATTTCCTCCCCCTTCACATGACTGCCCGAGTCTACTGGGAATGGCTTCTACTGCCTTTACAACATTACGTTGGAAGGAGGAGTGCTGGGTCAGGGTTGGGTGATTGTTTTGATTTATGAACGGCTGGGTTAGGGTTGGGTGATTGTTTTCATTTATGAACTATTTAAAGAAGAGACCTTAGGATTTTGATGTATTGTTTACATGTTGTTTTTTTCAATGTTTTAATTTTATTTAAATAATTGGTCAATGTTACCAAGTTTTAGTTAATGTAAACATCCTACACTCAGCTATAATATAGAAGTTAAAGCTGGGAGAAGGGTGTTTACTTTGACTGCCTTGGAAGATACTGCTACTGCAAAGGTACAAATGGATTGAGTTGAAAGAAGATTGTATGTTTATGACAAGTTTTATATAGATGCCCCTGACCACCTACACAGTTTACTATATTATTGCTTCTTGGAGATCTGATCATTAGGTGCTTGTTCATTTGTCTTTAATGCTACTTAATGCCATTTTTTTTTTTTTTTTTTCCCAATGCAAGTCTTAATTTTGTTTGTTTTGTTGTGAAGAAGTGTGTTCTTGTTTTCTTCTTGTTCTAAATAATACTTTTATGTGTTTTTTCTGTATTGAACCAGCCTTCTTTACTCAAATCTATATACTTCCTTGCCTGATACCAGTTTCTTCCTTAGATTCCCCCTCATACAGTACATCCACTTTCTCTTTCCTTGTCCTCTTTATGTCCCGACACCTCCATACCCATGATTCTTCTTTCCACATTGTTTGCTTCTCTTCTCATTATATACCCATAACCGATTTTTAATCTTTTCTGTATTTGATTAGAGGTTTCCTCAACCTTAACTGTACTGCGGATTCTCTCATTACTGATCTTCTGAAGCTTTGTTACTCTACACATCCATCTCAACATCCTCATTTCTGTTGCATCCTTACTTTAATTTTCTTTCTGATCCACACAAGAAGGCTGGTCTGTTTTATTCACTTTATCCCTCACTCTTGCACTGATTCTTCAGTCAAGTAACTCTCCTGATGCCTTTCTTCAATTTTTCCAGACTGATTTCACTCTGTGGTTTATTTTGAAATCTAGCTCTACATCCTCTGTTATTGTTAAGATACATGAACCTTTCCACCCTTTTTAAACTCTTTTGCCTATAAGTAAATTATCTACCCTTGTTCTTGTCCCATAAGTCTTAGATGTTCTGTCTTATTCCAGCTAATCTTGAGACCTCTAGCCTCTGTATGTCCTCTGCAATGCTCCATTTTCCTTCCTGCAATATTTTAGTGGTGTTGCATTGCACAATGTCATCCACAAATACCTTGTTCTTGTTCTCTTCCTTTTAAATACAAAACTGTGTCATAACTTGCTTAAAGAACTTGTGCAACACACACTTAGAGGTCATTGATAACATTTTTCCAATTAAAGTGTCAAGTTGCTTACTAGATATCGAACTGCTATGTCACTGAAATAAGTGTAACACACTTTTTATGTCTTAGAATGGAGATTTGAAAAAGGCAAGTATAGTAAAAGAATGGGTGTTCACTATTATTCTAACACCACAAATAAAATGAAGTCCAAATACTATACCACTTGTCTATGATGATGAATTTTTCCTCCTTGCTTTGTGAGTTAAAAATTAGTATTCTATTTATAAATGTTATTGTAAAATTATTGTACATTTTTTGCATTATATTAAAACTTGATCTGATTTGATCGGAATGGCTCTAAAATCTGTTTCTCTTCGGATTATAGACCAGCATGCATGAGAAAATGTTGATACAGTATTTACTGTTCTTAATACCTCTGTTTATTTTGCCCTCCAGTCACACAGAGTAACATTTCAGCATCTGGTTGTAGTCCAGAGTTAATACTGCTGGTCAGTTAATGTAGGATTTTCAGGTTACACAAGACAGAGGTCCAGATAGAAAAGCAGGCGTGTTACTGCATAATTCACTTTATAATTTGCAAAGATGGTTGCTGTTTATGCTGCATAGCTTCTTTTAAATGCACTGTGAGCATGTAAATCTAAATGTACAACCATTTTAAAATTTCTGTTGTCTTGCTGTATGCTGGTAGTATCATTTACACCAAGTAATTAATTCAGTTGAATTAATTTTTATTAAAAATGCAGATATGAGTAAAGATCAAGCTTCACCAAGTCATCTTCCTGAAAGGTGACATAAAGCTATATCAGAAGTGGATGTTGTGCTGTAGCATTTGGTGTGGAAATTGAAATGGTTTTTTTAAAAAAAATCCAAGTTTTGTTTTTGGTTGATGCACATTTCCATTCTGTAAAGCATTGTTTATTTGAAATCACTGCATCATAAATCCACATATTGTCAACCATATCCACCTGTTTTTTTTATTTATTTATTTTTTGCCACATCTGTGAGGAATTTATTTTCCTGAACCACAGATGATTGTTGTTTATTAACGTATTTATTGAATTGGCTCACCTAGGGGGATTTTGCTAATAGGTGTTACATAAGGATTAAGAGTCAGAGTACAGATCACAAATGTAAAAGGATCATCATTATTTATTTCAGATATTTTCGTAATGTTTCTAAAAATTATAGTGGCACATATTCCCTATTTTTTTCCTTTTCAGCTTTATTGATGAATGTGTATTCATCTCGGCAAAAGTTCAATGGTATGATGTTATGAGTGCTATTTCATATCTCAGAGCAGACCATCAAATACAAACGTTAATCAGCAAAATTTGCAAACACACAGCTCAGGCCAAAATGCTAGTGGTAACAGAAAAGCACACATCAAAAATCTGCTGCTGGTTGGCAGTAGCAAAGAAATGGAAACTGCTGAGGGATTTCCAGTGTTTGCTTAAAGAAAGTATGAGACATGAACATGCTAGATAGGCCTCTACATGCCTCTTATTTTGCAAGTCGCCAAATCAATTAATCTCTATGCAGACAACTATGCAGGTGCAATTCTGGGGGTACGGAAAGACCACCTTGCAGGTTTTGGGTTCTGTAATACATTTTCTGATAAAATGTGAAGGTCCCTCCCCACTGGAGGCGTTTTGCTGCTTAGTTTTGTGTCTTAATATCCATCCAAGTTCTCAAACATGCATTTATAATGATTTACCATTATTACTATAAAACACATATGTATTGTTTTCTTTTCCTCCTTTGGGTGAACATTTTCCTTTGAATTCTGTCAGTTTTAGAACATAACTATTATGACAAAGTCAATATCTGTTCATCTATCTTTTGCAAAAACATCTAAGTCGTGTTTTGAACACCCCCAGAGCCCTATTGTCTACTAGCCTTCATAACTTTTTCTTCACACAGAATATTACAGATACAAAAAAATTGTGAATTGTATAGTACCTTTTAACCAGTTTCCATTTTACCCTTGAATGTTCAGTCACTCTCTCTGTACACTTTGTTCAGATCATTGATGGTTTTGGCTTGAAAATCCTGGTGGGGAGATACCAGTAACATGCTTTTCAAATAGACTTACTTGACTAATAATGTCTGACCCTCTTTTGCTAATGATTAATGAAGTCATAAAAGGGAAAAAAATCAGGCAATGGGATGCTGGTACTTGGTCTGTCTCAATTGGCATTTGATGACTGTGAATACCCTCTGATGATACTATTATGGGACATAACATTGTAGAATGAAATAATAAGTTGTAAGAAAGAGAAAGGAAAAATGAAAAGAGGTTGGGCAGGCCATGCCCATATATTGTTGGAAAAAAAATAAAGAGCAACAAAGTTGCATTTTTCCAGACCCCAGCTCCAAGCTGAATTGTCCAAGATGTCCGAACCTCTGGTCTTGAAGGCTTCTGGTAGGAAGGTCGGGTCCAGGAAGTGATGTCGGAGATTGTAGGGTTGTCAATCTTCTAGTCTGCAGAGGGAGAAAGAGAAGGCATTAATAAAAACAACCAACCCCTGGTTCAGCAGGTAATTACCATCAGTTGAGCCCTTAAGCTGTCTCCCAAATGCACACGCATAACAAAGTAAATGCAGTGCCTTGTAGCCACTCGATGCCAGTAAAATCCATTGGCTATCAACTGCCTAAATTGAAATGGAAACAACTTAAGTTTAGGGTTGAACAGTTTAGAGGTGAAAGAAGACTAGCCACAATAGTGTCGAACAAATACATGGACTACACACAGTGCGTAACTCGTAACACAATGTGTAGTAGTCAGGCTTAGTACTGTGCAACCAGGAGTTTGTTTTTGTAATTGTTTGCTGGCCTTAGGCTGACCACCAATTTTCCGCATACATGCCTCTTCTTTCTGCACCAGGATTCTGGGCTTCAGTGAAAATCAAAATGTACTTTAATGTATTATGCTTAATTCATTCCTGATCTCAAACCCCGCATGGCCCAAATTATTATGGCTTACCTCTATTTGAGAAAATGGTATTCATTTTTTTTTTTTTTTCTTTTCTCTTATGTGTGATGCATGGGCTCAAACCGGAAGTGCAAATGTGCAATTTAAAAAGAAACCAGCATAAAACAGCTCTCAGTTTAGAAGAGGTGATGACTTCAAAGCCCCATTGCTAAACCACAGAGTTCCAGGTTTAGAGGACACTGCAGGGCCAATTTGGTGCAGCTCCTCAGCCAGAAACAGGCTTGCAGCAACCAACACAAAGACAATTTCACATACTACAAGAATATACAGTATATTTTGTACATGAGTAATTGCATTGAACATAGTTGGGGGAAAAAATCTTAGACAAAGATGATACTTGTTATAAACATTTTAACATTTTATTAAATTACTGAGGGAAGCTGTTTACTTATTTTCTACCATCTACTGCCCCTTAATGTAGAAATGCCACTAATTCCCACATTTATTGCGTTCTCGTTTATATTTATATAAATATATATATATATATATATATATATATATATACCTCTGCTAACATTCATTTGCTGCATCCCTCTTGTCCTCAAATTGTCATGTAAATTTAATATGAAATAATTTGATTTACCACTTTTGTCACAAAGTTTGTTATACATATCTCAAACTTTATCTCAACAATGCCACTACTGCTTGTACATTCTATAACTAATTACTAATTTTCCCTTTTAATGTATGAAAAAGTATATCTTACAAAACTAAGTTGTCAGAAGGTCGACACTCTAGGTTCCTCCCAGGTATTTAATTTCACTGTGGGCCAAGAGGGGGCACTGCCGCTAACTGTGTTTTCCATTTACTCCATAGTGCTAAGAAGCCAGCCAGTGAGGGCATCTGACTCCGCTCCTTCTAGTCCCTGGACCATATAAGTGCAGCCACCCAGAAGGAGGCGAAGTGCTCCTTCGTGCCTTGATCCCATATGTGTTATAAAGGGCCTTGCAGAGGCAGAATTTGGTTTTTTTTTTTTTTTGCTTTTTTTTTTGTTCTTTTTTTTACAATTGAAGCAAAAGAGGGCGACCAGGTTGGTGCCCTAGCATTCCTTTTGACGACTACAAAGTATATTACAGCTTTTGTTGTCCTTGTTTTACTATGTCTGGGATGTTGTATTCTTTTATCGTTAAATTGTGATCTCAGAGTTTCTATGGCCTCCTTCATAGCTATCACCATCTTGGGTTTTGGAGATGTATTTTATAGGCCAAACTAACTGGTTGCTGTCTTATGTAAGTGCATTTTTAACTGACCTTCACATAAGCATGAGAGTTTATTTCTGTGTTCTTGGTCTATTCCTTTTAAATTCAAAACTCTCAGTTCCATTCCTCCATTTCAAAAACGTGTTAATTTGCTCTCTCTGGCACATTTCCCAGACCATGCCTTGTCCAATATGAGCTGCACTAGCCAGATGACCATCTGTCAGTGGCTCTCAGCTCTGATCCAGAGAACACCCTCTTCCCCCCCCCCCAATACAACCTGCTGGCCCTGCCGTGTTTCCTTCTCATTTTTTTCTACAACTTGTTAATGCATGAACACGTGTTAAAGGCTGCACTAGTTGCATTTTTTGTTGTTTACTTTTGTTTGTTTTTTTAATTTAATAAGTGTTAAAATGTTTGTGATCACAAGTCAAGTTAGTTTTTCAAAGACATTTTTTACAGCTTCCAATGAAAATACAGTCCAAATTAAATATGATTATATTTTGTTTGGAGTAATTCATCTGTCTCATTAGTCTTGTTTTAGCAAAGTAAATGAATATAAAGTTTATCATGGTAGGTTGCAATAAGCAATCCCCTGCAAAAGAACATTAGCATGAATCGATATGCCCAGTAAGGTGGTATTGTGTTGCAAGTAGATATCCCTCCTTAACTAAATAATAAATACTGAGAATGCAAAGTAATGAAGTGAATCAAATGACAATAAAGCTCATTAGAGTTAAAGTATATTAATATCTCGCTCAGATTATTTTTATAATGAGCTTTGTCTCATGCATGTAATATTTACTCAGTTAAATATGAGTTATGTTTTAAACGAGTAGATGGATATTTCAAAATTAATGGTTGAATTGTCTGAATTGACTAACCGCATGCTGAAAGGTGAATCGTCAACCCAATCGTTCTTCAAGGTCTTCTCTGTATTTGGCTGCATTCATCCTTTACCACCAAATTAACCTCATTTTGGACAACAGCATTTGAATGCTCCTCAAACAGCCTTGGTGTCCCAATCACTTGTAACCCATTAACAAGTGGGGAAGGACAAATTGATTGTGATAACCGCAGACACCACACTACTACCATGGAGACACAGCCTGCTTAAGTGGAAGAATCCCAGCCCACCATCAGCAAGTATCTTATGTTCCATGCAACTTGAAATTGGGGGGGGGGGGGACAGAATTCTTGCTTAGAGGATCTATCCAAAACTTTTTGTAACATATGGCAAGATTTATTTAATACAATTTTAGAATTAGCATTCATTTAGGGGGAAATGACATTTCTCCCTTTTTTCTTTTCTATTGTTGCCCTTGCTCTTGGTTCTCTTCTTGTTCTTTTGGGTGGAGGTTGAATTCTGTTTTGTTAGGTTTAGTGTGTGTGGTTTTTTTATTTTTATTTTTTAAATTCCGGTTTTCTTTTTAAACTTTACAAAGTTCGACTTGATTTTATGCAATGTTACTTTCTTTAAAATAAATACAAATTTTTAAAAAATTCTTGCAAACTGCTTGGCACCAAAGTGCTTCCGGCTTGTTGACAACATACTTTAAGTATACAAAACCATTTTCAATCAGTCATTTTCTAATCCTATTAGTCAGCGGCAGGGTCGTGTAGAGGCTGCTGGAGTCTTGCTCAGCTAGCATAGGGCACAAGGCAGGAACACACCCTGGACAGGGTGCTAGTGCATTGCAGGGCAAACACACACACACACACAAACACACGCACAGAAGGATGGGATGATTTACTACCACCAGTTCATCTAACCTGCGTATCTTGGGACTGCGGGAGGAAACTGGAGCACCGCCTACAAAACCATGAAGTGCAAAATGTCACTAAAGGTCTTTTTCCCCTGCTAATCTTGGTGGAGGGAATGATGGATATGGTGAAGTGTTTCACTAAAACAATACAAAGATGGGAAAAAATGGTGGAATCCATCAATGCTGGCCAACTGCTGTTGGACACTGAAACGAAAAGCCTAAGATGCAGAGTCAGCAGCAAAACTTGTTTTTTTTTTTTTTTTGCTCAATTGAACTGATGCAGAGCATCGGCAACATTAAGCGATTAAACACACTAAATTCAATACATTTTCATATCCTGTTTCTCCAAATTCCTATGCAGTTTAGTCAATCTGAAATGATTTCTGTTTAGCTTGAATCTGCCTGTCATAATTAACAAAAATATTTTAGGAAGTAAAAAGTTTTAAGGTCATGTTATTACTAAGTAAAATCTAATTATGTTGTACTGAATCATAATCTTTTCCAAAAAAGGTAATTAATATTTGTATTTTTAAGAGGCTATTTTATGAGGTGTAACTTAGCCTTCCTACTCCTCCCAACGACCAGCTATGTGGTTGCAGCTCCAGACTTGGGGAAGAGGTTTAATGTTTTGTTGGCAAACATGGGAATGGCTGAGGCATGGAACTTTAGCAGCTTTGAATGTTATGACTGGTGGTTCTGGCATCTCAAAAACAGTTGCCCTCCTTGCATTTCCACCCACTGTAGTCTGTATAGAGTGTATAGTCTGGATGGTGTGATAAACTGAAAACATCAGTCAGTGGCAGGATTGGAGGCACAACGTTAGAGAGACAGAGTTGGTCTCTGGTCTCCACAAAGGGCATAGTAGCATTGGAGAAAGTTCCAAGGAGAGAGACGAGGCTGATTCTAGGGTTACAGTGGATGAGTTATGAGGGAAGATTAAAAGAGCTGAGCATTTACAGTTTAAACAAAAGGGAGATTAAGAGGTGACCTGATTGAAGTGTTTAAAATTTTGAAGGGAATTAGTCCAGTGGATTGAGACTGTTATTTTAAAATGAGTTCATCAAGAACACGGGGACACCGTTGGAAACGTGTTATGGGTAAATTTCACGCAAATAATTTTTCTTTACTTGGAGAACCATAGAGATTTGGAATAAGCTACCACGAAGTGTGGTAGACAGTAGAACTTTAAGGATTTTTAAAACTCAACTTGGATGTCATTTTAGAAGAATTAAGTGGATAGGACTGGCAAGCTTTGTTGGGCTGAATGGCCTGTTCTCGTCTGGACTGTTGTAATGAGAGGAGTCCAAAGAGAATGCTGAAATCCAAAAAGGCCACAAATGCTCCAATAAGCATTGTTTACAACATTAGTGTGCCACATCATGAAGTGAAAGGGCTACAGCAGCAACATACCATGGCAAGTTCCACTTTTTGCCATCTAGGAAAAGCTGCAAGGGGGTTTGTTGGCTCCAAAAATAGATGAATGGTGAAATATCGTTTTGTCTTACAAGTCTTAATTTGTGACATGACACACTGGTGCCTGGCTAAGACTTTAATGCAAAAAAAAGCATAATTTTTTTTTTTTTTTGAAGTTTTATTAATTTTATTGCAATCCATACAAATCGATCCATTTTTTTACAAAAAGAAAAATTGAGTTAAGGGCAAATCGATCCCCACCCCTGAGAGAGAGAGCAAGGCAAACGGCGTGAAATTTAAGGCTTGTAAACATACCTAAATTAATAAATTTGATAAGCCAATAGAGATTAATGCAGAAGAAAAAGAAATACGGAAATAATTGCTTCCTCTGTGCTTTAAGAGCTTATTTTAAAATATTACTGATTAGATCCTGCCATGTTTTGAAAAAAGTCTGTACAGATCCTGTAACTGAGTATTTGATTTTTTCCAATTTCAAATAGTATAAAACATTGGTTTCCCACTGACTTAAAAGAGGAGAGTTTGGGTTCTTCCAGTTGAGCAGAATAAGTCTGCGTGCCAAAAGTGTAGTGAATGCAGTTACAATTTGTTTGTCTTTCTCCACGTTATACCCATCTGGAAGAACCCCAAACACAGCTGTTAATGGGTTAGGAGGGATTGTGAGACCAAGGCTGTCTGAGAGGTAATTAAAAATTTTGGTCCTGAATAATGTTAATTTGGTGCAGGCCCAGACCATGTGACCCAGTGAGGCTCGGACTTGAGTGCAGCGTTCGCAGGTTGGATCTTGCCCTGGAAACATTTTGGAGAGTTTTAGTCGAGACAGATGTGCTCGATATATAATTTTGAGTTTTATAATTGTATGCTTTGCGCATTTGGAGCTCGAGTGAATTCTCTGCATTGCTACTTTCCACTCCTTTTCTGATATATTAATTACGAGATCTTTTTCCCAGTGTCCTCTTGGATCTTTGAAAGGGAAGGACTGTAAAATGATTTTATATATTGCAGAGATGGTGTCTGAGTCCATGAGATTGAGCAGTACTTTTTCCAGCATGGATGAGGGTGCAAGATGAGGAAAATCGGGAAGGCTCTGTTTAAAAAAAGTTCCTGATTTGAAGATAGTGAAAGAAATGTGTAGCTGGAATGTTAAATTTGGAATGTAATTGTTCATAGGATGCAAAGACGTTGTCTATATAAAGATCTCTAAGCAAGTTGATTCCAAATTTTTTCCAGGTATTAAAAACTGCATATGTTCGCGAAGGTTGAAAGAGGTGGTTCTCTTGCAGAGGTGCCACAGATAGCAGCTTCTCGGTCTTGAAATGCTTTCTACATTGGTTCCATATCCTAAGTGAGTGAAGCACAATTGGGTTATTAGTATACTGCCGATAATGTGTGTTTATTGGAGCACAGAGCAGGGAATACAAAGAAGTACTGTAGGATTTTGCTTCTATTGCGGACCAAGCCTGTTCTTAGCATAAATTTCTGGATACATCCTACATTGTGTCAGTGATAGAGGATGGTGATGGTGGGGTGGTATAAGAGAATGAATGTTTCCTCTTTATTATCAATTAAGTATTGGAGTATCTAAGCGTGGTTGGTCACAGTGTCTATTCCTTTTGGGACACTGTTGACAGTTTTTCACAGACGTGTTTCAAGGACAATAATCCAATGACAAAGCACATGTCGTTTAATGTGGGGTCCACAGCAATGATGGTGTCTTCTGTTTGCTACAAAGATGTGCTTGAACACCCGGCATACCTTTGTGAGGAGGTGAAATCCTAAAAACATGCAAAATATAGAAGACTGGTATGATGTTTTCAAGTCCCCATAGTACAAAATCCCAAAGGAATGTTTCTACCACATTGTTGAACCCAAGACTTGAGAAGTTCAGGACCTTCTTTAGGATAAAAGACATTAAATAGGTGCACCTGAAAAAGGAACAAAAACAAACATAAAAAAGTACCACTGTGGCCACGTACGGAGTGGAGGATGGGAGAATATTACAGAACCTTCATAGGTGGCACAACTTAATATATTCATGTTAAAAATGTTCCAGGCAGGCTGATGAGATTGAATCAGGTCATTAAGGATATGCAATACACTCCAGGAAGAAATGAGAACATTTTCACACTAGTGTGTTCATAATAGGAAACCATTTTGTGATATAAAGAAATGAATTGAATTTGAGTTAAGTAAAAATGTATTTTAGGTGTCTGAAACATGAGTCAATATGAAGGTACCTGAAAAACATTTTAAAATATCTTGATTACATTTCAGAGTACCTTAACAATAACCTCCAGACCATTTTCAGATATCTGAAAAAGGATGGGAAGCAAACTATCCCAGTAAAAGGATAAGTGTTAATGTGTCTGCCTAGTTGCTATGCTTCTGTTATTCCAAAAGATGGCGCATCACCAAAATTTGTAGTAATAAAATGCATTCTTCATTCTAACGATGGCGCATCACAAACATTAACCCTGCTTTTATGAGTCCCATGCCAAATTGTATATAAAAGAGACATATGCATTGTATTTGTCATTCCAGCAGATGGTATACCACAAACATTTATAGTAATATATTTTATTACTGCAAATGCTTGTGATGCTCCATCTGTAGGAATGACGAATGCAATGCATTTTATTAACACATGCATTACAACATACACTGCAAATATTAACGCCAAGATCTATGTTGATTACTTTGATTTCAACTTTTCAGAGTTTAAATATAAACTGCTCAAAAGAAATAAAGGAACACTTTGAAAACACATCCGATCTCAATGGAGAAAAAAATATCCTGCTGGCTATCTTTACTGATATGGTAATGTGTTAGGAACGAAAGGATACCACATTGTTTAATGGAAATGAAAATTATCAGCCTACAGAGGGCTGAATTCAAAGCCAACCCAAAAATCAAAGTGAACAAATGATGCTGTGGCAAATCATACTCAGTATTTTGTATGGCCCTCACGTGCTTGTATGCATGCCTGGGGGGAGGGGAAAGGGGTTATGCATGCTTCTAATGAGACCATGGATGGTGTCTTGGGGGATCTCCTCCCAAATCTGAACCAGGGCATCACTGAGCTACTGGACTGTCATAATGTCCCAGCTGTGTTCTGTTGGATTGAGGTCAGGTGAGTGAGCGTGGGGGCCAGTCAATGGTATCAATTCCTTCATCCTCCAGGAACTGCCTGTATACTCTCGTCACATGAGGCTGGGCATTGTTGTGCAACAGGAGGAACCCTGGAGCCACTGCACCAGCGTAGAGTCTGACAATGGGTCCAAGGATTTCATCCTGATACCTAATGGCAGTCAAGGTGCCATTGTCTAGCCTGTAGTAGTAGTTTATTTATATAGCGCCCTTCACAGACAAAAGGTCACAGAGCGCTGAACAGCAAATACAGAACAAATACAAACAGTTGAAACAAAAACAATAAATACACAAACTATTCAGCACTGATTAAAAGCTTGCTTAAAAAGAAATGTTTTTAGTTGTTTTTTAAAAGAATCAACAGACTCGACTCCACGCAGACCACAAGGCAGGCTATTCCATAGTCTTGGTGCCACAGACTGAAAGGCACAATCTCCACGGGTTTTTAGCCGAGTGCATGGGACAACGAGAAGGCCCTGTTGCCCAGATCTGAGAGTCCGCTAAGCTGTATGGCGTTGGAGCAGGCTGGTTAGGTACTCGGGAGCCTGTCCATGCAAAGCTCTGAAAGTACGCACCAAAACTTTAAAATGAATTCTATAAAACACTGGGAGCCAGTGCAGTGTGTACAGAATGGGAGTAATATGATCATTCCGGCTAGCACGAGTTAGGAGCCTGGCAGCTGCATTTTGAACTAACTGAAGGTGTGAGAGAGAGGACTTGCTCAAACCTGTAAAGAGCATTACAGTAGAGGTCTGTGCGTCCCTCCATGCATATGCCTCCCCAGGCCATCACTGACCCACCACCAAAACGGTCATGCTGATTGATGTTACAGGCAGCATAATGTTCTAAACGGCTTATCCAGACCCTTTCACGTCTAGTGGCAAAACAGAAGAGGAGGGAAAAATGTCAGTGGCCTCCACCTGTTAAACCATTCCTGTTTTGGGGGTCGTCTCATTGTTGCCCCTCTAGTGCACTAAAGCAGCTGAAACTGATTAACAGCCCCCTCTGCTACTTAACTGACCAGATCAATAGCCCACAAGTTTCACTGACTTGATGCTATTCTGTCTTTAAAAAGAGGTGCTTAGATTTGGAAATGTTTTGAGATTATCTGTGATGCATTTCAAGACCTCATATTTCACAGGAATCCATTTTGAGATATCTATTTCATACATTGTCAATAAGAATATGGGAAGAGTGATCATGAAGGGTTAGGAAACGTCCGGGCAATCAGTTTAATATAAGAGAATTAAGAAAAGTTGTAAATTGAATTGTTTGGACATCTTGTGCCCTCTGTAGCCTGTCACTACCACTTGTTAAAGAGAGTCTCTTCTGTGTGCTGTTTTCCTCTGAGGAGTTCCATGCACTTTGGATGTGTCTAAGTGGCAAAAAGTCAGGACCTCTGGAGTCAAACTGGAAGTGATGTCTGTTTGTTTTGGGGCTCATCCTCTGGTTTGAAGGTAAGAGAGTAGAAGGCAATGAGAAAAGCAATTCGGTTGGCAGCCGCACCTTATCAGAGCCTGGCAGATGATCCATATGGGTTTTGCATGTGACAATATCTTAAATGAATTTCCAAATATCTTGAAATGCATTTTGAGATATCTGTAAATGTTAATTTGGTTTACCATAGGTCAACTTTCCTCAATTTCTGGGACATGTTCAACTTTCTAAAGTTATCACTGTCTGCAAGGAATTTCTAATATTTTTAAAATATCCTTAATTGTCACTTTAAAGTTTGAAAACCTCCTGCTCCGTAACATTCACAAAACGTTCAAAAATCTTTACCAATTGGCATTTCCAGAAGTAATGTCAACAGTTTACATTTATTTGCTGTAGTACTAGGGTGTTGTACTGTGTTAGCCATTATGGATATAGTGAGAAGTCAAGCAAAATTACACCTGCTATTGGCTAACTAAAAAGATTACAATATGCAAGCTTTCGAGGCAACTCAGGCCCCTTCTTCAGGCTCCGGCCACACTATGCCTGGTGACAACGTGGATCGCAAGTCATCGGCAGAGTTTGTGAGTTAACGGGAGGCGGAAAAAACAGTTCTACCCTCTCCGATTTTGATCTGTGAATGGCATCTATAATCAGAGACGCCTGTCTCTGCTGACGATTGTTGGTCTCATCTTGGCATCACAGATGACTTCCATGTTAATAGAGTGTCACTGCTTACCGTTAATAAAGGCAGCTTCATATTCACCAGGTGTCCATACTGCAAGATGAGTGCAGTTACGTTGGGAAAATGGACACTGCTGCGAATCACCTTTTTACGTTAGTATCAACATGTTATGTTATATATATGTGCACCCGCACCGTATGAAAACTGGATATAGCACCTTGCCTGTTGTTTAAAGGATTCCAGCAGTGTGGGCATGATGGAGTGAAGCTTGGCTGTACTAATCTTGACATGGCGGCAGTTAGCCAAGAAGCGAAAACTTCTTCTTTTAGCTGCTCTCATTAGGTGTTGTCACAGCGGATCATCTTCTTCCATATTATCCTGTCCTCGTCATCTTGCTCTGTCACACCCATCACCTGCATGTCTTCTCTCACATCCATAAACCTTCTCTTAGGCCTTCTTCTTGCATGGCAGGAGGATAAATATAATAGATTTAATAGACTGGCCATTGCTGTGTCCCAAATATTATGGTGCCCTGAAATGGGAGGACTGTGTTGAAAAAGTGTAGTCATTTCTACATGGTGTGACCAAAATGCATGCAAGGCCCCTTAAATGAAAGTCTGCAATGTGCACTTTAATCACATCTGAATTGTTGGATTTCTAATTTGAAATTGTGAAGCAGAGTGGTAAACCAAGGAAAAATGTGTCTTCGTCCCAAACATTATGTACGTTTCAGATATGATAGCAGAACACATTTATTCCACTTTCTTAGATTTGACACATGGGCTGGTAAAGTGACACGTCAGGGGTCTCATAAAGAGTCAAACCAGCAGCCTTCTGCTTTACAGCTCAAGGTTTTAGCCACTAAGCCTGATTAGAGATTACCGAAGCAAGACAATTCATTTACCTTAGATTTTCAGAGTGTATTTCTGCTGTTTTCTAAAAATATTCAAACTTAAGCAAAATGTATTTTAAAGTGATTTTTTTAACAAATGAAAAAATTCCTTTAATTTATATCCCTGATAGATGTTTCTCAAGAATACTTAACACTACAAATTTACAAGTTGTTGTACATATAAAGAAAGAAACAGATGTAACACCTTTTTTTTCTTTAAGTGTAAAGAATCTGATCAGAATATTCATAAGCATCCACTTGTGATGGTGGGCTTGTTAGTAAACTGTATTTATATTTATTCAACCTAAATGTTGCTATGAGTTCATCACTTATTTTCCACATTGCTGCCAAACTGCTTCCAAATCATCATTTCTAAGTGTGTGATGTCCGATTTACACACCAGTGAAGTTCGGAATTTCCTGCTGATTTACTTTTCCAAAATCCAGCGGCTTCAGACCCCTTCATGTTGTAGCCTTGTGCTAAAATCATTTAAATTATTTTTTTTCCCCACATCAAGCAACTCTCAATACCCTGGAATGACAAAGTAATTAAAATCTGAAATGTCATATTGACACAAGTATTCAGATGCTTTGCTGTGACACTTCAAATCTGTCTCTGGTGCATCCCACTATATTGAGCATCAATGAGATGTTTCTACACCTTGTTTCGAGTTAACATGTTGTAAATTTAATTGATTGGATGTATAAAACACAAACGTATATTGAAGTGTATTGTAAACGTATTGATTAGGAAAGGTGCACACTTGTCTTTAGAACGTCCACAGCTGACAATGTGCACCAAAGCAAAATCCAAGCCATGACAGACCTTAGAGACGAGATTCTTTGAAACTCAGAGCCAAGAAGACTTCAGGCTGGAAATCGCTGCCAAAGGGGCTTCAACAAAGTACTGAGTAAAGGGTCTGAATACTTGGGTCAAAGGGATAGTTCGGTATTTCAATTTTATTATATTTGCAAGAGTTTGTACTTAGCATCTGATTAGCAGGGCATAAGTACAAATGTGAATGCAGAAAATATTTTTTTAGTTGACACGTTGCACTTCATGGCTTGAAGCATGTTGTCAACCATTCTGGATGCAGTCTGATGCTCTGTACTTGCCAAGAAAAAAAAAAATCAACAATATCCTAGAATTTGTTTGTGTGATTTGCTCTGGCCCTACTAGTAGGTCTTCGACCCAGTTGTCACTGATGATGTGTCAGATTTGTGTACCAACAGAAGAGACTTCCTTAATCTTGGCCTCCATTACTCTTGGAAATATCTGTCTCAAATATCGAAATTCTTCAATTTCCTTATGTATGGCTTTCATGGAATTTTTCATCACAGTTTTATATGAAAAATAGGCAAAATATATTTGTTGAGTAAACAAGTGGTTTATGTGCCACACTTTTGATATAATAAGGCTCTTTAGCACGGCTGCCATTTCACAGCACTTGGTCTATCTGAGCTGCACTCCTAGTAGCAGTGCCACAACTTTTGGATCACTACAGATGTTCCAGTTGTAGATGTTCTACCGTAAATGTACACTTATGACAGAAAATCTGAGAAATTGGTACTTGCAATAGAACAGCATGTCACAGAAAAATGTAAAGGTGATTCTTGTGACCAGCACACCAAAATCTATAAGATACACCCAAAAATGTTCAAGGACCAAAATCTTACTTGTCCAGTGGTATGCACTAGAGTTACCCAGCATTCCCTACAATGCATCCAAAAAAGGGCTGCTAGACTTTTGATGTACGTGTGATCAGATCAGAAAATTGTGGAGCTGTGGGCTTGTTTAAAGTGTGGCATCCTTCATGTTATGTTTACCCCCTGGAAAAATGAGCTAAAAATATAAAAGTTATTATGTATAACAGAAACGTGTCAGTCTGCCATTTTTTAACCAGCTTATTCATGAACAGGGTCATGGGGGTTGCAGAAGCCTATCCAAGCCAGCACATTTTACTGCCAAAATGTTAACATAAATACTGAAAGAAAGGAATATCTAGTGTCCACTGCTGTACTTATGAGGATTTGATACACCTCTTTTGGGTGAAATGTTTTGAAACAGTTACCAACACACAGCCCGATGTTGCAATCAAGACAGCAGAAGCATATTTATTTGCACACTTTCGTTATATTTTTCTGTTGCTTGCACGAGATGGTATAATGTCAGTGTCTGATCTGCATGATTAATGTGCCCCTTGTGTTATTGTAGGCTTCCACATTTCACCTGACACAAACATTGAAAGTTGCTGCACTGTGAACAGTAGTTAAGAGGCTAGCATCTTTCTTGTCCTTCAACTTCACTGCAATCCTTTTACCTTCCTGCCACATTAAAGGTTCATGGGACTGAATTCAAAAGGCATATCTTGGCAGTTCGGTTTTACAGTGCCGTTTGCTTCAGTTTCAATATCTGTCTCAACATCTGCCGACCAATTCTCAGTCATCGCTATTGCTTGATTCAATAGTTCAGTTTCAATTTGTTCTTAAACTGGCTTTACAGCTTTTTGTTTATATGCCATTGTGTGTTTTGGTGAAGACTCCAACCCACTCATAGATAGATAGATAGATACTTTATTAATCCCAAGGGGAAATTCACATACTCCAGCAGCAGCATACTGATAAAGAACAATATTAAATTAAAGAGTGATAACAATGAAAGTATAACAGACAGACAATAATTTTGTATAATATTAACGTTTACCAACCCCCGGGTGGAACTGAAGAGTCGCATAGTGTGGGGGAGGAACGATCTCCTTAGTCTGTCAGTGGAGCTGCTCCTCTGTCTGGAGATGATCCTGTTCAGTGGATGCAGTGGATTCTCCATGATTGACAGGAGCCTGCTCAGTGCCCGTCACTCTGCCACGGATGTCAAACTGTCCAGCTCCGTGTCTACAATAGAGCCTGTCTTCCTCACCAGTTTGTCCAGGCGTGAGGCGTCCCTCTTCTTTATGCTGCCTCCCCAGCATAGCACCGTGTAGAAGAGGGCGCTCGCCACAACAGTCTGATAGAACATCTGCAGCATCTTATTGGAGATGTTGAAGGACGCCAGCCTTCTAAGGAAGTATAGTCGGCTTTATCTTTTCTTACACAGAGCATCAGTATTGGCAGTCCAGTCCAATTTATCATCCAGCTGTACTCCCAGGTATTTATAGGTCTGCACTCTCTGCACACAGTCACCTCTGATTATCACGGGGCCCATGAGGGGCCTGGGCCTCCTAAAATCCACCACCAGCTCCTTGGTTTTGCTGGTGTTCAGTTGTTGATGAGTTTCCATAGAGTGAAACTGCAGCCTGCACCACCTATGATGTGAGTTACGTGATGCCCACAATGTCAGTCATGAAACTCTCATTGCGTGTCAATGGAGAATAGCTGTAGACCTCTACAGCTCCGATCTGCTAAGGAGGTAGTCAATGTTAGGTGGTCAGCCCAGTTACACAATAGTTAAGATCAGGGTTGTGGCAGGGTAATCTGAGTCAAATAAAGGTGACTGTCAAGTAAAGCAAGTCACATAAATGTTTTGTCTATACTGATATCTGAGGGAATTTAATTACTGATGTTGTGTTTTCTCCGTGATGTCGTGGGCATTACATGACTTATGTCATATGTATTGTGGGCTGCTGTTAGACCTATCTCAAACGCACAGACATATTCTTGATTTTTTTTTTGCTACATGATATTATTTTAGGCAGTAGACCTCAGCAGAATACTGTCCCGAGTGCTGTTCAGGCATAACACTTCTATAATATCCAACTTCATCACCACAGAGTCATACATCACCTCAGTTTTGGACCGCAGTTTCATGGAATATAATAAAGTTGGAGAGCCAGAGACGCAGTCGTCACCATAGGTGTAGAGCGGCAGTTATAGACCAGCTAGTCTTGCACAGCCAGACATGATTCTCAAATGAGGGAACAACCAATTAAAAAGTGTAAAGTCAACAGTGGTGAAATCCTGCGCTGCAAAGGTCCACCCACAGGGCTTTGTCCTAAAACACCTGCCCCCAGTTCCTCCAGTCCGTGCGTTTTAAACCAATGGTACGGTTTCAGGGAGAGAGTAATAGATTGTGAAAAAAAGACTTTTAACACTGAGAGAAAACAAAAAGATAGAACTGCTGTTATCCATTCAGGAGCTCAGTATTACAAGGTAACTGAAGATAAATAAGTTGCACATTGTAATGAACACTGTGACAATGGAGATGGACAAGACAGGCACATATGTTGGCCACTGTAGCTACTGAGCTTCAAACATTTGAGAAGTGCTTGTCTGTGATTATATTTTTCTATCATTTTAATTATTGCATCACTATATGACATAACAACAGCACATAGAGTTTAGATAAGCATTATAGTCCATTAGATATATAATGTGTTAAAATACTGCAACTTAAATTCTTTCAATTACTCATTTAGACGTACAGTCAGAAGGTGGATGTTGTGCAGCTGCCGGTATCGCGAATCAGATTCATTGATTTGGGTGTTTTAAGTATTGAACTCTGCTTGTCCTGTGGCTCTTCGTTTTCAGCTCTCTTAATGGCAGTCCTTTTGAAGGGGTGTGACTCACCATTTACTTAAAATGTATTTTTGTAGTTCACATTTTCATGAATGTAACTACCAATTCCTTCAAGGTTACATCAACTCCTACAGTATCGTTGCAACACTGAACGACAGAAAAGACACGCAACGCCTGCGACAACATATCATTTACGTTTACCATTTGTCCATTGATGCCCCAGAATGCCAATATATAATCTAATTCTACAGAAAGGTTTTTGCCTTGCATCAGGTTATACTTATTTTTAAAACAGGTTATGTTTATTCCTAAAATGTGCAAAGTGCTCTCTGTACAAGCAACACACATTTATGTGTCTATTAGGGTCTGTTCAGCTGTAGACAGTTTACTGTAACGGATGCTTGCTGTCTGTCCAACCAGGTTAACGAGTGCACCTCTGCTCTTTGCAGTTCAAAATCACTGCACCTACTTTCAGCGCCACCTTCATTAGGTGTTGGATTGGTTTAGAAATGTGACAGTCAGTGAGCCGGCTACTCATTCTCAACCAGTTTTAAGCAAAATTCACTCATGGTTGTCTCCAGATGTACTGTACATATTATACATCTGGCTTCAGTGAGACTTTGTACTAAAATATATAAGAGGGAGATTAAGGTTTGGGGTTAGCGTGTAGTTTAAATTGTTAAGATTAGGGGTTTGTGTGGTTAGTGCATCCGATAAACATGATGCAACATAACATCTGTCCCAAAACTTTTGATCTATAACTGCTGGTGTAGACCTGCGGTGACATATGGCTCTGCAGTTGGATGCTTCTCTGACATTTTATATGCAAACAATAAAGCTTAATAACCTAATAGGCACTCAGGCTTCGGGGTAGGACCGTCTTAACAGCATCATAGGGTCCTGGGCAAAGTAGTATGCTAGGGCCCTTGTTTTGACAGCAAAACAGAAACAAACATAGGCTTCAGAAACACCGTAGACCCTTTTGCTCCTGGGGCCCCCGGCCAGTGCCCATACATTAAGACGGTTCTGGACTGGGCTGTTTTTACAGAGTCTGAACCACGCTCATGGTTAATATCAACGAGGGGACTTAGCTTTTGAAACAGATCCCCTAGAATTTGTAACAATGTACCTGCTCATATCAGATCTGGAATGTGAGAATCAACTGAAATCCATACAGACATCCGGAGAACATGCAGAATTCACACAGTGCTAACTCAGGACTTGTCGCCATCAGGTGTGAAGCAAAGTTAACCACCGAGTTATCATGGGACATAATGTTCTTCAACTGCTTAATCCACTTGAAGGTCATGGGGTGCCATGCCAGTCCAGGGCAGGGCATCACTAGGTGCAAGGCAGAAAAAGTTTTACATGGGGCAGTCCATCACACAAACAATATGTATGCCTAAATTCACTTTGGGCCAGCTTAAAAAGTTAATAAAGCATTGTCTTTGGGATGTGAGAGGCAACTGAAGTATTCAAAAAAAAAAAAAATCCACACAGACATCTGGAGAACATGCAGACTTTATGCAGTGCTAACTCGGACTTGTGTCCAGGAGGTGTGAAGTAAAGTTAACTACTCCGTCACCATGCTATCCACAGTTACATGGTTACGTTCTCAAACTGCAACAACAGCGAAGACTGATAACACAACTTTTCTTCTTGGCTTTTAATTAGAATTAGTTCCTTTAATATCTTTATTGTGTTTTATATCTTTTTTTAGCGTGTTCCTGTATTAGAACGTAGTTGTCTGTTGACTGCATTTACCGTATATACTCGCATATAAATCGGGTCTTGAAACCCGAAAAATCCTGACTCATATGCCCATTCAAAAATATGTCGCTTTCATTTTTTTTTTTACATCTTTACATCTTCTTGCTTCCTCCAATCTCCTATAAGTTTCTCAGACACATCTAATTTTTGCAGCAGTGCAGTTACAAATTTCTTTCAGCACTTCAACGACTTTGAATTTAAAACCAGCTTCATATTTTCTTCTAATTGAAAGCTCCATCGTAGATAAGGGATGCTCTTACAATAAAGGTGCATGCAGGTGTAAGATACAAAAAACAGTGTAAACGTCCCTTCATAATAGTTCAGGTATTACCGTGTGGTCACGTAGGCACAATACATAGGGAAAAAAGGCCGTGTGCTCCGTGGCTACTCTCTCAGGTGGGCGTTAGCATATCATAATCTTTTGGGTCAATAGTGTGAGTTTTCCGCATTCGACTTATACGACCGACATTAAAAAATACCGGAAATTACACGGTAAAATCAAGCCCCGATTTATCCGCGGGAGAACTTAAACGCGAGTATATACGGTACTTTAATGTGCAGCACTTCGATTGCTTTAAATATGCTTTATAAATAAAATAAACTAGTTCTATGGACGCCGTGCGGGACTGCTTTTTTTCTTTAAAACAGCAGTCACATGTAAACCATGCCTAAAACTGCACAGCGGACCATAACGTGCATAAAAATCCAATAATCCATGAAAGGCAGGAACGAAATCCTTAAAACGTCAAGCGAAAAATGTCGCCATTCTTCAGGGGAATATTAACGTAAAAAAGAGATCCCTTATTGTAAGATACAATTCTTACAGTGTTTAAATGGAATGTTATTATGTTTTACAAACCTGTTTATTGCCAGTGTCATTCAGCCAGCACTAACAGCGTAATGAACTCCCCCAGCCGGGAGAGGGAAGCTGACTTCCACGTGCACGCGCCCGCGCGCCACTGTTTCTTCTATTGCCCATCAGCCTCAGCAAAGAGACTCCATTTTTCATGTCGTACAACGCAGATTCGTCAGAAACCTGTCTCTTTATTCTTTTAATTTTAAAACAAATATTTAGAAGCTAAAAGCTTCACACTTATGGAAAGGAGTCAGTAAGATTAAAATTTATTCCGTAATATTTGGATTTATTTTGAGAGATTATGGAAATTGAACCTCCAGGTAAGTGATTGTTTACATTGAATATGTAATTTCAGTTGCAGATAGGTTTTGCAACGTAGGTAAAAGTAGTCGGCAAAAGAAAACGAACAGCATTTGTTGTTGGGGGTACTTTAACGTTTGAACCTGTGTAAAAAATCACGAAAGATTCTTACTCATGTGTATAGGTGAACAGTGTCCTTCACATTGCCTCGCTTGTGGTATTTTTTAAAATATTGTTTTTGATTTTTTTTTTTTTTAAATCAAACATTTCGGTAGTCAAACATTTGAAACGAATGTCATCATTGCTTTTGAGAGTCCGAGGCTGTTGTGACCGATGCTGGACAGTACGCGGAGAATATGTTTAAAAATATATTATGTTTCCTAATGCACATTTTTGTTGCTTTTCTGATGGTTTTCCTTGCATAGGGTTTCGTGTTTTTGTTTGAAAGCCAACATTAAGCTGCTGTCGCGATTTTTTTATTCTTTTCCGAATGGGTGATTTTCACCTGTCATTTATGCTGCTGTCTTCGCTCATTTCTCCGAGATCGTGTCTCGTTTTGGAAGTACGCTATTATATTTTTTTTCGTACAGTTCAACTAAAATAAAGGCAACGACTAAATACACATAAATGAGCGGCGATTATAGGGATTACTTTACATACTTTTTTCACAGTTAAACGTCAGGGTCGTTGGAAGCCAGAACTCCGGTAACACTTTAGGTACTGCAAAAATGCATCATTTATTCATTTGCTCGTATGTAAAAAGACCTTCACAATGACTTTTTTTTTTGGTTCACCCAACACTTAAAAATATCAGTAGACCGGTCATTCATCAGTGTGCTCTGTGACTTATTGAAGGGTTCATGGGTTTTGTACTAAATATGTAATATCAAGAGAATTGTGTCTCAGTTAAGCCACCTCAGGCCCGCTCCAAAGTGACGTTTTGTTAGCAGGTTACATTGTAGAGATAAATAAACACTTTGCTGATGCTTTGCAAGTGTTATGAAGACCCAAAGATGTGTTTGTTACGGTCTTGTTACATATTAGTAAATGAGCAATAGATGCATTTTTCGCAGTATCTAAACTAAAGTGTTACACTTTACCTTTGGCTGCATTGGGCAGGTGTCAGTAGCTCACCCAAGGAAGGGTACCCATCAACTACATGGCAAACTCACATACATCCTGTTCAGTTATATTGGGTCAATTATGAGACATTAAACAGTTTTAACAAGAAGGTGGACTCAAGAGAGTGTCTCAAACAGAACCCCCACATTCGGTCATAACCTGACAAAACACTAACCACTGCACCTCAGGGTTTCCCAAAAATCTAAAATCCATCCATGTATTAAAGCCACCTACTCTTTAAGTTTACCATTCAGGAGGCTGACATCTATAGTTGTAGCATTGACCGCAAGGCAGAAACCAAAACTGGACAGCATGTTGGCCCATTGCACAGTACACAGTGGGCAAGTTTAAAGAGTTAACAACATATGCACGTCTTTGGGATGTGAGAATCAACTGAAGTATCCAAAGACAAATCCACACAGACATCCGGAGAACATGCAGGCTTCACAGAGTGCTAGCTCGGAACTTGTCTCCATGAGGTGCGAATCAGAGTTAACCACCGAATTATCCTGGGGCATAATGTTGTCAAACTGCTTAATCCACTTGAAGGTCATGGGGTGCCATGACAGTCCAGGGCATCACTAGGTGCAAGGCAGGAAAAGTTTTAAATGGGGCAGAACATCACACAGCCAATACATATGCCTGAACTCAATTTGGGGTAGTTTAAAAAGTTAATAAAGCATGTGTGTCTTTGGGATGTGAGAAGCAACTGAAGTATTCAAAAAAAAAAAAAAAAATCCACATAGACATCTGGAGAACATGCAGACTTTATGTAGTGCTAACTCGGACTTGTGTCCATGAGGTGAGAAGCAGAGTTAACCCCTGAATTATCCTGGGGCATAATGTTGTCAAACTGCTTAATCCACTTCAAGGTCCTGGGGTGTCATGCCAATCCATGCATCACTAGAAGCAAGTTAGGAAATATTCAAAACTGGACAGTCCATCACGTGACTGGTTTGTGCATATTTCTAAACCTGGGCCAGTTTAAAAAGTTAACAAAGTATGCATGTCTTTGAGGTGTGAGAAGCAACTGAAGTGCCCAAAGAAAAATGCACACAGATATCTGGAGAATATGCTGACTTTATGGAGTGCTAACTCAGACTTCTCTCCAGGAGGTGTGAAGTGGAGGTATCTACTGAGACACAATACTACCCCCATTTAAATACAATTCTCAAACCACTTAGTCCACTTTAAGGTCATGGAGTGCTGTCCCAATCCTGACATCACTAGGTGCAAGGCAGGAAAAGTCCCGAACAGGGCAGCCAGTTCATGCATATTGCCAAACTCTTACAGGGCCAGTTTAAAATCCATGTCCTTAAGGATGTGAGAGGAAATCTCATGGGGAAAACATACAGTGATTAGGTGTGGGATTTGAAGAAGCAGCAGTGTGTGACACGTAATTTAGTCAAGTAAAAATTATTTTTTAATTCCTTAACATCTTAGACACCAGTCTTCTTAAGCTTTATATGATAAGCTCTTGCAATGAATAATATGAAAGTAAAACCATGTAAATCAGGGGTGGGCAAAATCATTCCTGGAGGGCCACATTGGCTGCAGGTTTTTATTCCAACCCAGTTGCTTAATGAGAAGCACTTGGTTTAATTAAATACTTGGAAGGAAAGTGAAGAGAAATAAGTGAAGCACTGAGAGTTACTCCTCTATTTTAGACTTCAAATCATTTGGATGATATCCTTAGTAAGGGGAAGAAAATCTAGGATATGAGAATGACTTGACATGGCAGAATTAAAACACGAACAAGCCATGAAATTTAATTATTGATAAGGACTGTTTTTTAATTAAGCAACTGGGTTGGAACAAAAACCTGCAGCCACTGTGTCCCTCCAGGACTGTCTTTGCCCACACGTGATGTAAATATATATGATCTAAAGGAAAAGCACTTGACTGGCAAGAAGGTGCAGGACTGAACTGTTTGCAGAAGATCGATCAAGCACATCGACTCCACACAGAAATGGAAAAAGGAGAAGAGGAAGAAGAAGACATATAGACATACTAGGCTGACCCGCCTTTTAAGGCGACCGACTTTTAAGTTGACCACTTCTTAAGGCAATTCAATATGTAGATCAATTTGATATTTTATACAAACTCATTAATTTGGTTATATTGCATTTGAGCGGTATTACTTTAATACTCGTAGTTTCTGTTATTTTTGTGATGAAATTTAAACTTTTTTTCTATATTGAGGTCGCCCTTTTGAACCCAAGGCCAGGATTTGGGTCTTGTTCAAAAAACGGACGCCATCTCCTTCTTGTTGTTTGTTTTAGTCTGGCCTACCCCTACTACAAATCCTGAGCTTAAGGTTCGTGGGGGTAAGGCCAGGTACACCAGGGTCCCTAATCTTAAAAATTTAGAGTAGGTGCCTAATCTTAAAACATGTGGCGTCTGCTTTTTGAACAAGACCCCAGGATTTTTTTTTTCTACTGCCTTTATTTATTTGGCTTTAACTGCTGATGTGGTACGTGTCTCAATAACAGTACATACGATTAATGGAGATGTCTTGAGTTTTCTCTTTATTTCTGTTTTTATCCAGTCCTGAAATGCAGTTTTTTTTCAGAGCTGTGCTTTAACTTAATATTGTGTTAAGATTAATTGCCCTTCTCCTTTGAAAATGCTCATTCTGTATGAGTTGCTTTGCTTGAGTCTCGGGACAGCAGAGGGTGCTGCCCAGTTGTGGAATGGGTCCATTCAATATGCAATTTGGTAAATCATCAGGACTTTGGTTAAACAAACTCATTTGTAAAACCCAGAGAGTGAAAGGCACTTCATTGTCAAATAAATGTTTAAAGGGGAGTGAAAAATATTTATTAAAAAAGAAATAAATAAACACTGTATGAAATCAGTTTTGCTATGATGCATTTTAACCTTCCTTGTAATGAAGCAGTGTATTTCTGTTTAAGATGGCGCAACTCCATCTTTGCCGGCCTCATTTCAGATAGTACTCATCCTTTTTAAACCTTCCACTAATGCAGTGTGGTTGTGGTTTTTAGCCCTATTTAAAGTTTAGTTTGAGCTAAGAGTGTCATTTTTGGCATACTTTCATATCTTGTATTAAGTTTTTTTATTTTATTTTACAAGTTGTTGTGAGCTTTTGCCAAAATATAAAAATGAAATTTTGTCAGTTTCTAATTGATGTGGCTAGTCAGCTCTTTGTGCTACCAATATGGAAAGTTTATTATTTATTATTAAGGGCATATAAGTGCTGTTTTACTTTAAATGAAAATGTTATGAGCAGTTTTTGGAACACTTTAATAGAGTTTGATTTCATTATGAGGAATTGCATGTAAATTCTCAGCTATATCTTTTGTTCTATGTATGAATATGAGCTTTCGAGCATTTGTATTAAAACTCTTCATGTTTTCTGTTTTGCAGGTGGCATTTCTATATTCATGTGCAAAATCTGCAACTTGTTCTCCCCAAACCAAAATGAGCTGTTAGCACATTTTTCTGAAAAACATGTGACTGAAAGTCTGAATCCTAACGACATAATCGTCCCTTTAAGACCACTGTCATCAACTCTTCAACTGGAAAAAGGCACAGAGGGTAGGACGGCTGTTTCAACTGTTCATAATATTCTCCTCACTTTTGCTCTGCTGCTACTCAAGCACTTTTATAGCCTTTATTATTCCTTTTGCAGTAAAATAACTTTGAAATGCTTCTCGGCCTTCTTCACCAGCTTCCCCTATCGTTTTTATTCACCTTTTTTTTTTGCTTCCCTACATGGCTGTATTTCGTGACTTTGAGCTCTCCCCTCTACTTTTTCTTCTGCATCATATTAGAATGTGTGCATTACCTTCCATTGCTTTGTAGATCAAATGCTTGCCAGTTTCATTGTGATGTAACTGATTTATTTAGTATTCTTTTTCTACTTCTTCTTTTTATGCATTCATGCTTACATTTTTTAAACTAGATATGCAGAGGCTAACAAATTACTTAATTCGTGGTCCTTCGTGGTGTTACTATTTTGGTAAAGCCAAGCATTTCTTTAGTCTATGGCAGGAGTTTTTTGTGCAGTTCATTATAGGCTAATGCATTGTACTGATGCCACAGTAAGCCAATGTCCACGATTAGAAACACATATCCTTAGACGCTTCAGTTGTTTTATGCAGCATACAGAAAACACACTTGTTTCAAATGAAAAAAGAGAAAAACACAATCACAGTCTTTTTATCCATAAGTAGTACTCTAAATAGTTTACACTTAAACTAAATTTTCTCCTCCTGTAGTAAAATTGGCAAGTGTGATCAAATTAAGGTCCGCCAATATGGGCTTAAATTGGTATTACAATAATTTTGCCCCAAAATGTGGTATTTTATATATCTTCATATGTTCTCAAGACACCATCAGTACCATATAGGAATGTATATACAGTACTAGCCATCCCCCGCTCCTCCGTCCACGTAGTAGTAAAACAGGACAGATTTTAAAAAGCAGTAAACAAACAGGTATCGCTAGCTAAGCAGAGGCAAGATACACTCCAACATGTGGCCAGAGGTACAGCGACACGAGCGGAGGCTGGCGCGTGAGTGAGGAGGGCCCTGCCCGTCACCCCACTCCTGACGTCACGCATCCCACTCCCCTCGGCCCGCAGCCTCTCTCTCAGATTAACGCAACACAGTCAGGTTTGTATTTTTTGTCCTCATATGTTACAAGACATCCGCCCTAAAAGAGTTAATAATTAGTTGGTTGAAATTCCTCTGTGTTAGTGTGTCAGAGAGAGAGGGTGTGCATTGAGAAGTTCATACAAAAGATGCTTGAAAACTACATAGCTTTATTTATTTTGTAACATTTCAATACAGAATGGAGGCAATGAGATTTCAAAGCATGACTGCTTACTCTGTGCAGATGAGATGCTTTTGGTGTAAATTTATGGAAGCTTATTTCCAATGCTTGAAAAAAAATGATTTCATTATTTTGCAAAAGTATTGCATTATTTCAGAATAGTAATTGCATTATTTTGCCAAGATACTGCCTGCTGCTGCTGCCTGTAACATCGTGCACACGCATGTTTCAGTCATCTAGTGACGGCTATTGAGGAAGAGATTAGCACACACGTACGTGCAATCAAGTGACAAGACATTTACAAAAGTTATAGGTATATATTTAGTTTTAATCAGTGGATGTACAGAGCTAGCAATCCTACTTCACAGCGCCAGGGTCTGCATGGGGTTTGCACATTGTCCCTATGCATTTGTGGGTTGATTAGTGAGTGAACTCAACTATGTATGATTATCTGTTTTAACACAGAATACAGGAAATTGGTCATTAGTACTTGTCAATTTACAAAATATGTTTAGTCGTTTATGTGCTGCAAAGTAAACAACATCCATCCTCTTTTTCAATCCCCAACCTGAGTGCCATACGATTTGATTTTTAGACACCAAACACTGCACCACCACGGCACACGGTTTCAAAGTATCTATAACAAAAATCCTCTTAACTCACTAGCTGTCACTAGATGTCTGGAGCATGCGTATGCATGATACTACTGACTGAAGAGGCAATAGCTTTGCAATATAACGTACTAGCAAAATATCCGGGCTTCACAGCGGAGAAGTAGTGTGTTAAAGAAGTTATGAAAAAGAAAAGGAAACATTTTAAAAATAACGTAACATGATTGTCAATGTAATTGTCGTAGGCTTATTTTAGTATTGAGAGTGAATTTGATGATTGTAAAGAGTTTAATTTATGATTGTAAATGTTGTGTATAAGAAATGCACATTTTTAGGATACAAGGATCTCTTTGTAAATGACATTTGCAGTTCTGCCCTCAGGCTGTAAAATGACCAGGCTGTCTGCTGAGCTTACCCTTGAGCATGCAACATACAGTTGGCCATGTGAGAAGCAATCTTGTGTCAAGTCAATACCGACCTTTTTTTAGAGTCTGGCCCTGTGGCTTATTTATTGTCATAGTGAAGCAGACCCTTACTGGAAATTGGAGGCGTTTGAATTGGAATGGGAGGTCAGAGGGCATGAGAGGGATGCGAGGAATAAATCCAGTCTCCCCTGAGCCAGTTCCAGTGAAGACAGTTGCCTCAATGAGGTTCTTTTACAGATATTTGATCTGAAGCCTGGTGCCTTTACAAAGTTTTGGTGGTTGTAAGTTTCGTAGTAACATAATTGGTGCACCGACCTTCAAAAGTAGAATATGCAGAGACATGCCCGGAGGATTAAGAGTGTGAAGAAACTAAATGAAAAGGCAGGAATCACCAGCAGGAAGACGTGAAGCAAGGCCAACGATAACAGGCTTGAAGTGGTGGAGTAAAGAAGAAGGGAGCAGTGAGCACGACGAACAGCTGAGGAAAGTAAGGAAGTGAGTAAGGAGGCACATGAGCGCGGGATGTTGTTAATGTATATAGGTAGGGAGCCAACCATGTGGTGTGCAGACAGCTGGCATGCGGAAAAAGGAAGGGGGACAGGGCACAGCCCTTGTGCGTCTCTGCCGTGAAATAAATCCTCTCTTAACGGAAATAAGGAATGAAACCGCCAAACGGAGAGGTCAGTTCCTAAAGTTCCTTATGTCATAATGGTGAGAACTGCCAAAAAGAAGACGTTATTTTCGAAAGTTCGTTACGGGGCATGGCACAAAATGAAACATACTTAACATTTGTAAGTACAGTGTAAAGGATGAGCATGGGAAATGTGGGCTTCCTACGTATATTGGAAGTCGCAGAAATAGTGAGGAAGGGTTTCTCCTATCTATATATACAGTTTAGGGGGTACACCCGTTTCACCCCCTTGGGTGTTGCAATGGGACATGAAACATACTAACTTTTGTAAGTACACTACAAGGAATGAGAATGCGAAATTTCAGCTTCCCACCTATATGGAAAGTGCGAGAATTAGTGCTGAGCCAGTGAGGGCTTTGCCTTTTATATGTATAGATTAAGTATTGTGAAATATTTCAATAAGAATTTTTTGAGTGGCAGAAATAATATTCCATATGAATTCCATTGAAAAAGTGTTTTAAGGTGCAAATCAGTTAGACAAAAGCGTATTTTGCAGTATGTTAAGTCACTGCAGTCGTTATCACCTTCTACCTGCTGCTTGCCCACTGCTATGATATGTAACAGAATGGAGAACATTTAATGTAACTTTTGCTTAGCAGGAACCCATTGGCACATTGCAATCATTGCATATGCGTGGCTAACCTGTTCATGTGCAGTAACGTATTTATTTTTTTTACTGCTTGCACTGTCTTCTTGAGTAAATCAAACCATTTTCTAAAGAGCAGAGCGAACACTACCTGTTCTAAACTTTTCCTATTCTGATGCCTGCTGCATTTTCCTCACGCTCATCACCTCAACCAGAAAACATGGACAGAGTTCATGCAGTCACACTTTAAAAGAGTGGTGGAGATTTTGCAGATTTTATTTTACGTTCAGTAGGAGTTGTGTAAAATCAACTAAAAGTACTAAACATCACAATGTTGACTTTTTCCTATTGATTTTACTTAAATGTCAAATTGAATTTAAAATTCAAAATATTGCCCAGGCCTGGTTGAAATTGGTTAATTCACTTAATGATGAGCATTTTGAATAAAGATTGCCACGCCACTGGTGCATATAAAAACATTTGTTTGTATAGCACATTTATATACGAATGATGTTGCTCAAAGTGCTTTACAAATCTAAGAAAGAAAAAATACAAAAATGAAATTAGTCAACACTAACTAACAAAGAATAAAGTAATGTCCAATGGCCAGGGAGGACAGAAAAAACAAAAAAAACTCCAGAGGGCTGGAGAAAAAGACAAAATCTGTAGGGGTTCCAACGCCACGAGACCACCCAGCCCCCTCTTGGCATTCTATCTAACATAAATGACCTCGATCAGTTCTCATGGTTTTCAGGCTTCATGTGGAAGAATTTGATGATGATGGTCATGTGGACCTCTGGCCTTCAATCCATCAATGTAGAGACTGAACGGTGCTTTGATCAGGTGGTAGTGGTGGTGCATATTGCCACGACAGAAAACCAGAAAAAGAGCAGCAGAGAAAGTAGGGGTTAGTACGGATTTTGGAGCCATGAAAAAAAAAGAAAATTAAATGCATATACTGAATATCAGGGTTACACTAAAATGAAGCTATGAGAAAGCCATGTTAAAGTACTGTACAGTGGAACCTCAGTTCACGACCATAATTCGTTCCAAAACTCTGGTCGTGAACCGAAGAAATTTCCCCCATCGGGTTGTATGTAAATACAATTTATCCGTTCCAGACCATACGAACTGTATGTAAATATATATAATTTTTAAGTTTTTAAGCACAAATATAGTTAATTAAACCATAGAATTCACAGCGTAATAGTAAACTAAATCTAAAAACATTGAATAACACTGAGAAAACCTTGAACAACAGAGAAAACTAACACTGCAATAGTTCGCGCTATAGCGCTACCAACCATTGGCTAAAAATACACTTTTTTAATGAGTTTTAAGCACAGGGGAAAAAATTAACATTTGAAAAAATCCGTAATTTAATAAACCACCAAGAAAAGTAACATTGCAACAATGCACACTACGAACGTATCGCTGTAAACAGAAGTGAAAACAAAATCAAGCCCAGTGCATTCTTTAACTGCCTTCCTACCTTAATGTGTCCAGCTCTCTCTTTCGCGCTGCCTGTGTGTATGTGTGTGTGTGTCTCTCTCGTGCTGTCTGTGTGTGTGTCTCTCTCGCGCTGCCTGTGTGTGTGTGTGTCTCTCTTGCGCGCCTGTGTATGTGTGTGTCACGCTGTTTCGCTGCACAGGAAATGCACAGTGAGAGACTGAACATGTACAAACCGAAAGGGAAACTGGCTTGTTCGTATACCGAGTGTGTGGTCGTGAACCGAGGCAAAAGTATGGCGAACTTTTTGGTCATAAACTGATTTGTACGTGTACTGAGATGTTTGTGAACCGAGGTTCCACTGTAATGATTTTTTAGCAGTTTTTTTTTTTTAAAGTGCTCCACTGTATCAGCCTGGTGAATTTCTATTGGCAAGCTATTCCAAATTTTAGGTGCATAACAGCAGAAGGCCTCCTCACCACTTCTTTTAAGTTTAGCTCTTAGAATTATAAGCAGACACTCATTTGAAGGTTACGATTTGGAGTGTAAGGTGACATACATACTGAAATTATAAGATGGAGTAAGATTATTTAAGGCTTTGAAAACCATAAGCAGTATTTTAAAGTCAATTCTAAATGGCACAGGTAACCAATGTAACGAGATCAGAACTGGAGAGATGTGTTCGGATTTTCTCCTCCTAGTTAAGATTCTAGCAGCTGCATTCTGCACTCGTTGTAATTGATTGATGTCTTTTTTTGGGTGGTCCTGAGAGGAGTGCATTGTAGTCATCTAGCTGACTGAAAGCAAAAGCGTGAACTCATTTCTCAGCATCTTGCAAAGTTATAAGGGATCTAACTTTTGCTATATTTCTTAAGTGAAAAAATGCTTTCCTAGCAATCTGATTAAAATTTGATTTAAAATTTAGGTCAGAGTCAATAATTACCCCTAAATTCTTTACCTCTGTTTTGACTTTCAAGCATAATGGATCAAGTTTATTTCTAATACACTCATTATATCCATTTTTGCCAATCACTAGGATTTCTGAATGCAGCAAGTGTGAAATTGTGTCCTACTACCTACTGACGTCCTGAAAATCCTTTGCAGAGTGTAATGATTACATGAGTGATAGCGCCTTCCAGTTATGACAGCGATGCCTGTTAGCAATGAGTAGCAGGTTCTGTTCATTGAACTGAGGCCATGTTAGCTGTGAATGTGATCAGTGCTGGGTACCTGTCGTTAACTCTTCCCTCTTCACTTGATATTTTGTTCATGTACAGCTGCACTCTTCTCGCTGTTTAAGTAGTCATAATACCAACACTAGTAGTGGTGGGCATATGTGGAGGGCTGATGAGAATTTGCACCTGACCACACTATGTCATGGTGTATGCTTTTCCCATTCATTCATGTAAGCTGAAATAACACAGCCTTCATGCAAAGTGTAATTTTTTCTTTCTCATACATGCCCAAACTCAATTTCCATTCAGGGATGTTCAGCTCTAATTTCACCATTGCTTCAACTGGATCTATTCTTGCTCACAATTTTTTTTTCTGATAAATGGGCTGTTCAGTAGTCTGTATTTACTATTTTTTTCCTTTTCATATTTAAGTAGCTGTTGTGAAATCCAAGTAATCGACATTGACTTCAGCATTAACACTTGCAGTGCATCATGCAATGTGTATTTCTTGATTACTGTATATGGTATTTGATATGGGATTTGTGAAAGCAGTGTAAATGAATGTGATGCACCATCTGTTGGAATGACAGAGACATAGCAAACAGGTGGACACAAAGACACTTGTCATTTTTCTTAGAGTGGATTGGTTTGAACTGTTAAACTGTTTCTGGCTTTGTATTGCCTTAAGTGAATTTGTCAGTGACACTGTATTTTCAATGATGTCAGGCTTAGTTATATTCAAGCAGTACTGAGGCTAAACTTTAGTGCTAGTGCTCAGTGGAGGGTGGGCGACCAGCTGGCCTAGGTCATTCTGACTTCTACGATGCAGAAACCGATTACCATCAGACTTAACTATTTGATTAGCTTGCTCCTGTCTTCCAACCATGACTCTCCACGGGTTTATTTTTCTCCTACTGAACCAATCTTAGGTGTTTTTTGTTTTGCTGTCCTCCATGTCAGTTGGTCAACTAATCACATTCTGGAATGAGGAAAACTCCATCTACATCCTAAATCTACCACAACTACTATGGACTGTTTTATTTGCTTTTGTATCTTTTCATTAGATTTAATAATATCAAACTGTCTCTAGCTAATTTGTTGCCATGTACACATGCCTAAGTCAAATGCAGATTTATATTTATTTTTTATACTGTGCATGTAAATTAGATCTGGTTATTCTCTTTCCATCTTTATCTATAAGCCTTTTAACTAGAAAACAATATGAACTTGTTTCTGATAAGAATGAAAATTTGTTTTGCACTTTAGTGTTTAAATTTTGTTTAACAATGCTGAGGTTGTTTTTCTATTTAGTACACATATCTATTAGAATTTGCAGTATTTTAATTACTAATAATATCCAAATAACTATGGTATATCTTTGTTGTTTTTGTTGATTAATCTGTGGAAAGCACCTAGATTTGCATGTAAATGTAGGATAAGGTGCTATATAAATAAAGTTCTTATTATTAGAAGAAGACACAGCACCTCTGTCTCTGAATGACAGGCCCTGCCACAAATCTGCCTGCATAAGACAGTGATTGAAGAGGGGCTACGGGGCAACAGTGGCTGTTTATAATCTGGTCACAGTGTGTTTTGATAGCTTAGTGAGTACAAAGGGTAAACGTGATGCATTTTGCCTAACCACTGGTGATTGGCAAATAATGATGGGTACCAAACAGCATACCTAAAAAGTGGAATAGGACTTCACAGTGGTTACAAGGGCAAAACTTGCGGATCTTTATTTAAAAGTGAGGTGGAAGAGAACAAAGACCCTTTCAGCTATGATCTTGAACGTCTTTCATTGCACAGTTCGTTTAGTCTTTTGACATTGCTACAATGAAATAATGTTTTTGTATACTCTTGCATTAAATAAGTGTCTCAACCTGTCCTCGTTCCTGGTTAGATCGACTTACTGCTTTATGCCCTGCCACTTAGCAACTCAGAAATGGGTAAGCTGGGTAAAGAAAATTGCAGGAGAGTGTGGAAGCAAATTATGAATGCAGACACCCCCACTGGAAAGCCCCGATTTAAGCAATAAGACACAGGCAAGAGAAAGCGTCAATCGTTATTCTTTATCTAAATCTCCGAAGAGGTAACCAAGTGCATTACATGTTAGCCACATGTTGGCCACATGCTACAAAGAAAAAAGTGTCCTCTGCGCTATATTTAGTGATTAGGTCACTGCTCAAAAAAAGGAATTCATTTCATAGTCAGAAAACTTCTAATATGATTGATTACACCTAGTTGCTAGCGAGACATGGCAGATGTTGATACCTTAAATTACCACAATTTAATTGATAGTCCTGTTTGCTTAGGATGTACATAACATTTTAAATGTATTATTTTTTTCTTATTTTGGGAGATGTGTGAGTTTCTCTCCATACACCTTGTTTCTCATGGTTTAAAAGAAAAGAACAATGGCCAATATACAGTCATATGAAAAAGTTTGGGAACCCCTCTTAATTCTTTGGATTTTTGTTTATCATTGGCTGAGCTTTCAAAGTAGCAACTTCCTTTTAATGTATAACATGCCTTATGGAAACAGTAGTATTTCAGCAGTGACATTAAGTTTATTGGATTAACAGAAAATATGCAATGTGCTTCATAACAAAATTAGACAGGTGTATAAATTTGGGCACCCCAACAGAGATATTACATCGATACTTAGTTGAGCTTCCTTTTGCAAATATAACAGCCCCTAGACGCCTCCTATACCCTTTGATGAGTGTCTGGATTCTGGATGTAGGTATTTTTGACCATTCTTCCATACAAAGTTTAGTTCAGTTAAATTTGATGGCTACCGAGCATGGACAGCCTGCTTCAAATCATCCCATAGATTTTCGATGATATTCAGGTCAGGGGACTGTGACGGCCATTCCAGAACATTATACTTCTCCCTCTGCATGAATGCCTTCGTCGATTTCAAACTGTGTTTTGGGTCATTGTCTTGTTGGAGAGCCCAACCCCTGCGTAACTTCAACTTTGTGACCGATGCTTGAACTTTATCCTGAAGAATTTGCTGATTTTCGGTTGAATTCAAGCGACCCTTGACTTTAACAAGGGCCCCTGTCCCTGAACTAGCCACACAGCCCCACAGCATGATGGAACCTCCACCAAATTTGACAGTAGGTAGCAGGTGTTTTTCTTGGAATGCGGTGTTCTTCTTCCGCCATGCAAAGAGCTTTTTGTTATGACTAAATAACTCAATTTTTGTCTCATCAGTCCAAAGCACTTTGTTCTAAAATGAATCTGGCTTGTCTAAATGAGCATTTGCATACAACAAGCGGCTCTGTTTGTGGTGTGAGTGCAGAAAGGGCTTCTTTCTCATCACCCTGTCATACAGATGTTCTTTATGCAAATTGCACTGAATTGTAGAACGATGTACAGATACACCTGCAGCAAGATGTTCTTGCAGGTCTTTGGGGTGATCTATGGGTTGTCTGTAACCATTCTCACAATCCTGTGCATATGCCACTCCTGTATTTTTCTTGGCCTGCCAGACCTGCTGGGTTTAAGAGCAGCTGTGCCTGTGGCCTTCCATTTCGTTATCCCATTCCTTACAGTTGAAACTGACAGTTTAAACCTCTGAGATGACTTTTTGCAGCCTTCCCCTAAACCATGAGACTGAACAATCTTTGTTTTCAGATCTTTTGAGAGTTGCTTTGAGGATCCCATGCTGTCTGTCACTCTTCAGAGGAGAGTCAAAGGGCAGCACAACTTGCAATTGACCACCTTAAATACCTTTTCTCATGACTGAACACCTCTGTCTGTGAAGTTCAAGGCTTAATGAGCTAATCCAACCAATTTGGGGTTGAAAGTAGTCAGTATTGAACAGTTACATGCATTCAAATCAGCAAAATTACAAGGAGACCCACATTTGTTGCACAGCCAGTTTTTCACATTTGATTTAATTTCATACAACTAAACACTGCTTCACTAAAAATCTTTGTTTGGAAAACACCCCAGTACTCGGATGTTCCTAGGGAATGAAAGACATACCACTGTTATCTTTTTTGTTGAAAGTAGAGTAAATTATAGTGTAGGCTGAGAGGGGTTCCCAAACTTTTTCATATGACTGTATTCAGTATATTATGATCCAGCTGGGTACAAAAACAGGAAACCTAGTACTATAGAAGAATGGTTATGCTATACATGTAACATATTTCTCTTAAGGGCTTATATAAAATAACATGAAATACATTTATCATAGTGAATAATAAAATAACAGCATCAGCTTTTAAGCATAAGCTCAGAAGGATTTGAGACTACGACACATGCCAGGTGCACATTGGAGCAGGGTTCAAATTCAACTCTTACAGGAGTTAGTTCAAATACTGATGTTTAAATAACTTGAGGGAGATGCATCTCTAATCATATGCAAATAGAAAGTGCACAATAAACATGACAATTCCTGACTGTATCGTGTTAGATTTCTCGGGAGAGTTCTGGAAATCCACCAGGTCAGTGTCTCCCAGAGGTTTGCTTTCTACGTGATGCTCCAGTGGTTTATTTTCTACAAAATTTGCATCACACTGGAGTTTTTCTTTACTTCTTGTCTGTTGCCACCTGGAACATTGCATATTCTATGTTAATTAATCATTTTTGTGTTACACTGCTTTTTAAAAATCTGTTGCCTTGCTCTGAGCCAACCTCTTGTGAAGCACATAATACAAACTGAATAGAACTGAATCATGCATATGGTGTACAGTACATTTAAGTAACACCTGGGTCATTTGTCTAAGCAAAGTGTGTACTTTCTTTGAACAAAAAGGACACTTCATCTTGAAATTTTAATTATTTATGAACAATAACTTGAGATAAAATTATTGTGCATGTCACAGTATTATACTTCTTTTTTGTGCACTTTAAGTATTCATCTTTTATTTGTGAAGCTTTCACAGGTGGAATAAGCTTTTGTATTTCATAGAACCTTTCTGGAATTCAATAGTACTTGGCAGTCTGAAAAGCAAGGATTTTTTTTTTGCCTGTAGTACTGTACTTGTATACCAGTGTAAGGAATGTTACAATTATATCTGTAATGCCTCATGTGCTCATTGAGAGTCATTTGGCCATTTTTTAATGCAGTACCAGTCACAGTGTAAAAAAGTGTGATTGTCACAAGGCACTGTCATTCTTATTATAGACAGGAATGATATGAGAAAGCGGTTTGTGGCAAGTGCTAGCAGAAACAAAGTTTTGTTCATGACTGCTCAGAAATATGTTCTGTCATTACTACTTAAGTAAGTAAGTATTCATGTCTCTGGTCTCTTCCTATGAAGTCAGTAGACGGATTGGGAGAGCATGGTGGGTCATAAGGTCGCTGGAAATGGGTGTGTGACGCTCCCCATATCTCTGCAAAAGGATCGAAGGTCCAAGTTTTTAGAGTCCTGGTGCTTCCTGTCTTACTATATGGTTGTGAGACATGGACGCTATCCAGTGACCTGAGATGAAGACTGGACTCCTTTGGTACTGTGTCTCTTCAGAAATTCTTGGGTACCACTGGTTTGACTTTGTGTGGAATGAGCGGCTGCTCACGTAGTTCTGAATGAGGCACATTACCTCCATCGTGAGGGAGTGTCAGTTATGGCACTACGGCCATATGGCACAATTCCTTGAGGGTGATCGAGCTTGCAGGATCCTCATTGTTGAGGACCCGAGTGGCTGGACCAGGCCAAGGTGGCACTCACGTAACACCTGGCTGTGGCAGATAGATGGTCATTTCCGGAGGGTTGGACTTGACCATGTGTCGCTCCATCTTATATATCAGAATGTCTGACACCTTATATTCCAAATCGTGACTTCAGATCCTCAAATGAGTGTCTGCTTAGAATTCCAAGAGCAAAACTTAAAACTTAACAGCCTTCTACTGTTGTGCACCTAAAATCTGGAATAGCCTGCCAATAGGAATTCGCCAGGCTAATACAGTGGAAAAAACTGCTGAAAACACATTACTTTAACATGGCTTTCTGATAAATTCACCTTCATTTAATCCAGATACTCTGTATATTCAGTTCATTATAATAACTATTCATGGTGGCTCTAAAATCCAAACTGACCCCTACTCTCTCTTCTGTTTCTTTTCCTGGTTTTCTGTGGTGGCGATCTGCGTCACCACCACCTAATCAAAGCACCGTGATGTTCCTACATTGATGGATTAAAAGCCAGAAGTCTACATGACAGTCATCATCAAGTCCTTCCAAGAGAACCCTAAATACAAAGAGGACTGTTTCATTTATGTTAAGTAGAATGCCTAGAGGGGGCTGGGCGTTCTCATGGTCTGTAACCCCTGCAGATTTTATTTTTTCTCTCCAGGAGTTTTTTTTTTGTTTGTTTTTTCTGCCCGCCCTGGCCATTAAACCTTACTCTTATTCTATGTTAATTAGTGTTGTCTTATTCTAATTCTTACTTTGTCTTTTATTTCTCTTTCTTCATCATGTAAAGCACTTTGAGCTGCATTATTTGTATGAAAATGTGCTATATAAATACATTTTGTTGTTGTTGTCTGCCTGTGGGGTTGCTAACCGAGATCCCGAGCTGTTTTGTCTTGTGGTGGGTGCGGCAACATGCTCTAACCGTAACATCCTCCCCAACCTGACCTGACCTGATTACTGTTTAGGTAAAATATATACTGTCCATCATACTTTTGCTGCAGAACAATTTTTTTCTATATAAAATTTTCTATGCATTAACTGTTGAATTTTTTTTTTGACTGAAGTTGAACAAATATAGCTTTTTACATAAAAGAAAAATGGAAAATTAAAATAAAATGCGGCTCTGGCCATTAAAGATATATACCTCCTGTGTATTACTTACAGAATGCCATGTAATAAAAAGGAAAAGAGGAAGGCCAAAAGGTTCTACTAAGAAGTTTTATGTAGAGGAGGAATTGGTAAATAAAAATACAAAGCACACCGAAGAAGTCCAGCCTGAGGAACAAGAAGTGGCTTCTGAAGACCCTGGAATTTTAGAATGTCGAAAATGTTGTCGGAAGTTTTGCAACAAAAGACAGCTGAAGAAGCACATCTGTATCATGGGACTCGAAGAAGATGGTGATGATGAAGAAGAAAAGTGTAAGTTCATCTTTTTTTTATTTATAAACAAGGCTACATTTGGTGTTTTTATTTATTTGTCTGCCCAGGACCCAGGAGCTGTGAGGCAGCATCCTGAACTGTCTATGTGTTCTCAGATTGTGTGCATGAGTTTTTTACAGTTGCTCTGGCCTTATTGCCACATCCCAAAAACATGTGTTATGTTAATTGTCAACTTTAAATTGACCCAGTGTATGTGACAGTGTTCTACAAAGGACTGGTTCACAACCCAGTGCTGGGTTATGTCTTGTGTCCAGTGCTATACAGTTAACCATATATTGTGTGATGGATTGCCTGGACCCATTCCTGGCCGGGGACGCCTCTTTGACAATAGATCCAGGGGAGCAGCCATGGGATCCACGCTATGTCCCCCGGAACACTTGGATGCAGGTCCCTCTGGCGGTTTACCATGGAGCCCAACGGGAATGATCTCCGGTGTTCCAAAATTGTGGCCCCGATGCAACCCAGCAGGGCTTCCACCGAGTGTTCCAGGGGACATAACGTGGATCCCATGGCTGCTCCCCTGGATCTATTGCAAAGCGGCATCCTGGCCGTCCGTCACAATTGGAAAAAGTGAATTTGATAGTGGATGGATAGAATTTTCCCAGTTAAATTGCATTATAATTTGATAGGTCATCAAATGCATGTATTATGTTCAGTTTGGTGCATTCTTATATAGGACCCTTTTCAGAAGAAAGTCTTTTTTTTTTAAATTTAGCAATTTAAACATATTGGCAAGTAGACAGTTATTTTTTAATGTTCACTTTCCCAAAGATGAAATGTAAAGGAGTATAAATTAAATTAGAAAAAGATAAAAAAAAAAAGGCCAGCTAGTAACAAAGGAGAGGAAAATTCAATTCTTGTAGACACAGATCCTGTAGAAAATAACCTAATGTTCTTTGGGAATTTGCAAGGACATAGTCTAGCTGATATGGGCCAATTGGTGTCCTAGTCCCTTGACTGGGCATTCTACACTACGCTACACAGTATATCTCTCTAATATATTGCTAAGTTTGTGCTTTACTGGAGTACATTTTCATTTTCAGTAACTCAGGATGACAAATTATTTCTCTCCACAGTTTTCACCAGCAATGCCTGCATAAAATTGTTGTGTGACATGAGGACATTTTACTGTGCTTTTTGACGTTTAGTTTTGGTTAGTGATGACATTGCTGAAAATACTGAGTTTACTTCATTCGTCTTCTGAAGTGACTTATTCAAATGCAGTTGTTTAGAGCTGTTAGACCTTTGATGTGTGAAACCTGAGTGCCAGGAGAAAAGCCCCACAGACACAGTAGGTATATGCCAACTCCAAGTTGTACCAGAGCTGAGATTTGAGCCCAGGTCTTTGGAGCCATCAGATGGCAACCAAAGAACTAAGAGTACATGCCACCCATTTTACTTTCTTAAAATGTAAATGGAAAATTTAAACACTCAGTTTGAATTGACAATGATAACATTTGCAGATTAGAATCAAAAAGCAGATTTAGAGTCCGACCATCCACTGCGCCTGGAAAAAAGCTCACAATGTTCACAATGAATTTGCAGCATCTTTCATCTTCAGAGTGACAAGTATTCATTGATTGATCCTAGCTAAATCTTACAACCAATAAAAATGTGTAAATGCTATTTTTCTCTGAGTTTCCTCGCATTTGAACCTCTCGTGCAATCAGAGCATGGGATGACTGGGACATACTGTATGTTTATTTCAACGTCACATCCAGTGCAGTTTAATATTCCATGTTAGCCGCAGAACTTTAGGTTGACGATGCTATTTTGTAATATTTTAAAATTGTTGCTTTTTTAAAAATGTGTTGTGGTTTTGTTAGTTTAAATATATAAAAACCTTTTTTTTAAATAGATAATGACTCTACAGTAAGACTGACATGTGGGGATAAAGATGAAGATATAGAGAGGCCACCAAAAAAGGCACGAATTCAGAGATCAGAAAAAGTTTGTTTAAGTAAAGATCCTGATCAATCAAGTGGAGCAAAGCAACCAATTATTAGTGTGGTTCTTACGGCACATGAAGCTATCCCAGGTAAGCAATACAGATTTTGCCCAAATTTTTTAATTGTTTAAAAGAAAGTTACAATTTTTCTATGACCGTACATGGAAGGCGCTGTTCTATATTTTATTTACAGTGTTTTGTTTAACATATATAATTTTTTTATTCTTCCAATGACTGTACAGTACCTGTTGTATTTTTATATCTTAAATGGTCAGTCTACTTTGTTATAATTTCTCATTAAACTGTGTGCAGTTTAATCGCTTGTTTAGTATGTTGCCATGCCCTGCAGACATGACAATGCTACTTGCACTACAACTATTGTATTCACTTAAAATGCACCTCTTAGTTTTTATGACAGCTTAGTTACTGAAGAAGGTGCTGTACAGATTTACAAGAATATCACAGAACATTTCCAGCCCCTTGAAATGTGACATTCCCATTTATTAATTCATATGTCCAAGTTTATTCCACTTGTGTGCACTTGTGTCTCCCAGTTCATTGTGTCTCCCAGTTCATTGGCTGCAGTTTCTTTTTTTGTTCAGTTATTATCTAATATAATTTACAAAAGGAGTGTTTTTGATAAGCTGAGAGCAACTGAAAAAGCTTCCCTTCTGATCAGGGACATTTTTACTTAATAAATAACTTTTTGTGGTTTAAAACATGCAAATATTAACATCTGGGTGGGTTGTTTTTTTTGTGCTGGCAAAAAATACACTTTATATTACATTTGCAGAAGATCACTTGAACACTGAAAATCTCTTCCAGTGTGGATATTTGATATTAAAACATAATTTGTCTTCGATATAAAGGTATATATATTAGCTGAGATGCAAGATCACAGGCTCTCCAGTATGATTCATATTGCTTCAAATTACTATTTGAATGTACTATTTGAATTTTATTATTAATAATTCTTCTTCTTCTTTCGGCTGCTCCTGTTAGGGGTTGCCACAGCAGATCATCTTCTAACATATTGTCCTGTCTTCTGTATCTTGTTCTCTTACATCCACGACCTGCATGTCCTCTCTCATTACATCCATAAACTTCCTCTTAGGCCTTCCTCTTTTCCTCTTTCCTGGCAGCTCTATCCTTAGCATCCTTCTCCCAATATACTCAGCATCTCTCCTCTGCACATGTCCAAACCAACACAATTTCACCTCTCTGACTTTGTCTCCCAACTGTCCAACTTGAGCTGACCCTGTAATGTCCTCATTTCTAATCCTATCCATCCTCGTCATACTCAATGCAAATCTTAACATCTTTAACTCTGCCACCTCCAGCTGTGTCTCCTGCTTTCTGGTCAGGGCAACCGTTTCCAACCCAATTAAAGTACTTCAGTTTCACACTTCTGACTGAGCTCCATAGGCATATATAATGTAATACGTACTGTTATATATAGGCATATATACTGTTTTAGAAATATATATTTTTTGTGTTCTGTATTCAGCATATGAATACAATTACTTTAATGTATCTTGAACTTAACTTTATATATTACATTTATTAAAATACCGAACGTCATGAATTGCATGGCCCTCTGACAAAATTGCTTGCCATTTTCTAATAACTCTTGTTTTTTGAGTAACAACTACAGTATGCCATCACATAAATTAAGAATTTTTGTCTAAATTATACCACATGAAAACAATAAACTTTTTTCATTTCTTTGATGTTTCTCCTCCCAGCTTTTCCATTAGAGCTGGCACTGTTTCCAGTCTACTTTCAGGTCGACTGATACTAAAAGTACATTCCACTCGAATGCCCTTTGGCATCCCTTATATTATAACTTAGTAGCTCACATTTCTGTGCCTTTCTGCATACCTCTTTGACTTGCCCCTCAGGGATTTTTTTGTTCTTCCTGGCACTGCAAATGTCTAGTCTTGCTCAGTTATGGCTTGTGTTTCACCTTTTAATCTGTTTGTGAAGATCTCAGTAAAATGTTAAAATTTGGAACACATATCTTCTATCTGCTTATTTTTCCTTTTTTGGATATAAATTTTATTATTTCTGATCACATTGTTACTGCCTTTTCTCCATCTTCTAATATTTCCTTAATTAAAGAAGTCAGCTTTAATGTACTTGATTCCTATAAGGTCTTGCAGAATGTGATGGGGATTTCTCTCATTTTGCACATTTTACGGCCTTCAGTTGACTCCATGCTTATATGTTGAATTGTTTCAATTGTTCTAAATGTCATCTCTTTTACACTTGTATTCTCCACCTTCTTTTTAATTCTTTACATATGTCTATAAAAAGCTATAACAATTTTCATTTTATCTTTATTGTCATTTATGAATTTTCTTTCATTATCTTTCATTTCCTTTACAGTTCTTCTATATTGTGCTCATTATATCAAATAAACAAATGAGAACATTTTTTCCTCTACTGTATTTCTATAAGTCAATATTTAAACTTGTCTCTTCTTTTGTTTAAAATAATGATGGATGCTTCATTTAAAAGCCATAATTTATTTTCTTCCTTTAAATTCATATTTTGCAAATACAAATTTATATTCAAAATGTCTTTGTTATTTCTATGTTCTTTGCCTTTGCTTCATAGCTTAATTCTCTCATATTCTCTTTTGTTTTCCTTCATATTCCCACATTACTTCTTTAATGTAGCTCCATTGTTGGTATGCTTTCTGATAGTCTCATCCACCTT
>JANRMT010062841.1:24256650-24277846 GCA_026402145.1 Polypterus bichir lapradei | reverse complement strand
TATATATATATATATATATATATATATATATATATATATAATATACACACACACATACAATAACCCAAACCCTGATGGTACATGGGAAGCTAACCCCATCTGTTTGTTAATGTTGTGATCGTAGAATCGGGAAGTTTCAGAATGTCTGGCAGTATTACAAAATGTGTGTGTATGTGGTGTTTTTTTTGTTTTATTTTTGTAATTCAGAAAATAAGTTATGTTTTATTATGCTTTGCCAAACCACCAATTGAGCCATATATATTTTTAGAAAATATATTTCTTCTTGACTAGCACAGTGGCACATTGGTTAGTGCTGCTACTTCACATCTCCAAAAGACTCCAGGAGTTAAAATATCATCCCACTCACCATCTGTGTAATGTTTTCGTGTTATCCCTGTATCTCACTTTATTTTCTTAATTTCCTCCATTGTACATTTTATGCTAATTCACATCTCTAAAACTGGTCTGGTGTGAATGCATGCAGCTGTGTGTGTGTGAATATACCCTGTGATGGACTGTGATGGAATTAGTGGGTTTGATAGATGGACTGATAATTTGAAGGAATGGAAAATGTCAATGTGATTATAAATGAACAGTTTAATTTAAAGAAAAAGTGAGCATTTATGTTTTTAGCATAAATGCAGTATGTGAATAATTCCTAGCAAATGTTTAAAATCACCAAATGTATTAAAAATCATTGTGAATGTTTTGTATGATTTTTTTATTGTCATTCATGAAGATATTCACATGCTGATTTTGTCACATTTTAGGTTGGGACAGACACAGCTGAAAATATTCACTTGTGAATATTGCAATAAGGTATTTAAATTTAAGCATTCATTGCAAGCTCACCTACGGATTCACACAAATGAAAAGCCTTTCAAATGTCCTCATTGTGATTATGCAAGTGCCATCAAAGCCAACTTGAGTGTACACCTGCGCAAACATACAGGGGAAAAATTCAGCTGTGAGTACTGCTCCTTCAGCTGCCTGAGCAAAGGACATCTCAAAGTACATGTAGAGCGGGTACACAAGAAGATAAAGCAACATTGTCGCTTCTGCAAAAAGAAATACTCTGATGTTAAAAATCTACTCAAGCATGTACGAGAGAGCCATGACATGGTGGATAAGAAAGTTAAAGATAACTATGATGAGCTTTGCCTACAGACCAGAGAAGGCAAAAGGCAGCTTCTTTATGACTGCCACATCTGTGATCGTAAGTTCAAGAATGAACTTGATAGAGATCGTCACATGATGGTCCATGGGGATGAGAGACCTTACGCTTGTGAACTCTGTGATCATGGAGTCACCAAATTTCAAGCTCTGGAAGCGCATATACGTAAACATCCATTCATCTACCTCTGTGGTGTATGTCTCAATAAGTTTGTTAGTTCAGTAAGATTAAGATCACACATCAAGGATGTCCACCCTGATTTAGAAGAATCTGTTATATTTGGCGAATCTATTAATCAAAGTTTTTGTTTATTAGAGCCTGGGGGTGACATTCAGCCAGATTCACTCAAAGAACATGAGCTACAGATTACAGAGGAATTGACTTTACTAAAGACTCAGAATGCATTGGTAGAAGAATTAGTTACGACAGATGAATTTTCTGGCAAAGAAAATGTACATTCACTGACTGAAACTTGTCAGGATGATCATGTTCTAGTCCAAGAGGCAGTCTGTACAGAAGTGAGGGAAATTTCTGAACAGCATACTCATGTTTTGCCTGGGGATAAAGTACAAGATAATAGAGTTATGAATGTAGATGATGGACATGTTGTTTCTGAAGAATGCACAGACGCTTTTAATCCAGAGTCCACAGTTGACTCGACTGATAATCAGCCTTCCAGTAAAGAGAATAACTCAGCAATAGTTGAAAATTCTCGACCAGATAAGCCTGTAGTTGATGTTCTGCCATTAGAAAGCATGGATAAACGTCCAGTCCAAAATCACTTGACTTTATCAATAAATTATCATTCTACTGGGGAAGAAGTATTGAGTAAGAAAGAGCCTGAGAATAGTGGAAACTATGAAGTAATAAGTGAAACTCTACAAATGACAGAAAAGAACATTTTATCTGATCCAGATGAACAAGACAACAACAAACTGGCATCAGATTCACCAGTGCAGTATGCAGCTTTTAAGAAGATTCTGGATGGTATGCAGAAGAGGCAGCTAAACAGAGATCTCTTTGAGAGAATTAGAAAAGTCTATGGCGATTTGGAATGTGAATATTGTGGTAAGAGCAGAATTATTATGAAAATGTATCAACATGTATGGACAGCTGTGACATATATGGGTTTTAAATTAGTTGTTAGTATTCTACAATATTTAAGCATTTTATTACAGTAAATGGTGTCAACCTTTAAATCAAAGATATAAATGTTGTTTTATTTACCTTTGAAAATCTGGCATAAGTTAAAGGTAATTCCTGAATAATAAACTTTAAATTATTCATTCTTTTTAGCCAAGATTACAGAGCCAAGACAGGCTGGCCCTTTTTTAAAAATTCTATAACTAAATTTCTAGATCATTATATCCACCATAATCAGCAACATTGTATGGCAAGTAGATGTTTCACTGTTAACAGGTGCACAAAATTAAATACAAGGCCATGTAATTTCAATTAACAAATTCTCATAGTGGAGTGGGTCATACTTAAGAACACAGTGTCATTAAACATGCATCAGATGTCCTCTACTGGCTTGTGGCAAATGTGACGTTTCTGCTCTGCTGGCTCTGCCCCAGTCAGCTGTAAGTGCTGTTGTTGTGAAACTGAAACATCTCAGATTAACGACAGCTCAGCCACAAAATGGCGGCCCTGCTCTGTGGGTTTACATGGCCTACCAAGTGCGGAAGTGTATGACCCACAAAAATCGTCTATCCTCTGTTGTATCACTCATAACATAGTTTCATACTATCTCCGTAAGCAACCTCAGTACAATAATAGTGAATCGGGAGCTTCACAAAATGAATGTTTTTTCATGGCCCAGCAGCACATAAGCCTAAGATCGCTATACACAATGCTAAGCGTCAGTAAACACACCACCATTGGACTCTGGAGCAGTAGTCTTGCTGGGTCAGATGTGATTCTTGAACAAGATACTGTATATTATATCCCTGGCTTCAGCAAAACTACTGGAGCAGTGGGAATATGTTCTCTGGAGTAATTAATCATGTCAAATGTCAGGAGAACGCTACATTCCAGTTTGCATACTGCCTACTGTGAAGTTTGGTGGAGGATAGGTAATGGTCTGTGGCTGTTTTTCAGGGTTTAGGCTAAGTCCCTTGATTCTAATGAAGGGTACTGTTACTGATACAGCTTACAGTGTCATTTCAGACAAGTGTGTGCTACCAATTTTGTAGGAACAGTTTGAGGAAGGCACTTTTTTGTTCCAGCATACTGTGCTCAAAGCCAGGTACATAAAGACAAGGAGGAGCTGAAGTGGTCTGCAAAGAGCCATAAACCTTAACTCTTTTGAACACCTTTGGGATGAATTAGAACACCAATTGAGAACCGGGTCTTCTCGTTCAGTACCAATACCCGACCTCACAAATGCTCTTTTGGCTGAATGGGCATAAATTCCCACAAACACATTCTAAAATCTTGCAGAGAGTCTACTTAGAAAAGTGAAGGTTGTTATAGTAGGAACGGAAAGGCCAACACCATAATAATGCCCATGGCTTTGGAATGTGAAGTCCAACAAGCTGATATAGGTATGATGGTTAAGGGTTTACAAGGTTTTGGCCAAATATAGTGTACTAGCCAACCCGCGGCGTAACATACGCCGCATAATTATTTATTGATGGCTAAATACTTCCGGAAAGACACAGTTATCCAAATGGGGTGGGTTTGAGGATACAATTGTAAGTGATTGAAAAGATGGAACTCTGGAGTGCAAACGATGAGTGGTAGCCTCAGCAGAATCGAAGATATTTAGCTGACCGTATTGTGGTGACGTGTCAGGATTGGTATATAAAGGAGAGACTTGGTGATAAATTTGACCGTGGATTCTGAAAGCATACGGTCTGTGTCCAGATGGTTGAAAGATATCTGCGTGCGTAAAAAATGTTTGTCGCAAATTTTGCATATAAATGTTTGTGTTGAATGGATATGTACATGGTTGAGGAGATCAATCTCACCTGAGAAGTCCTCGTTACAAAATGTGCAAGTGAAGGTGTGAGTGGAATGAGTCAGTAAGTGTTTCTTGAGAACGCAAGGTGTTTTGAAGCATTGCTGGCAAAGTTCACATTGCATCATTCTTTCAGTGGTGTGGTTTTTTAAATGTGCGTTTAGATACCTGTGCAGTCGGAAGCTTTTGTAACAAATGGTGCATTGAAAGTCCTGTGTGGAATGTGTTTGTTCAGTGGAGTGTTTGTTTAAATGTGCTTTGAGATGTTTCTGGAGCGTGAAGGTTTTTGAGCAAATGTTGCACTGAAATTCTGGTGTGAAATGTGTCTTTAAATGTTTTTCAGGAAGAGGAGAGTGGGCAGGTGACATCACATCAGTGTGGCTAGGACGTGGGTGTGTACTTCATGTGCACATACCGACAGCTGCTGAAAACTGATGTGTTTTCATATGTTTGTCGAAAAGAAATATGTTTTTATAGATTTAGTACATTGTTGACACTGAAAGGAATTGGAATGAGTTTGTAAGTCAGTGGAGTGTGTTTTTAAATGCGTGTTGAGATATCTCCACACTCTGAACATTTTGGAACAAATGGTGCATTAAAACACCTGTTTGGAATGCGTTTGTTTAGTGGAGTGTGTATTTAAATGTGCTTTGAGATATTTCTGGCGTGTGAAGGTTTTGGAGCAGTGTTGACACGGAAAGGAATTCGTCAGGGAATGTGTTTTGAGATGGTTAGAAAGATATCTGCATGCGTGAAAGTTTTTGTCGGAAATTTTGCATATAAATGTTTGTGTCGAATGAGTATCTATATATCTTTTTAGATATAGAAAGCGACTGAGGACGTGTTTGGTGAATTGTTGCTGTTGTGATGGTTTAACATTCCAGTACATTGCGGTGAAAGCTGGTAACAGTCAGGTTTCGGGCAGGCGTTCTCGTCCCATGCTTTTAGAGTCGGTGGGTGTTTCTCTGTGAGTTGTTGTATCCTATGGTGTTAGTTGGTGGGTGGGGCTTTGCGAGTTGACAGACGGGGCTATTTCTTGCGTATCCCATGGTTGTCTTCCGGCAGTGTGAATGCCTCAAGAGACAGGGTGGCGGTGTTTGGTGAGTTGTTGCAGTTTGTGAGTTAAAAGTTTGTGAGTTAAAAGCTGCGATGGTTTTGCACTCCAGTACATTGCAGTGAATGCTGGTAACAGTCAGGCGGGCAGGCGTGCAGGCGTTCTCGTCTCATTAGAGTTGGTGGGCGTGGCTATGCCGTGCATATCCCATGGTTGTCTTGCTTGTTCTGTCGGCTTACGGCTTTTAGTGAATTAGTGGGCGGGTCTCTGTGAATTGGCGGGCGTGGCTATGCCGTGCGTATCCCATGGTTGTCTTGCTTGTTCTGTCGGCTTAGTGAATTATATATATAGATATAATGTGATGTTTCATGTGAATATATAAATGTTAACCACCCTTGCAGATAATTTGTACATTTTTCTTGATTTTTTACCAGTGACATAACGTACTCTCTGTTTTAGTGACACTATAGGCCTACAAAACTTTACTGCCTACTGAATACCTAATCTACTATGCCTAAGATGTTATAGTACTATAAATCATTATCAAGGTAAACTTTATTATCTCTCAGTTGGAGTTTTATTTTGTTGTATGAGTTGCAAGTAAATGAAAAAAAGTAGAAAAGAATAAGAAAAAAAAAAGAAGGAAAAACATATACACTAAGCCACAGGAAAAATCCCAAAATTCTTCACATGTGCATGTAAATTTTATTCAGTCTTGTTAGCTTTTATCATTCTTGTTTCAGCTTATCTGCTGTTATACAGCCTAATTGAGATATAAGAGATCATTTGTACCTTCCTGATTGTTATTATTCTGCAATTAAACTGCTAAAACTGAATTTTAAATGGGAGAGGATAAGTAGGATCATTAAGGATTTGATTAAGCTTTTTAGGGACGAAGTCTGCATGTATCTTTATCATCAATCTAGATTCTTAAATATAAGTAGGTTGTGATTTACTCAATTAATTCTCCATGTATTTAAGCAGATGAGACTGGTGTCTTTTTCTTTCTTAAGTCCTTTTCTTTTTTCACATTTACCTCACATTTCATAAAACAAAAATATCCTCCAGTGTTTTGTCATCAGCATGTTTAAAAAAGATAAAGATATGCGGATTCACACTTATTTGAATATTTTAAATAGAAACCTGAGGGGTTTCCGTTTTATTAGTTTTTAACTATGACAGAGTGCAGTTATTTTTACTTCTTTGCAGTTCAAAAAATTATTGAACAGACACAGAATAAGGTTATGTCCACACTACTAAATTTTCATTTAAATTTAAATGGAGATCTAATCTAATGTTTTCACATTGTTTACAAAATTATTCCTTCCTACACTAAAACATTCGAAAATGCATATGACATAGTGTTCACCTACACTGGGCATTCCTGCATGGGTGGAAAAATCCTTGATGAAATGGTAACACTGCCAGTCATGTATGTAGCATTGAAATTGTAAAAAATGCAATTTAGATGCATACAGGTAAGCAAAGCAAAAAGCACCATGGAAAGCAGTGGTCTCTGTGACCATTATGTTGTAATGTGGTTTTCTTCCGTGAAGGGCAAACAATCAGGAAATGAGATGATGTAATTAGCAGGATCCAATCAGGGAAGGGCTACATAATAAGCATAAACCAGTCAAAGTGAGATTAGAGTCTGCGTTTTCAAAGCTCTTCTATCATTCACACTGCAATGCTGAGCTGGTGTTTTCAGAACTGTAGAGCTCTAGAGAGTGTCTTCAAAAGTCTCCATTTTTATGGGTTAAAAATGGCAGAGTGGTGTGGATGAAAAGCGAAAACGGAGACTAATGTCTGCGTTTTTAAACAGAAATGTAGTAGTATGGATGCAGCCAAAGTTTTGAATTACAATAAGTTCTATCATCTTCTTGATTAACATAAATTGGTTGAATAATTTATAATGTGCAAGTAAAATTTATTAACAAAATTCTCACTACATTTTGAGCGTGTTCCAGATAATCAAAAATATTATGTAGCATGGCCAACTGTTCATTTTCAACAGCTAGTGTTGCTCACTACAACAACAACAACAACAACATTTATTTATATAGCACATTTTCATACAAAAAATTTAGCTCAAAGTGCTTTACATAATGAAGAACAGAAAAATAAAAGACACAGTAAGAAAATAAAATAAGTCAACATTAATTAACATAGAATAAGAGTAAGGTCCGATGGCCAGGGTGGACAAAAAAAAAACTCCGGACGGCTGGAGAAAAACATAAAGCACTAGGCATACTTGTTAGATATACATTGGCCATAACTTGTAAGAAACATGATCTAATATAATCTACTTAAATCTCTTAATTGGCACAGAGGTTACAGTAACTAGAGAAAGGACTTTAATCCTATTTTTTTCAAATATTTTTTAGCCCTAAAACAGTCACTTGTTTTTATTCTAAGACTAGGAACTATTCCACTATCTGTGAATGGAAACAGTTTTTTAAAATTGATGCCCTAACTGGTCATCACATGCTTGTACATTTTTACAAGTGTTTCTTCCTCAATTATCAACTTTGCCTGATTTTACATATTTAAGTTATAATCTAATGGTGTCAACATTTAATTCATTCTCTCTTTCTTTGTTTATAGCCTTTGCCCGTGCTAAAATAAAATCACTGGTTTCAGACATTCCATAGAAATTATTCAGATCATTTGCAGCAATGTATTAATTTTGACGATGAACTTAACCATACTTTGCACATACAGTCCACAATTGATTGTTATCCATGGTATGCTCTTTTTTACAACATTATTAAAAACTATCTGAAATACCCGGCGTTGCCCGGGAGGAAAATAAAATGTTTTTTTTTAATTGTTTGAAAAAAATATAATTAAAAAGGCGCCCTCTGGTGGTTGTTCCGGGTGTCATCCATCCATCCATTATCCCACCCGCTATATCCTAACTACAGGGTTATGGGGGTCTGCTGGAGCCAATCCCAGCCAACACAGGGCGCAAGGCAGGAAACAAACCCTGGGCAGGGCGCCAGCCCACCGCAGCATTCCGAGTGTCAACTGGATGATAACATGTATACAAGACTGCAAGATCACCCCCACCCTACTGAGAAGGGGGTGAGTTAGGATTGATTTCACCCTACAGTATTTTTAGTCGACCAATGAGAAACATATGTACCAAGTTTCATGAAAATTGCTCCAGCCATTCGGAAGTGATGCTGTAACATACATACACACACATACAGGGACTTTTATATACAGGGTGCCCACAAAAACACTCCTTGATTTTAAATGGTTACAAAACCAAAATTTATTGGAATATTCTTTCACCTTTGAGGCTGCAGTTTCATCAACTCATAAAGTTTCATATGGTATCTGTTGATTACATACACTCAACGTGCGCCCCATCTGTTACTCTGCAAAAATTGATGCGATAATCGAGCTCGGACCAGACTCTCTAAAGCATATCCGGCATGATCGTGTTTATAGCTTCAGTGAAGTGTTCTTGCAGATCATCTATAGTTGCAGGTAGTGGAGGTACATACACTCTGTCTTTCACGTACCCCCAAAGGAACAAAATGGACTTGTTAGTAGGCGGATTCACATGAAATTTGCATCTGAAAGCGTGCTGCACATTAGCAACACTTTTTGTTGTATGAAATTCCAACACACAACAGCTGTGTTGCTGTCGGGTGAGCGCCATCCTGAATTTCACGGTCCGCTAGCAGTATAAGGAGTGCACAGAAGAATCTGCGGGGAAAAGAAGAAATGTTTTGAGTTAATGTATTTGCTGTCATCTTATTTATAAACATATTCCAATAAGTTTTGATTTTGTAACCATTTAAAATCAAGGAGTGTTGTTGTGGGCACTCTGTATATAGATAAGGCACACATTTACAAAAAATAAATTTGGACGTGAGTGTCCTAGTCTTTGTGCACTAGGAACATTTCTAGAACATTTTAGTAATTATTTACCGTTCTGATGCTAATCTTTTCTGATCATTATAATAGCAATTGATGAGAGCCTCCCGAGTGCCTCTTTCTCTTGCATGATTTAGCTCCAAAACTAATCAGCACATCATCATCTCATTACAGGCTTAAGTTTCGAGTTTTTTCCGTCCAGCCGTTTTAGCTCTAGATCATCCAGAAATTGTCACAAACAAACACACCTATCATCAAGATATCAAGGCTTTTGATATCAGGGGACCCTAAAACATTGAGATCCATCCAAGACCGGAGATTGAAGTTTTTGACGAATGTAAAGCTTTCACTGCTCCCCCATAGACGATAGGATATGTTGGGGGAGGGCACAAAGTAAAAAAAAAAAAAAAAATCAGTGTTTTTTTTTTTTTTCCTCCTATGTCACACAAATTTAAACTAAACCAAGCTACTGTTGTTTTATGCAGTTGAAGTATTCCTATATCTGTCTACTGCTTCTCCTCAGGTGCAATGTCAGAAAAGAGCAGAGACCACTCTCCATCAAGAATATTCGCTTTAGTGCCAAGTGTTGGATTTCACAATAACTGGCCAGCACTTTTCAACCATTTTTTCATACTCCAGGTTTTTTCCTTCTACTAATATAAAACACAAAGTTATTTGGGCACAGTTTAGTCCATCTGCATCCGCTTATTTCTTGTCTGGCATTGCACCTGACTGCCATCCTTTTGCCTTTTGTGCTGTGACTTTACATAGCAGCTCCATATGTTTTTTTCATGGTGATTGTTACCTGCCTATGTGGGTTAACAAGCACCAAGGACTTGCATGTAGGCACCATTTCCAAGCTTGGAACTCGCGGTTTGTCTTGGTATAAATGTCCTCAGATATATTCTGTTTGCTTTTATGTGAAATTATGTCAGTTGTTCTTTGCATGTACTCTTCTGTTAGGCCAATTTGTCAAGTGAGCTGGAAGCATAGGTAAAAAGATCTCTTGGGTATGCATGCCATCTCATCATGTCAAGGTTACAGATATAAGAGGGGGGAAAAAAACAGGTTTCCATATCTATATTTAGTCTGTGAAGAGCATGTATGAGAGCATAGGTCTAGCTAAATATAAACATTATTCAATGCAACATATCTTGAGTTTTCTCTTTAACTGTATTTAAATATGCAATGCAAACTACCCTGCGGGCAAGTTAAAAAATCTGTATAAAACTAATGCTCTTGGGGTGTTACAGCATTTTGTTACTGTCTCACAGAGAATCCTTTGTTCTTTTCATCTCATATCATGCTGTGCTGCTCATGAAGTGCTTTATTTTCTTAACCTTTTTTGTTTGAAATGGAAATTGCTAATACTGTACATGGTAGAATTTTTCAATTCTTCAATTAATACCTAAGGTACTTTTTCAGTTCTTCTTTTACATTTGTAGTCTAAGATTTATTTCTTATACTAATCAGTTTTTCTGGAGATGTAAATCGCATTACATCTGTATGCCTTTGTATTATTTTATAGATGTGTTTTTGATTGTAATCTTAGGTTTCAGCCAGAAAGACTGATTTTTATCATGTTTTTCTGTTAATGCAGAAATAATAATAGCATTTATTTATATTGCTTATTTTTTCATTTTTAATCTCATGTTTTCATGGATAAAGGACATAACAAAGTTTCTGATAGAACAGGACCAAAAGGTGATTGGCATTAAACGACCGAAAACACATAAATGTCAATGAAAAAATCTCACGTAATTCGTGTTGCTTAATCATACATCACGTCATCCTGTCATATGCTCAGAATGTGTTAAACACATCTATTTTTGCTAAAGTATTGTTAAATAAATAACTCCGGAATATTAAAGTACTCCATAATTAGGAAGCCTCCTCACACGGGGGTCACACGTTTGAATTTAAGACCTGCCTTTCCCCCTCATTCATTGGTCAAGTGTCCTTGCCAGTCCTGTCCATTTAATTCTTCTAAAATAACATTGTTATGTTTTGAAAGTCCTTAAAGCACTACTGTCTTCCTCACTACTTTGCCACTTATTCCATGTGTCTATGGCTCTCCGTGTAAAGAAAAAGTTCCTAATGTTTGTGCGAAATGAACCCTTAATGATTTTCCAACTGTGTTCTTGATAAGCTCATTTTAAAGTCACAGTCTCAATCCACTGGACTAATTCCCCTCATAATTTTAAACACTTCAATCATGTCTCATCTTAATCTCCTTTTTGCTTAAATTGAAAAGGCTCAGCTCTCATAATGTCTCCTCTTAATTCATCCCCCGTAGCCCTGGAATCAGCCTAGTCACTAACCCCTGGATTTGTTTCTAGCACTGCTATGTCCTTTTTGTAGCCTGGAGACTAAAACCGCACATAGTACTCCAGATGAGGCTTCACCGGTGCATTATAAAGCTTGAGCATAATATCACAGAATGACCTGAACATTACTTTTAATATTTTATTTCTAGTTCCTAGGTGTTGTCTAGATGGAAAGAGCTTGACTAGGACAATACTATTGTCACCACCTGAAAAAGAAGAGAACTACAATGTTAGAGTATTCATCAGCATGCCAATATAGTAAGTAAGAAGTCACCATATGCTTATGGGTTACTTGTGTCACCTGTGGCATATTTTTCAAAATTACATATTTTTACCTTATAAGAGACTAAGAGAAAACCAGGAGTTTTTTTTACCTGAGCAGTTTTCTCTTGATCTTAATAAAACTGTTAGTTTTTATGACAGATTGAATAACATTTTTATAACTTATTGACAGAACTGCTTTACTTTGGTCTGTTGCATTTCACTGTTTTGAGTGAACAGTGCCTTTTTGAAAGGAGAGAATATTGTTGAAAGATCATCAATTTAAAAGTGAAGGATGATGATGATGCATTGCAGCTCAGTGATGAGTATGAAGCTTGAAAACAACACCAACATCTTAAGTCTGCCTATGCATTTAAAATGTGTTAATAACAGCTTTCATTTAAAGCCCGAATAAAAAGTTGACTATACTTTGTGCCTTAAAGGTTAGCACAAATTAAAGGTTGTTGAGAGGCATAGTGCTGGGGCAGATTTACAAAATGTAATTCAAGGCAGGATTTTTATTGTGTTTTACTGCACTCGGGTCCCAGTCTGAGTGGTTTGTCATGTGGTGAGTGCTCTATCAGCGCATGCTCCGCATCCTTCCCACAAAATCTCAATTCCTGCATAGCCCCAACACATTTCATCAGACATAGTATCAAGATGTTTTGAGTAGGGATGCACCGAAATTTCGGCCGCCGAAAATTTTCGGCCGAAATAGCATTATCGGTTTCGGCCGAAACGTAAGAAAGCGCCGAAAATAAAAGCCGAAATTGTCGCCACGCCTCTCCCATCCTCCCGTCTCGTTCGCGCTGTCATTACGCATCAAACACGGAGTATGTCGGCGGTTTTGAAGCACTTCAAAGTTTCAGATGAGGACAGCAAAGTTGCAATATGCAACATTTGCTCTGCAAAAGTTTCAAGAGGGGGTTCAACAGCAAAGACATTTTCGACTACAGGTTTAAAACACCACCTTAAGTCAACACACGCAATTGAATTTGAGGAATACCGTCAAACAACGTTGGTTAAAACTAAGCCAACTAGCACATCAACACCCTCGGTTGCCACAGTTTTCGAAAAAATTAAGAAATTTGCAAATGACAGTGCTAAAGCACGTGACATAACAGAGAAAGTAATGGAATTCATTGCTTTAGATGACGAGCCGTTTTCAGTCGTGGAGGACATCGGATTTCGTAGGCTAATACACCACATTGAGCCGCGTTACACACTGCCAAGCAGACGGTATTTTGCAGAGACCTCTCTACCTGAAATGTATGACCGTGTTGCAAAACATGTTCATGAGCTCATGACCACAGATATCTCTGCTCTAAGTTTAACCACAGACATATGGAGCTCTGACGTTAGTCCAACTAGCATGCTCAGTTTGACAGCGCAGTGGATAAACGCGGAGTTTAAATTGCAAAACATTCTGCTTCATGCACAGGAGTTTGTCGGCTCACACACTGCAGCAGCAATATCCGATGCTTTGGCTAACATGTTTGAAACTTGGAACATAGACAAGTCTAAAGTGCATGTGATTGTGAGAGATAATGCACGGAACATGATAAAGGCTATGGATGACAGTGGATTAAAGAGCATACCTTGCATGGCACACACGCTGCAGTTGGCTGTGAATGAGGGAGTGCTTAGTCAGCGGAGCATATCAGAAATCACAGCAACTGGGAGAAAAATTGTGGGACATTTTAAGCATTCTCCGCTTGCTTATTCCAGACTACAAGATTTGCAAAAACAGTTTGGGATGCCAACAAAACGACTACAGCAAGATGTGGCCACTCGCTGGAACAGTACATACTATATGTTGCAAGGATTACTTGAACAGAAGCGGGTTTTAGCTGCATACATGACAGATCACGACCTGCCAGCAACTTTGAGTGCACATCAGTGGATGTTGGTGGAAAACATTGTCTCTCTTCTCGCCCCGTTCGAACAGTTAACCAAGGAAATAAGCTCAGCTCAAGCGTCTGTTGCTGAAGTTATTCCACTGATCGCAGCACTAAAGCGCCTGCTTGGAAAAGAGGCGGAAACAGATCATGGCGTAAAAACAGCTAAAAAAACTCTACTGGAGGCTGTTAACAAACGCTTCCAAGACATTGAGTCCAACCCTCTTTACGGCATTGCAACAATATTAGATCCACGCTTTAAAGACCATTACTTTGACGATGAGAAAAGGCAGGATGTACGTGAATTGGTGCAAACAGAGCTTACGGCTCTTGAAACCTCTGGTGAAGCACAAGCCGCGACGGGGAGAACAGAGCAAACTGTGCCTGAGAAACGGTCACGTACAAGTGATGAGGCGCACATTCCTTCGCTTTCTGATATGTTTGACGAAATTTTACAGGAAAGCGTCCCAACCCACAGCGGTGTAAGAGCAAGCGCAGCCTCACAAGAAGTAGCAACCTATCTAGCTGAACTACCCATTGGCAGAAGTGACAATCCACTTGACTACTGGCGCGCGAACAAAGATCGCTTTCCTTTGCTTGCATGGACTGCGCGCAAGTACTTATCTGCCCCAAGCACCAGCACAGACAGTGAGAGATTATTCAGTGCAGCATCTCATGTTCTTGATGAGAACAGAAATCGTCTCTCCAGCCAGAAAGCTGAACAACTTTTGTTCATAAAGAGAAATCTGCCACTTTTGCTAAAATAAAAGCAGCCTAATTTGATGTTGTTTACAGTTAAAGGTTTGATTTATTTATTCTGTTATTGCAATGTTGTTTTGCACAGTAATTTAAAATTGAAGTAAAACGTTTAATGCAGGTAATATTTTGCACAATTCGTAAAGGCACTAAAAGCTAGCACAGACTGAGTGATTTTATTCAGTGCAGTATGTTCTTCATGAGAAGAGGAACTGTGTCTTCAGCCAGAAAACTGAAAAACTTTTGTTCATAAAGATAAACCTGCTTCTTTTGCTTAAATTAAAAGCAGACCAATTTAGTGTGTATAGTTATGTTGTTTACAGTAAGAGGTTGGATTTATTTATTTTTCTTCTGTTTGTGCACTGTTGTTTGGTACAGTAATTTAAAATTGAACTAAAAAAGCAGCTAGCATTTTTTTTGCACAATTTTGTTACAGAAAGAAATTTTATTTAGTTTTGTTATTGTTAAACAGCCTTATTACTGTTATTTATTATCAATAAAAGTTTGATTGCTTAATTAATTTGTAGTTTTTTTAATACAAACAAAAAGAAAATATTTTAAACATGTTTTTTAATGAAGCCATTTTCGGTTTCGGTATCGGTTTTCGGCCAAGTGCATCCAAAAATTTCGGTTTCGTTTTCGGCCCAGAATTTTCATTTCGGTGCATCCCTAGTTTTGAGCAGATTTTTTTTTAATACTTTCATTTTTTGACTGTTCTAATTTGGGGATGTGGGTGGCACCAGGCTATCCCAGCAGCACTGAATACAAGGTGACTAGCTATTCCACAAGGTATACTCACTTGCACACCCATTAGGCTAATCTAATCCACATCTCTCTGAAATGTACAAGGAAACCTGGAGAAAAGATATAAACTCAACCCAGGGCACAAACCTCCGACCCTGGAGCCCCGAGACCACATTGCAAACCACTAGTCTACTGTTTTTAATAATAAAAATCTAATAAACGAGTGTATAGCTCTATTTTTGTGATGCTGCTTCTTTCTTCCTATGTAAACTGGTCACTTTATTTCCATGTCAGTCTGACTATAAAGCTATGAATGTTACTGGCGCTGCAGATTAACTTGCCTTTATGAAATATTTTAAAAAGGCATTCCCAGCATACCTCATTATAATTAACAATTACCTTAGCAAATATTGTTCTTCTATTAAACCTGTCTTTTAATTTTTGCTTCTGATCACTTTTAATTTAAATTTCTTCTGCGTACACAAGATTTTGATTATTTTCCAGTAACCTAATTTAAGGTTCATTAACATAAACTTGACTTAACACAATGGGAGTATAGATAGGCGAAAGCATGGTTTGAAATAATACCACTGCTTGGCTGCTACAGTGAGCTTCTGCAGTAAAAAAAATCTTTTATACAGGGACTGCAACTTTTACAAAAGCATGGAGCAGTGGACCTGATGCAAAGTTCAGAAGCATAGACTCTTCGGTTTGTAACAAACTAGAATGATATAGTGATATAGATGTATATTGTCTTTGCTTTAATTTGATCAAGACTTGTGGTAGCATTCTGTTGAAATGCCTACAATTAATGTACAGACTTAAAATATTTCAGTTAAATTCTAAAATAAGATTTTATTGTAACATATATTGCCAATGAAATCTCTGCATAATGTGTTCACTTATAACACAAAATTATTCACTTACAGCTTAAGTCCAGGTTGAGAGCTTTCCCATCTATACAATAATCTTATAGCAATAAAATAATTCATTGGCACTGTGGGGAACTTTACAGCATCACAGCACATACAGTTTAGCTGTTGCACCCTATGACCGTTACAAGTGAAAGAGAGGATGGGAGAGTGGATAAATGGTACATTTTTAATGAATTCATTTAACCTCAACTGTGTCTGACATACTGTATAATTTAATATTTCAGATGAGAACTGAATATATCAGTACTATATAAAAGGAGTGAATTTTTATATTGTTAAGAAACTTAAAAAATGCTGTTTGCCTTTTGATACTCTGTGACCTTCATTCATAGGATATGAACTGTACTAACACTCAGCTACAGACATCAACAACCCTTTTAACAATAATTATCTGGGTTTATTAGGTTTGCCTGGATGTTCTCCAGACTTACTTCTTTCACTTTCTACTGGTTTTGTAAAGACGAGGCAGAATTTTCTGGAATCATTTAATATCACTTTCATACGCATTTTGTACAGCCACCCTCCTGGTTGGATTTCTTCAATTTTCTCTATTTATATAAATAGTCAGATAGATAAATAGATAGAAAAATGCACTGTATTGGATTGCATTAGGTTAGGTTAGATTAGATTAACTTTATTAAGTCCAAGGGGAAATTTAGATTCATACAACAGTAGAAACATAGAAAACAAGGATACAGACTCACAGGACAAATAATACAGGCAATTAACCAACCAACCAATCAATCGATCAATATATCAAAATATATAAATAAATGTATATTATTCTGAAATTTTGAAATGAACTTTAAAGAGTATGTCAGGAGGAAGCATTTAATTGCCTGAAAGCACAGAGCACAAAAGATCCTCAAAGGCACTTCTTAGCACACAGTATGACCAAAAGTATGTGGACACCCCTCCAAATTATTGAGTTCATGTGTTTCAGCCACAACCATTGTTAACTGATGCATAAAATCAAACACATAGCCATGCAATTTCCATTGACAAACATTGGCAGTAGAATGGATCATACTGAAGAGCTCAGTGATTTTAAACGTAGCAATGTCATAGAATGCTACCTTTGCTACAAGTCAGTAAATGAAATTTTGTCTTTGTTAGATCTTCTCCAGTCAGCTGTAAGTGCTATTATTATGAATTGAAAGTGTCTAGGAGCAACAACAGCTTGGCCACAAAGTGGTAGACCACACATACTCCTAGAATAGGACCACTAAATGCTGAAACACGTTGCGTGTAAAAATCGCCTTTCTTCTGTTGCACCACTCACAACAGAGTTCCAAATTGCCTCTGGAAGCAACATCAGAACGAGAAATGTGCATTGGAAACTTCATCAGATGGGCGTTGCAGTTGCTTACACGCCTTAGATGACAATGCACAATGCCAGGTGTCAGCTGAAGTGGTGTAAAGCATACCATAATTAGGCTCTGAAGCAGTGATTAATTTCTGAATCAGATGAATCACACTTCACTATCTGGCAGGTTAATGAATGAATCTGGGTTTGGCGGATCCCAGGAGAATGCTGCCTTCCATACTGTATAGTGCCCACAGTAAAGTCTGATAGAGGTGGGATAATGTCCTTGGGCTATTTTTCAGGGTTTAGGCTAGGCCCCTTGGTTTTAGTGAAGGGTACTGTAACTGCTACAGCATACAAAGGCATTTTAGACAATTGTGCACCTCCAATTTTGTTGCAACAGTTTGAGGCATGCTGTTTTCTGTTCCAGCATGACTGTACCCCTGTGCACAAAGCCAGGTCCATAAAGACATGAGAGGAACTCGGGTGGCCTGCATAAAGTCCTGATCTCAACCCTACTGAACACTTTCGGGATGAATTGTGAGCCAGGTCTTCTTGTCCAACATCTGAACTCACAAATGCTCTTTTGACTGAATGGGTTATAATTCCCACAGTGATTCTCTAAAATCTTATGGAAAGCCTCCCCAGAAAAGTAGAAGCTATTATAGTCACAAAGGGGGAACCATTTCAGTATTAATGCCCACAGTTTTGGAATGGGATGTCCACCAAGCTTATGCAGGTGTGATGTTTGGTGTCCAGAAACTTTGGTTATATAGTGTAGATAGATAATGATTTATTTGTCCCAAGTCAGGAAAATGTAGGTTTTTACAGAAGCTCAATAAATAAGTAAATATTGTAACAAACAACATCAATCCCCCTGAAATGCACACTATAATTAGTGGAAAAAAAAAAAAAAAACAAACTTCTGACTAAACTCTGACAAACTTCTTGGCTAAAGATCAAAAGAGCAGGCACAGTCAAAGTGAGACATCATAAAAATGTATTGATATATGTATAAAGGATCCCCCAATAGCATTTCTAGACACATTTGATCAATAGTTTTTGCCACAAAGAGAGCGTGCAACCCTGTTCATAATGTCCATCAGTTTAGACTTCATTCAAGAACTGCTACTTCTGGTGGGTCCAGAGTGTGCCCCATAACTGAGCTTACCTTTTTAATCAGATTATTGAGTTGGTGAGCCTCTCTTGAAGTGATGTTATTGGGCCAGCACACCAGAGTCTAGAAAATCACAGTGGCTATACCATAGTTGTAGAATTTGTACAGGAGGTCACCACTCACACTAATGGAGCACACTCTCCTAAGAACACAGAAACTGCTCTACCCATTCTTATATAGTTCATCTGTGGTACGGGGCCAGTCCAGTCTATCATTGATGTGGACCACCAAATACACATTTTCACTCAATATCACCTACATTTTGCTCCATGTGCCCAAATCAATTCACTCTTATTACTGACACACCTATATTTTGTCTCAATTCTGCATTTGTCTTTCCGTTATACTGGACATTTCTATTTTGTGTTCTAAGTAATTTTGTTTCCTGTTTCTGCCTTTATCAACCTTGTCTTACCCTATACATTTCCACATACAGCTTGCATAAATGATTCTCATCAATTATAGAGAAGTTTGTTTATAAATCAGAACAGGAGAGAACTCACAAATCTTCATACTTGGACATATCTGTTGTAACCTTGGTGTTCCGAAGTACACAGTTCCAAACTCTTCCAATAATGCCCAATAGAGGGGATGTCACTTTCAAACCACAGCTTATAATAATAGGCAAGCACCAAATCTTTATTAATGAAGGGTTTATTCTTCAGAAATAGTATTCCAATCACAATGAAGCCCCATGGAGCACAAAGGCAAAATGGAATTGCCTGAAACACAAAAGCAATCCAAATCAAACAAGTCCCAAGACAGATTACAAAGAACAAAGCAGAAAGTTGAAATGTCTGAGTTCTGATAATAACAGAATTCACAATAACACAAATAAACTTGCCACTCCCAGGAACATTCAAATAAACCACCAGGAACTGTGGGAGAGGCTCCAGATTTATATTAAGGAGGGTAGTGACTGGTGGCAATTGGCAAGTGGCCCTGCCTTTTGGGGCACCACTTAAAAATTACATGGAAGATAGCACAGGTAGCTTACATATATAAACAAAATAAAAAAACAAGGAATAATGTACATAATCAAAAGAAAAATAAAAACTAACAGCCTCATAATCGACAGAAATCAATGAATCAAAAATGAACAAAAGAGACATAAAACATTAATTTGAACCCCAGCCAGGGGAGGAACCCTGGTTGAGACATGACAGTATGACAATGGCTAAAACAATGAACATCTTTTTCCATTCCTCCAGGTCCTTATCATCTGCTTATCAGACCGTTTTTTAACACTAGAATTACCAAAGCCTACGAAAATACTCGTAAATCCGGCCCACCTTAAATCCGCTCGCACCTTTTTGTCAGCGTCTTTTGTCTTGTAAATTTGTCGATAAGCAAAAGTAGCTGGCAGCCTGCTATCCCATCCTCCCATGGCCACAGAAATGGCACAAATCGCTTTCCCAGCTCAAGCCTTGTTTATCAGGGAGTGAGGTAGTACCTAGAGCTGTATAGGCTAAACAAAATATCGTTATTTGTAACACATGCATTTCATGTGCGTTCTGTATCTACAAAGATTTTTGTAAGTGTAGAATGACAAGAAATATTGAACACATACCTAAAAGACAAAGTTTTTTCCTGTTTTAGTACTAATGACAAAATTTTGACATGAAGCGTATAATGTGTGAAGCCTGAAGTCCAAATATCAATTAAGCACTTTCAAAAAAGGTACAAATATAACAGAACAAGTGCACTTTTATTCCATGCCAATTGCAGCATTCCAGTTTTATCAGCTTGTTTTATATTCTCTAGCAGTTCTGTGCTCAAGTCATTTAATTATTGTGCATATTTGTACATTTCTATTATTGTTGTTTGAAATTTGAGATGTTTGGATAACTAATTTAAATTCATAGTTGAAAAAATTATATTCTTTAACAGTTGTCAGAGTTGTAAACAAGATATTGGCTCCTCAAGGTCTCATGGTAAAGTCTCCTTTGCAAATGATAAATTGTAATTATTTTCTGAATTAATGTTTGACATAAATAGTTGTCTCCTTTGCAGATTATAAATTGTGATTATTTTCTGAATTAATGTATGACATAAATAGTACCTTAATGCTATTTTTGTGCAGGGTGTTCTTTATGACAAATCATAAACCAAAACCCATTTGGAATAAGTAATTTTCAATTGAGGAAAACCCTAAATAGCAATATTGTTCGAATGCCCTCTTAGTCTCCATCGAGACTAACCATATGGCCTCTGCTATTGGTATGGGTCTTAGATGTGGTTTCTTTTAACAAAATTACTAATTTGCTCCCAGCCCTATATAGGCTCATGTCAATTGTAGTCCCTCTGTGGTACATTGTATGTGCTTGGGTTTTGGTGAGTTTTCTTCTTAAACTTTATTCTTGTTACTAGCAAAATACCCGCGCTTCGCAGCGGCGAAGTACTGCATTAAAATTTTTATTAAGAAGAAAATTTAACCTTTTTAAAGTGAGGGAAAATATGGCAATAATTATTTGTTAAGGATCTCTTTGTATACCACGTTGTCAGTTCGGCCCTCCGGTTGTAACATGACCAAGCTGTGCGCTGAGCTTACTCTTGAGCATGCAACTTACAGTTGGCCATGTGAACAGTAATCTTGTTTCAAATCTCACAGCATGGATTGCTGCTGTCATAATCGATTTCAGTTTCATGGTTTGTTTCAATTACGACAGTATTTGCAGGACTTGTGTTGAAGTGACATTCGGCATCTGTCAAGC